>OU342440.2:1200000-1800000 GCA_910589575.2 Carcina quercana | reverse complement strand
CGAGTATACCCGCCTCCGTGGCATGATGGCTGAAATGTAACAATCTAGAGATACTGGGTTTGATTTCCAGGAGTATCGGTACTCGGTTCGGTTCTATGTCTGTCTGGCTAACTATCACTATGTTATCTAAGTCTGCCGCCAAACAGCAGTGTTAATAGCACTATTGTGTCCTAGTGCTCCGGCATGAAAGGTAGCAGAGCCAGCGCCTTATCAGCTTGAGGCTTCTGGCTGCGCATGCTTACCATCCAACGGTCTTATCGTCGCTTACCATCAGGTAAGATGAAGGCCAAGTGCAGACCCATCATGCATTTAAAAAAAAACGCAGAATAAAATGATTTGGTCAAGTGTGTCGCGGTATGCGGTTGAGTAGAGGATTCCGAAGTCATCTCAAAAATTATTTTTATTGTGTTTTTGTGATTTAATTATATGCTTTGCTAAAAACTTTTGCCGGTAAAGTAAGCAACGTAGCTTTAGGAATGGTTGGATGACTGTAAAAATATGTTGCACATATATATTTTGATTTTGATAGCACATTAAAATACGAACAAATAACGACAGGCGCTGGATCAGTTTGTAATCGCTTTCAGCCATTTTATATTTGCTCCTATACTAGTGCTGTAAGATCTTGCTTCTTGCCAAATTTCATGATTATATGTCAACGGGAAGTATGCAGTAGGTTTTGATTCCTTGAATTGTCTAAGGAAGTCATCAAAATATGGGATATATAATGGGATGGGATATATTTAAGGAGGCTCCCATACAAGATACAAGATGTTTTGCTAGTTTTTGCTCGATATTGATAACGGCAACAGGCAGACGCTGTATGTTCACTTTAAAAATAAATAATTAAATTAAAACAAATATACTCTCTCTCTCTCACACACACACACAACAGACATTCTTTTTGGCTGTTTTTATACATAATGGTACGGAACCCTTCTTGCGCGAGTCTGACTCGCACTTGGCTGCTTTTTAAATTTGTAGTTCAGCCTACTCGAAGGTAAAAAATTATGTTGTATTTTACTCGTATGCAAATTTTATGTGTCATTAACAAGAGTTATACAAACATAATGTTAACGAGATACAGTCTCGGTAGACACTGCGATCCGCTGCGCTGGGAATGTTTGTGGTATTTCCTAGCATAAACAATGTATCTTTTTTTACGGGCGGATGGAAGAGTGTTAATTTATTTTGAGTTCTGATAACATACGAGTATACATGGTGTGCCAGTTGGAAGCTGTGTCCGACATCTCATGTCATGGCTTTAATGTCATCAAAATATACGCATATTATTACGTATACAAACATATCAATTGAACCGCCTCAGTGGCCTAATGGCTACAAGGCGATTAATAATTTGGAGGTCCCGGGTTCGATTCCCAGTTATCCAATCGGTACTCGGTTTGATTTTTGGTAGGTCATTTTTACCAAATATGGCTAAGAACCACTGTAAGGAAACTTGCTTTCAAGTAAGCCTAGACAAGTATCTGGTCCCCATTTTTTTAATTTTTCACCGTTCACCGTTTGTTTTTTACTTTTTACTAGTTACCTTGCTTTCCTTTTAGAGGGCCAACATGGACCCGCATAGCGAAAGATAGAATAGAGTGGAAATCTTTAGAGGAGGCCTATGTCGAAAGACAAGCTGAAATGTAGGAACGACCGGTTACTGATACTTAATTTATATAAAAAGATAAGTAACGTATAAAGTAAGCATATTTTAAGAAAATTGTAAAAAAAATTAGTTCAGCAATAAAGGCTATTTTATTTATTTATTTTAGTTACCTTGCTTTCAAGTTAAAAAAACCCATCAAAATCGGTCCATAATTTCGAGAGTCAAAATTAGAACATCCGTCTTTTTGCGTCGGGGGTTTAAAAAAATGGTAACCAAATATTTCTAGGCAAATGGCTGTGATATTCATAATTAAATTTTTATTTTTTATTTTCTCAATACTCTGCACTGGTAGTGAGAGACGATAGAATTAAATCTGAAAAATAATAATAACAAGTAGGCTACGGGTTTTTATTCCTTATCACGATCGAAGAGGTAGTTCCCTAGGGCTGAGACTAGCTGGCTCCAAGGCAAAGCCGCGTCGTTGTAACTACCCAAAAAAATCGCTTTCACGTCGCTGCAGATGTGCCCGTGATTATTGTACGACAAACCAGACCCAGAGAAAATGAAAGTAAAAAAAGAAACATTACTCAACAGACACAGTACTGCGCAATACATGTTACGAGTATTACATTTTTGTCTAGCGACGTGCGTGACAAACAAGTAATAAACCTCTTCTATGTACATACGGTTGGTACGGAACCCTTCGTTTGCGAGTCAGACTCTCACTGTGCTGGTGTTTTCGACATCGACAGCTTAACCTAGCTTTGTGGCAAACGAGGACGTCGCTCAGACGGATAAATAAATTGCAAGTAGCCTAGAGGCGCCCCTAGGGCTTATTGGAGATAGAATGAAGGAGATATAATCGTAGCGTGATTAAGAGAGTCCACAGAGCGATATTGGCGCCCTCATTCGATCTTTTCTAAAAAATTTCGTAATTATACAATACTTTCAAAACACAAGACAGACTTTTTGTAATCATTGCTGGTTTACGGTTTAACACGAATTCCTCATGAATTTATGTATCGATTGTGTGCAGTTACTATCAAGTAACCACTTCAACCGGTTCAATAATAACTTAATACATGAATCAATGACTACAAAAGTTACAAAGATCGGGTTTAGGAATTATTTTATAAAAGCGTTATTTTAAAAAAAATTTAAATAACGAATGCACCAATTTAATGAGACACAATTTTTTTCCGTTACTTTTTCCGGCAGTCTTAGTAGATAATCCGTGATAAATAACAAATTAAACTATGAAATAATTAATGCGTTCAAAAATAAGGAACCAGCTTTAACTGCCCTAAATGTCAACAGCATTCATCCTCTAAAATGTTCACCCTTAGGGGTAGAATTATCTTATCTCAGAAAACTCTGAATCAATTTCGATAAAATTTATATGGGACAACCTCTGAAGTATGATCTAGCAAACAAAAAAGAATAATCAAAATCGATTCATAATTGGCGGAATGCTCGCGTAACATACATAAAAAAACATTCATTCGAATTCATTCCTTTTTTGAAGTTGATTGAAAACAACAACATTTTACAACATTAAAAAGTAGACCAACCCAGCCTGGTGTTCTTCTTTACAAGTTTTACAACGTCACATTTTGTGAACGTGACATTTTGTGAACGTCACATTTTGTGAACGTGACATTTTGTAAACGTGACATTTTGAGAACGTGACGTTTTGCGAATGTGACATTATATGCGCCAAGAGGGTTTCTACTAGCTCAACTACTTCCACGAAGACTGGCCTACTAAAGCGACATTCTTCTGAGGCGATATGTATCTCTCCAGGAGAATAGTCATCTTTTGAAGACTGTTAACTCAACATCATTCTTCCATCCAGCTATTTGGCCTACCCTCTCTATATCAGCTATACATCCAGCTATCTTGTTCTTCTGCAGTTTCCCTCAATGCGGATCTTATCGTGTGAAGAAATGTTACGAACGCCTCGCTCTTTATTCGGTTCATGAACCAATAAAATTGTCTGATCTTCAAACCAATATTATTTCACCAATATATATTAAACAAGCTAGAGACCGAACGGTATCTCAAAATGTATTCAGTAAATATTATGTTAAATGGAAAGTTCGCAGAGCATATGTGAAAACAGAGAGAAAAAGTCAACATTTTTTCTGGAATGCGAGCTCTCATTAACAATTCAGTTACGAAAAGCTACGGGAAATATTCGTGTTTCTTTTCAGCTGTATGATTAGCGGATGTCAATTACGCTGAGGTTGGTTACGTTACAAGCAGTCTTGAATATACGTTTAGGTTTCAGAACATCCGAAACAAGTGAATTAAATTGAAGATTTAAAAAATACCTACGCAATAATCATACGATTACCAAATATAGCTAAGAAACACCGCAAGGAAACTTGCTTTCACGTGAAAAAAACGAATCAAAATCGGTCCATCCGTTCGAGAGCTACGATGCCACAGACAGACACACACGCAGACATTGGCGTCAAACTTATAACACCCCTCTTTTTACGTCGGGGGTTAAAATAGCGCTTCGGGCGATGATAAGAAGTGACATATTTTACTGAGATTCTTACAATAAACTCGGAATTGTGAAAGTATTTCAATTTCGTTTAATTTTACTACGCGTCCGTCATTTCCTGTTCCAGAAATAAGACAGAATATAACACGAAATTTGAAATTCTCGCAGTTCTCTTTGTGTAATGAAATCTTACAATACACTCCTCCGATGTAATTGATTCGATGTTTGAAGTTATTGCGAGATTGTTGCGAGATAAATAAAGAATCCATTACACCAGGCGCGTTCCTTTTTTGAATCAATAGCATAATTATAAATTATTACCAAGCAATAAAAATAATTGTCTAAGAGCGAGTCGTACTTGCATTAGTTGTGTTTTGATTTTAAGTTTGGCCTTTTTTACGGAGGGGAATAAAATTCTAGATACCCGGCACTTTAGGGGAAGAGTCGGGTTATGGAGGATTTCTACCTACTATACCCCTCCGGTGGTCTTCCGCTGCGCATGTCTCTCTCTCTAGAGCTCTAGGTCCTCCAAAGGAACGTCTCCAGTGCTCCCCTAGCGCCATGCATATCGCACTCCCTGGGTTGATGTGCAATCTATCGCAACAGAAACGGGCCACACCGAGCGTGTACATTTCATACTGACGTATATTTTGATGGCAATTAGGTTGGTCCTAAACAACAGGTTTACATAAATTTCGATAATTCATTGTGTATTTTTTTCGTACAAAATAATTGAGCACGCAATGTACTACATCTAAAATTATCGACAGGTTGGCGGTTCTGTACACACGTCATATCATGACGTACTTACGTACTTACAGAAATGAGTAACTTTTTATTAATTAAGCAATTTTGGTAAAAAATTACTTTCACATATGATTTGTACGGTCGTAAACTATATCTGGATAAATTATACGCCCGTAGGAAATATACGCGCTGTAAGTAACAAGTAAATGCGTTCAAAAAGAACTGGAAACCGACTTCAATTGCCCTAAAAGTTTACATTTACTAGGGCTACTATTTTTAATTTAAGATTTATATCGTTTTCTCGTGGGTGCCGTTGTCAGAACTGCAACAGATTAGTGCTTTCATTTGTTTCAGGTTAGTGCACTAGTGTTTTTGATAAAGATATAACACAAAATATTTGTTGAAGATAAATGAGAACAAAACAAAGGATCTATTACGCAACAACACAAAGTGTAGTTTGTCACAAAGGCAAGAGACGAACTACAAAGTTTAGGGTTAATTTGATATCCTTCCCTTGAACCATTACAAAGAATTTCTGGATACGTATTGTACAAACAAATAAGAAGCTGTCATTTTTTATCGAATGGAACGCAAATAGTTTTAAAAACTTGCAAAGTAATTCTGAATTTCATTGAGAAAACAATGATTACTCCATATTAGGTAATTAAAGTAACAATCAAATTACCTGCCTATAGTGAGTCTGAACACTGAGATACCATGGTAGTATCTAAGCTAGGCGCTACACAAAGTCACTTAGCGAGCTATGCTCGGAATCTCGACGAGTCAGTGAGCTGAAGTGGCAATGGGCAGGCTACATCGCTCGAAGAACCGATAACCGATGGAGAGGGAGTAGGAGTTCTCGAGTGGCGACCACGTACCAGAGAACGTGTATTAGGCCGTCCTCCTACTAAATGGACCAACGACTATGCTTATGTCCAGAAGTGGACGTAAAAGATACATAAACACAGAGAAGGAAATATGCACGAAAGGCACAGCTTATTTGTAACAGAAATTCATACATTGGAAAATCAATGTATTACACAATAAAGGAATTTATGGATGATAAACAGGTATAAGGTTTGACTATATTTGTTTTGGATTGTAGTATAAAATTTGACATTTGATTATTATTATTATTATTGTATAACATTTGATTTATACATTTTTGCTATGCCCTGACAGGGTTCATGTATGTAGATCCAAATACTATTTAAAATGTATGTACATGAATGCAAATAAACTGATTTGATTTGAAATCTCTTACAGCACTCCAGCGTGAAGAGATACATAAAATACGAACAGTGAACGCATTCGCCAGTTAATTGTGTTCATTTCAAAAATTGTATTAATTTATATAAAGGTATTGAAATACCCTAATAAGTCATTAGACATCAAACAAATATACGCATAAACATTGAGCCCATTTATGTCCTTCGAGTTAACAATAAAAGTCAACCGCAGGTAAAATACCCTGCCGCTAACACTGTTAGAGAAAGTGGAATTTAATCTGGTGAAATATAACAATCCTAGCTGAAGTCCGATCTAGTAACTGTTGCTCATATCTCAAAGTGATAGAGGTATTAGGCTGAAGCCTGTCCGCGCAATCCTTCTATCCTAAGTCCCTCTTACTCGTATATCCTAGTATACTACGAACTAAATTCAAATTGAACTTGTGCTACAAAAAGTAGGTCCCATGTCAACTTTCGTCGGACTTTTGTAAACTATTCAATTAATACAATGAAAACAATTTGTAAACCCTCTAAGTTATACTCGGTTGAAAATTACTTGAGATGCAGAAATAACATTCAAAAACTCTTACAGCCGACGTCGCCCAATTTGCTCGGAAATTAGACTCCTCTGGTCAAATCAGTGATAGAAACAGCGGGTTGAAATGTACGCGCTCCTGAACGACTTAGCTATAATTTCTTTCGATGGAAAGCTGGAAGGATATGAAGGCGAGCCCTTTGTCGTGCAGTGGAAGTGAATAGGCTAAAATAATAACAGTAAAATCCGAATAGCCCAAGTTTTTCATTATATAGCCTGCACTAAAAATAAATAGGACTATCATTACCGCAGTAAAAAAGCATAGAGTACACTTAAATGAGATCTGATAATGTTGTATTATGTATTTAATAATAACATTTTCAACCGCCTTCAATTTTTAATATTTTAATGATTCTTTTTTTGTTTGGTAGAACATGCTTCAAAAATGGTCCTGTATACTGTATACATTTTATCGAAATTGATTTAGTTCTTTTTGAGAAAATCAACAAAAGCAAAATGGTATATACTACTACAGATAATTCTACCTCTAAGGGCGAACATTTTAGGGGATAAATGTTATAGACTTTTAGGGCAGTTTCTAGTTGTTTTTGAATGCGTTAATTATTTGGACAAAATTACCTACTTACAGAAGTAAATTTAACTTACCAGCTTCGATCTAAAGCGACAAAGCTTTTTAGAGCAAAATTTATGAGCGCTGCCCCTACCCTTCGCGGTAAAAACGCCTTATTGGCTTCATGGTTCTTTTGGGGTTTTAAGTCAATGATTTGTCCCTATTGGATCTGAAAGGTAAAGTAGTTTTTTGCCTTTCAAATGGAATATTCAGATTTGCAAATGGCAGGTTGGCGGTCTTTAGGAAAGAGTTGGTTTTGTCGAGACTTGGCTACAGTTATATACGTGAACAATGCTAGAGCTATTAAAATAGCGGCCGATAAACTTTATTTTGTACAGGACTCTCCCGACCTCAGCTGTAAACTCATCGTTATAGTTTTTATGAGTTCATAAAATAAAAACAGATTCTAATTTCAATTTAGTTATCATTAAACACCAATGAGTCTTATTATTTACTAGCTGTTGTCCGCGAATTCATCCCCGTGATCTTCAGATATTATCCATACCATTATGGTTATCCCTGTTAGGTCAGGATAAAAGTAGCGTATGTCTCTGTATAACCCTTTCACTACCCCTATACATAATTAACTTATTCAAAAAGAACTATAAACTTCATAACTTCCTTCAACTGCCCTGAAAGTATACAGCAATGCACCAGCTCATAGACCCTCAATGTTTTTAAAAAATTTATTCAAAGATATTCCACACAATAGAGTAGACATAAAAAAATATTTCATCCCCAAGCTGCGTATATGGGAGCCAGCCTAAAAAAAATATTTTTCAAGACTTTATTGTAACCCTTTGTCGGCGTGATTAATATGTATATTACCCTAACAGACATACAGTCGAATTGGGAACCTCATTCTTTTTTGAAGTTGTTTGAAAAATCAGGTCACTCTGACTCTCCGATGCGACGTAAAGACAAAGAAAGAAACTCTCTTCGGCATTTATAATATTAGTATGGATGTTTATTTTTTGTGTAAAGGTGAACAGGCTTAGACAAGTACCCTGGACATTTAATTTACAAGTCCACTGTTGAACATGAGCCTCCTACCTATATACCGTGATCATCATGCTTGGAATATGAATTAGTGATCGTAGATGTTGTTGCCCATCTCCTGTTTGTCCCTTAGTCGTCTTTTATGGCCCCGCGGGATGATATGGAGTGGTCTTATTTTAAAGCAGAGACCACACAGCACAGGAACCTTATCTTAAACCTCCATCTATGCTAATATTAAAACGTGAAAGTCAGTTGTTTGACAGTCAAACTGACTTAATGATAGTTGAAGGATCGGAGAAGGTTATGGGATGCTTTTTATCCCTACCGAACAAGTAGTTCCCCTGGGATAATGTCAGAAGTCTATGCAGATAATGTCACGGGCAAATTACGCACGGCTACAGTTCAAGCTATACATTTCCAGTATAAGCTGAACTAGCATCGTGCGGGAGTTCATTCAATGTGAGGTCAGCGTATACTGGAAATGTATAGCTTGATGTGTAGCCGTGTGTATGTGTCTTTATTAAATAGGTCAGTTGTACACAAGCGAACTTCCGCCCCTTTGCATGTAATATTCCCCTGTAGCCCTTAACTATACCGACATGAAGTGATGTGTTACCCCATTTGTGGCCGGTCATCACTCGGTAAAATTAATTAAATGGACTGTAAGTAAAACACTAAATGTGCCCCCTATTCCACTGTTTTGTTAGGGATGATGTCAGAAGTCCCGGACAAATGAATGACACACAGTGTCCTATGTAAGGTAACATTTCTTTTGAGTCTGGTAGGTTATTAGTAGGCCGATTTCGGGCTGTTTTATAAGCGTTCAAACAGACATAGAAACCGACTTCAACTGCCCTAGAAATCTCCAGCATTCATCTCCTAAATTGTTCACCCTTAGAAGTAGAATTATCTGGGTACATACTATCCCTCTCCTAATGCTTCCATACTAAATTTCTGTTGCCATAATCTTTTAGAATAAAATAGCATAGCTGTCTTTGATAAGTAATTACCTAAAAATAGGAGACGAAATTATAGTGTCGCGAAATAAATATCATTAATTTACAACTTTATGGTCAGCTACAATAGCTTTATTTGGCTTCGTCCCAACTCATACGTAATCGGCTTTGACGAGTCTGCAACACAATTCCACCATTTCATCTGCCGACGAGCAAGTACTAGCAACAAATGACTTAAAACTTAGACACTCTTCTATCTCAGTTGTTCCCTTGTTCCTCGACGTCGAAGCTATGCTTTTTTGTGTTTTAAGATTGTGTTGAGAAAAGCTAATGTTTATTTAAAGTATGTAGGTATGTGATTAATTGGATGTAGGTGTACTGCAGACAATTCTCTCGGAGCCTGCAGAGATTATAGCAAGAGATGTTTGTGCATTGTTCACCAATACCCATCAGTGACCCCCTTGTACGAGGGGCATACCGAAATGATCGGGAATATAAAACAATACATACAGGAAATAACTAAATTTATTTTTATTGCTTTTCGAAGTATTCTCCGTTGCAGTTAATGCACTTTTGCATTCGTTCGAACCAATTATTATAGCAGCAATTCCAGTCCGAAGTTGACATGGTCAAAATCGTCGATTTGTATGCTTCCACTGCTTCTTCTGGACCTTGAAACCGCTGACCACGCAATAAATCTTTGATTCTAGGGAATGTAAAGTAATCATTGGGACTCAGATCAGGGCTGTATGGAGGATGATCCATTAATTCAACGTTTTCCTGCTTCAAAAACTCGCTTGTTTTCTGAGCGGTGTGAGAGCTCGCATTATCGTGATGGAGGATTATGCGTCGTTTCGGGTTACCTCTACGGAGTTCGGATATCATCTGTGGCAAACAAACCGTTGTATACCAATCAGCGGTAACCGTTCTCCGTTCCTCTAAGGGAACTGTGACTACATGTCCTGTTTTCGCGACAAACGAAGCGACCATTTTCTTCGATACGCTGCGAGAGCGGACAACTTTTGTTGGCTTGATCTCACCTGCGAAGACCCAGACAGCCGACTGATGCTTTCTTTCTGGCTCATATGAATAGATCCATGATTCATCACCAGAGACAATGTTATAAACTGCTTTTGACTTTCCTCCGTTGAAGCGTTGCAGAGTAGACCGGCACCAATTGACACGAGCCGCCTTTTGCTCTTCGGACAAATTATGGGGCACCCAGCGGGAAACTAGCTTTCTCACTCCCAGTTCACCATGTAAAACAGTTTGTATCGCAGTCATACCTATCCCTAAAGTAGCCCGAATCTGCTCATATGTAATATGTCGGTCATCCTGTATCATTCGGCGCACAACAGCGACATTTTCTGGTGTAACCGCTGTTTTTGGCCGGCCTGTGGAAGGTACGGTGCCAAGAGAAGCACGTCCACGCCGGAATTCAGAATACCAGCGATATATTGTCGTCTGGCTAGGCGCTTCACTCTTGAATATAGATATAAGCTCAGCGAGACATTGTCCCTGAGATAATCCTCGTCGAAAGTTGTAAAAAATTATGGCACGGAAACTTTCTCTTGTAAGCTCCATTTTTTTATCGACCTATCAATTTCAAACTGATATTGTTCTTTAAAAAAAAAATTTTTTTAATTCTGTCAATTGTATTCGATTTTCAACTAACCAGTGTTTATTCATCAAAAAGAGTTTTTAATCTAATTAAATCGAAAGTACTCGATTACCGATCTTTTCGGTATGCCCCTCGTAGGTGTAAATATATAGAATAAGCCATACGGGATTGTCTTGCCGAAAGGATAAAAATCCCAATAAAAACCAGATCCAAAAAAATTGTTACAAAGTACACTGATTTAAGGTTATTCGCTCGATAAAAGATTCATACTAAATATGTGTTGCCATTATCTAAAAATAGGACATTGGATTACACTGTCGCGAAATGAGTATCATTAATATTCGACTTCAAATCGAATAACAATTTTCATGTTGACACACAATTTTTCAATTATTGTTCAAAGCGCCATCTAGGGACTATTAATTAGCTGCCTAACGGCTATTGTAGCTAACTACAAAGTTGCACATCAATGATATTTATTTCGCGTCACTATAATTCTGTCTATTATTTTTAGGTAATTACTTATCAAAGCCAGCTATTCTATTTTAAAAGATTATGGCAACAGTAATCTAGTATGGAAGCATTCTGAGCCGAATCACGTTAAGACACAGTTTGAGAATAGCACGCCTTTACGTCAACAATGAAGTTGTCCAGTCGATTATAATAATAAATAAAAATCGATAAATACTGTTTTCTGTGGACTCGTAACGTAATTCATAATGATGCTACTAGCGTATCCATAGTTTTTTAAGTCAATAAAAAAAGTTTAGGATGTGTGGAAACGAGAAAAGGTCAGAAAATCCTTCTTACATAATAAAATGTGGCTTTTGTGGGTTCGTATAATTCCCTTTAAGTACATTTTACGATTATTATTCTAGTCTTGAGTCTATTTTTACTTTCACAATGAAGGGAAAGATTTGAGGCATGATAATGTGGAAGTTGTCGAAGAAAATGTATTTATTAGGCACCGTCAAAGGCCCATGTTCCAGATTTAAATTTGTGATCTATCTGGCTGTAGTAACTTTTGTTGAGCAGTAAATAATTTTCTGTGACCTGTGAAATTTCTCTATGTAATAAAATCCAGAATGAGGAAATCCGTAGACGAACTAAGGTACATCACACATAGCTCGACGAGTCAGTGGCGAGTCAGCCAGGCAATGGGCAGGCCACATCGCTCGAAGAACCGATAGCCGATGGGGAGTAAGAGTTCTTGAGTAGCGACCACGTACTGGGAAATGGCCTCCGGGCCGTCCCCCTACTAGATGGACCGACCTGTGGGCGTGAGCAAGTGGCTCGGGTCCAGTCAATGTGGCGTACCATGGAGAAGGCCTATATGTCCAGCAGTGGACGTTTTCCTGCTGATGATGATGATACCGAAAACAATGAATGAATAAATAAAAACTACCAAATATAAAAGCTACCAAATAGACGTTTATTGATATCATTAAACTTAGACGGGCTACCTAGCATGCTCAATGTACCAAAGGTAGTAAATCGATGAAATGTAGGTGGAACTTTATCAACATTACCACCGAGTGCCGTACACTGAGCAAATGAACATTAATTACGTTCCTAAGTCAAGGTATTTGTCTTAAACTTCGAAATGGTAAAGCTGGGAATGGGTACTGTAAGTAGATTTTGCGACATAAATTAATTTTATAGTCTATGGTGCATTTATGTCAAACTGTACGGACGTTAAATAAAACAGAATATTATTTAGTATAGTATGATTCCTGATTGCATAAAGAAAAACCGGTCAAGTGCGAGTTAGGCTCGAGCACCGAGGGTTCCGTGCAGAATATAAATAAATAATTAATAGATTGAAAATCATATTTTATAAGAATATGTTGTGCCTAGCGATAAATACGAGCAACTGTTAATTTACACAAGGTGCTTTCGTAACATTTTAATGATATATAATTTTAAAAATTACATATACTTTATTCATATGTTCTTGTCAACTTTCAAGGTTTTCGGTTCTTTGGTATGGAATATTGGTTCATTTTGTATGGAAATGATTTAAAATGCAGCAATATATTTTTACTGCGTTGACCTATAAGTTTGTTTTTTCACAGATCTTAGAGACGGCAGACATGTGTCTTAGATATTAATTTCAACTTGATATCTCCACGCGTTCATGAGAAAAAGGTTCTTGACAAACAGACGGACGGGTGGACGGTAAACAAAGTAATACTATAAGGTTTTCTTTTTTCCTTTTGCGATACGGAACCCTAAAAATATGCCCTTCATGTTGTTTGGTCTTACTCCATTCAAAAATATTACGTCTGTGTGAATTATAAGTAATTATAACGTTCTTATAAATTAGATTTTTACTCACTTCTACTGAATTTAACGAAAAACTCTTTGTGAATTTGTCCGTAGAAATTATCGTTTTGACAGGGCTTTGTGCCTCAAATTTAACCACTAAGTGAGTGACTATGTTATGGATAAACCAGATCAAATTAACTTGACTCCAACCGACTCTCAGAACGAGTTGGTAGGCGCACCTAATTTATTTGTTTAGCAGATTCAAGTCTTTTTAATTTTGCCGGGTTAATAGATTACTCCAAGATTACTCGTGTTGTATTCGAGGTACACTCGAGTACAAAAATATGTCTCCACTTTAAGAACCATGTTATTATTAAAGGTGAATGTGACATGGTTTAAAAGTGGATACATACATTGTATATTTTTGTACTGGTATAACACACACACACACACATGTGTGTGTGCAAATACATAAATAATTATTTCAGTTCATTTCTGCTATACAAGTAAATTCCATGAGCGTACCCAGTTTGACTCGTAATGTCACGTGTTCGATTCCCAGTTAGATACCTATCTGGTATACGGTTAGGATGGTGGGGTCACTTTTATATGCCAGCATCAGTACCTACGCTACTAGCATGTTATTTAAATCTGCAGCCAAACAGTAGTGTTAATAGCACCGTTGTGTTCCGACAGTGAAAGACAACATAGCTTGCTGTTTCTAGATGAGCTCGTTACCATCCTATGGCCTTCTTGTAAGTTACTATCAGATGAGAAAGCCAAGTGCGAGCCGTTGTGCCGAAAAAGAAATCGTTGAATTAAGCTATTTACTAATGAATTGATTCCCGGATTCATAAAATTAAATATGATTATTTTCCTCGCATATTAAAAAGGGCTCTACGCGTGGCTATTTGATCGGAAAAATTCGCGCCAATCGCGTCTGTGATTGAAGCGCGTGACTCTACGAGGCAAACTCTTATTTTGGAGATTGGTTCGTAATTGCCCCGTGTAGGGCGCTTTTATCACCATGCGCAAATTAAAACCTTCCTTGAAAGATACTAACGAACATAAATAATTTATTTCAGATCAGTGGCCAGAACGATTCCGTTAGCAACACCAAATCACCCAATTAAAATGTAACGGAACGAGACCATCGCGAAAATGGCCGAAGAAAACTCAAATATAACACAGACGCTGTCAAACATATTCGAAGAAATGTTGCTCGGACCAGAAGTCAGTGACAACCGGAGCAACGTGGACCTGAGCCACTTCCTGACAGCGCTAAAGGTGCAATCCTCTAAGAACACCACACACGAGCCACTTGACTTCGGAGCCTTGGTGAAACTGGTGGACGGATGGAGGAGCAGGTTGAATCTTACGAAGCCCACTGAATCCAGCTGCAACTACTGTGATGGTAGCTTCCGTGACGTCATACTGGCTTACAACGGCATTCATGGATTAATCAGTTTATTGGTAAGTGTTGCTGGCATTCGAATGAGGTCTTAGCGCACGGTAGTGCCTCCGCCAAGTCGAGCAAAAAAGCACAGTATATTTTTTTTGAAGACACTCAGGTCACTTTCATATAATGAACATATAATCTAAAGTTTTTACGTCCGTAGAAAATAAATTTTCTTTCATTTGGCATTATTTAAGGCACCGTTAGAAACATTCAGCCAAGTCCTAAATAGAACCGAAACGGCGGACTTACAAAAGTCGGCAGATGAATTTAGCCGTTATTTTTATGTGCCGTCAATGATCGTTGCGCGTTCCACAAATAGGAACCATCCGAAATCATCGGGTAAGACAAAAATGAAGTGCCGTATTTATTGTACCTTTTATGTTTTTTTCTGTTCTGTTCTGTTTTGTGTTTGTGTTCAATAAAGTTTATTTGAATTTGCAGTGCATGTCAATAGTGTATTGACAAATTTTACATATAATGTTTTAAACGAAAACCAGCTTTATGTTCAGAAAATTCATCGAAGGATCATTCTGGTACAGAGGGTTGCATCGAATATCCATTCTCAGTTACCGGTAAACAGGTCCCTTTTATCAACTGCTTACTTCCGGGACTTCCTGTAAACAAAACTTCCCTTTTCAGGATTTCAAGCGCACAATGTAAAACGATACCCTTCCAAAAACAAGCGCCGCACGTGAAATAATTACTAAATATTTTTTTTCAAATGAGGAAAACAATAAATGGCTTAAAATTTCCAAAAAGAAGGGGGACATTAAGTGAATTGGATATCAAATAAAAGGCATTTATTTGTACGTTGCAACAAGTATTATTATTATTTTATATTATTATTTCATATGCATAGTTTTTGACGTATAAGGAAAAATGCCTATTAAAATACTAGCTATATAATTAGGATAATTAAGTATAGTTTTAATATGCAAATATGTAATATTTTGACGTGCCGAGTGTAATGTTCATATTACTAGGTCAATAAAGTGAATCTTGAATCTATTGTCATCTCCTAATAACACACGAAATACCGTCTATAAAATGTCGAGTACCCAGCATCGATTAAATTGTTCAACGTGAAATAAACTATCTAAAGGTACTTGTACCACAGATTATATTGCACTATACAGTTTGTAACGCATACACAAACAGTAAAGTCACTTTGTTACACCATTACGCAATTTTGGAAATAGGTAACCTAATCCAAAAGCTTTTAAGGCACCCGAGGACACCTTGTTTTCTTCAATTTCCGTTTTATTCGAATGTAAGTAAGCTCGTTCTGTAACTTAACCTTTCCAGTAGATTGCTACAGGCGCGGATTCAGGGGAAGTAGTACTCGTAATATTAGGTACGCTTTAGTGCATTTATTATTTTGTAAAATATTTTTTTACGTTTTTCATATTCAGCATATTTCGTAAACAGTAAAAAATAAATAATATAAATTATATAAATTCAGTAAATTAAAAACAAGATGTGGACTCTGAAAAAATTAAAATATTAGACCCAGTAAGTACTTAATGCTATCGCTCGAAAATATTTCATTTACGGCGACTCTTAAAAAATTAATAATAAACCATAATCTTTTAAAAAGTTAAACGTCTGATTATAATGTCAAGAAATCCACAAATTTTGCACACTATTTTTGATTTATTGTTCAATCGAAGCTTACATTAAAATTTTACGTGAGTGAAATTCATTTACAGCTATCATAATTCAATGTCCTACCTTTAGGTAATTATAATAATAATAATAAAGCCTTTTATTTCCGTAATTTACAACTAGTTGAACACAAAATACTATAAATTTAGACAAATCGAAAAAAAGTAAAGTAAATTTTAAGTGCACATTTTTAAATTCACAAAATGTCTCTTAGTTCGGTATGCCTTACGGCAAAGGCCTCCTCCAACTCTTTCCACTGTTTTCTGTCAGCCGCTACTCTCAACCAAAAGGGTCCCAAGGTTAGTTTTAGATCGTCTTCCCATCTTTTGACTTTTCGACCTCGCTTCCTAATATTATATTCCTTCCTATACCTTAAGGTAATTACTACTTGTCAAATTGTATGGTATAATATTTTTAAAGATTATGATAAAACATATTATGGAACGTTCTGAGCGAAAGGCAAAGTTCTAAAGTGTCAAACATGTACGTTAAGCTGCCTACCTATCAGTACACTTATTTTGTACACGCGACAGCGAGATTGTTTGTAAACTATTGACACTCGAATGGCACAGACTATCTAGATTTTTGTCACGCAGCTGTTTTTATCCCCGTAAAAAGTTTCGGGGCTAAAAGAACCGATAAAACTAACCACAGGAATATCTTAAATTAGTTATCATTTATTCAGAATAATTTGTATCTTGTTTTTCGTGACAAACTATGAAGAGGCCTTCGAACTTCTCAGGTCAAATACAAAGAAATGAGACCCTATTGAAGTGAGGATAAAGGTCGCGGGGAGTCACTGGATGCAAGTGGCTCGGGGCCGGTCAATGTGTCATGGCATACCATGGAGTAGGCGTATTCCTGAATCCCTCCCTGTGTGAATGCGAAGCTAACACGCCCCCCTCCGCGAACAATTAAGCCGATGACGCGGACGATAATGAACTGTAAATACAAATTCATTCAGCTCACATGACGCAGACAAATTAATGGCATCAAAATCTCGTTACTCAAATCAAGGTCAGCGATGTTATGAGAGCTACAAAAATACTTTGTTTATGTAATTACTGGTCTCGAGCTGTTATCTGTGGTGTTTAAGGTGATATACATGACGCTAGCGACTGGCGCCAGTTCGTTTTGGTAGTTATTGGAAACCTATGACGGAAAAAAATCGATTTAAATTTGGTTCAGGACTTATGCATAACTGAGTCTGTTTCTGAGGTATGGGACCGACACCAGAGTATGTATGCGGAACTTCAAACGACACATTTATGCATAAATACACAGTTATGCGTAAGATCTGTAGATACTTTGTGATCACAATCTGTCAGTGGTATATTATATGAACTATGACGCGAAGTTAAAAGTCTTAAACTTGATATGAACGTGCTAGAAAACTAATAAAGTTTTTGTAGACTCTGCTGGCATAATGTAAACCAGCTGCTATCTATATGGATCTACGTCAGGACATTGAAATTGCTTTTCACGCTTCGTTAAAATTAGAATTAAACGCAGTCAGTTTTACAAAAAAAGTTATGTATGACAATTGGACATAGATGCTAAAAGAGATACACACAGGCTCTTTGTCTCTGAATATTTATGCACTAAAACCAAATACAAAAAGAACCCTTTTTTGTATTATATTCCTTATCAAGAGGCAATCACATCAAATGTATGATAAATTTTTCGTAGCTGGCTAGCTTATTAACATTTTACTAATTGACATGCGACGTAAACTAATTTTTTTTTTACAATTAAATTCCTTATTAGATATGTTCATAATATATTCACACATGTGGACAGGTTAAGTACATCGAAGTAGTTAAAATTACTATCTAAACACCGTATAAAAAACTATGTACTTGGCAAATAAATTTTTTCTTTCTTTCTTTCATTCTTTCTGGACAACGATTCTTTGAGTTGTAAAAAGTCGACCAAGTGTACGTAGAACTTGCACACTATGGGTTTTTACCACATCAATCGAAGAATGGATAACCGATGGTGAGTAATAGTTCTCGAGTGGTGACCACGCACCGGGAAACGTCCACCGGGCCGTCCCTCTACTAGATGGACCGATGACCAAGTAAAGGTCGCGGGGAGTCGCTGGATGCAAGTGGCCACACAATACCATGAGGAAGGCCTAGGTCCAGCAGTGAAGTTGATGTTTACCGGTTTAAAACAGAAACCGTTCAGGATAGAGAGAGACGAGAAAATACAAGAAGAAAAAACGTAACCAATACAATCATCCCTAGAATCAAGGTGGTACAGCATAGTTCTTCTTTTCAAGCGGACAGATTATTTAACAAGCTACCGAATGACTTCAAGCAAATGCCGAGCCCAATTAAATTTAAAAACTGCATTAAATCCTTCTTGTTGAAAAGGTTACTATTCTGTTGACGACTTCATGAATGATGACATTTTAAACACTGACATTTCCTCTAGAACGTAATTTGACTTCATTATAAGAATGTGTTCATTAATCTATTATGTATTTGTTGTTAAATTCTTGTGTCTACTTTTAGTATTAAGTCAAACGCAATGTATATTGTTCATGACTAAATAAACTGAAACTGAAACCGTCTGATTATGAATTACCCAATCCAAGCTAGATCACTTTAACTTTGCAAGCCTGAGTAATTAACATCCAGTACCAAGTTTATAATAATTTAGCATGACGTAAGCATTTCTGTAGTCCTATAGTCACGCTGCAGGATGAAAGACACATTTTCCCACTTATCCTTTAATCGAGAGCTCTTAGCACTCTCGGCGCTCCACTCGATGTTGAGTGTGAGACGACGCTGCTTATTATACTGTCTGATATGAATATATAAGTAGTACTCTCATCAGGTTCACTGGCGACAGCCAGTAGTGTACTCGAAATCAAGACAGTATAGTTCTCGGCACACAACTTGAATAATAATGGGCATAGTGGGGCGCATCCCGAGCGACAGAGGGGCGCAAGGGATGACTGTTCGGCCAATCACGTGACCCATTGCGTTCGAAATGACATTTTCCTCCCGCTCCCCGCCAAATAGACCCGAAAATCGTTTACTGCGCAGCAAGGTAATTTTTAGGGTTCCGTACCCTATTACTGAGATTTTACTGTCCGTCCGTTCGTCTGTCACCGGGCTGTATCTCATGAACCGTGATAGTTAGAGTTGAAATTTTCACAGATGATGTATTTCTGTTGCCGCTATAACAACAAATACTAAAACCAGAATAAAATCAATATTTAAAAGGAATCCCATACAAAAAACGAGATTTTTTTGAGACGTGTGATTTAACATACAGCTAGCGCCATCTAGTGTCGTACTTGTCTACTACTGCTATTGCAAAACTAAATTGATATCGAAAATCGAAGCGCATTCTTTAGATTGGTTTTTCGTATGTTAAACATCTATATTCTGTTCGGAACCCTTCGTGCGCGAGTCCAACTCGCACTTGACCAATTTTTAAAGTTGTTTGCCGGGAACTGTACCAGGGGTGCACTTCTATAAATGCATCCGTGAGGCGTGACCTTGTAAGGATGTCAAAGTGTGAATGAAGTGAATTTCATCATTTCATTTTGTTCATATTCGTTCTCGTTCGTTCAGATAGTTCCTTTGAAATACGCCGCCCGGCACACACCGCCACTAGTCAAAGGAATTCGATTTCGAACCCTGTGACCTATGTCATTATTAAGTTTTTTTATTTTATATTTTGTTCTTATAGCGGCCACACTCTATTAAAATGTCGAGTGACCGATTACTTTTCAAAAGATACATCTTGCTAAGCTTTAGTAATAGGGTCCCTTCAGCACCCTTTTGGTACGGAGCCCTATAGCGTATGTTTACACTCTCACCTTCTTATTGCTGTAAATTGGCTGTAAAGGTCAAAGAAAGGAAAGGAAGAAGTGCTCTATTTACTCTAATCTTGAAGTTTTTGTCAATATTCATTTAATTTTCAAACAACGGTACACTGAGCTGGAACTTGACATAAATTCCAGATTGTAATGCTCACGAAACACAATTTTAATTAACTGAAGATTGTTGTATTATATTTCCAGTATTTATTTTAACTTCGTTCAAATTTATTTTACTTTCAAGTATTCTACTCAAATACAAAGGTACGTAGTTCATGAAAATACACGAGTGAATGGCGAAGTGTTTGGTTTGAACGATATTGTTTTGAGACTTGGCTATTTTCAACTATGCACATGTGAGTACTTGGCCTGCATCTCGCTTGGTAACAAATGACGAGAGGTATTATGATGGTAGTGATTACTAGCGAGCATTCGTTTTTATAAAAATGGCTCGTAAGTAAAAGCTTTTACAGTTTGGATCAATTCTTAAATAACTTAACCCAAACTTCACGCTGTCAAACATAATCACTTTAGCCGAGTGGTTCACACGTGTCATTCCGTCCGAGATATCCGCGTTCAAATCCCGGTTGGAAAATTGCTTTTATTTTTGTTTTTTGTGTGTTTAGGGGCAGAAATAAAGTTTTTGTTTGTGTTTAAAAAACTACGAGCAAAGCTCGGTCGCCCAGATATGTAATTATTATGTAAACATTTGTATGTCGTATCGAAGGAAAACGCTGTACTATTTATTACCACTGTTACCAGTTACCACCCCAAAGACAGTTTTTCTTGCAATAAAATTATATTTCATTTCATTTTCTAGACAGAAAAGAGTTTGATGGTACGGTCCTTTCTATTTACGACTTGTTACCACTATATAACCTAAATCTATTCTAGCAATGAAATATTACATAGCCCGTAGCTCAAGGCTTCTTGGTGAGCAAGTTGTTATAACTATCATACATAAGACGGCTCGTCTGCACTTAAGGTGACTTTCGCTAGCGCCTTCAATGTTTTTTCGGTTGTGGAACTACTTAATAGAACCAAATTTGTAGAATTCCAGAAGTCAGAAAGGCTCGTCTGCTCTTTAGATGACTTTCGCTAGCGCCTTCAATGTTTTTTCGGTTGTAGAACTAGACAGACAAACAATAACAGAAACAGACGTACCGCAGGGTTCCACCAGTACGTAGTCGACATCCCTATAGTTCGCACGAAGAGTTTTGCTTATAACTTTATCATGTATTCAGACAGCGAGTGGAACGCACTGCCATATATCCTCACAGAGCTACAATTTGGGTGTTTTTAAGTCAAGGGTTTTTATATATAGAATATAGATCAACGCTTGGCCACGATCTCACCTGATGGTAAGCGATGGGTGCGCGTTGGTCTAGAAGGTGCCTATTCACCCTCGTCTTGAAGAACCCAAGTTATAGTTTTCAGGGAATACAGATGCCGACAGCGCGTTCCACTCCCTGGGTGTACGCATGATAAAATTAGAATCAGAATATTTTAATGTGAATATTGAATAAATATATACTATATAGAAGCAAAGTGCTTAGTGCGGGCCATAGGGATGTCAACTACGTACTGGTGGAGCCCTGCTGTTCGTCTGTTGGATCGATACTTGAATGGCAATGGCGGAATCAACATGAACAGCTCTTGCGCGCACTCTCCAAAATGTAACCTATAGAATATAGAAAGGCAGGCCACTTTTCGCCTGAACAGGCACCTTATAGACCAACGCGCACTATCGCAGGCCAAATCGTCGCTTGCCAACAGGTGAGATCGTGGACAAGCGTTGATCTATCTTCAGTAAAAAATACCTTGTCGCTTACCATCTGGTGAGATAAAGGCTGTACATGTCATGTGGCAGGTATGTTTCTTCGGGAGCCTAGCGAACGCCCTGAACGTAGCAGTCCTGACCAGGAGGGACCTGGCAGCTGCACCCATCAACAGACTGCTGAAGTGGCTCGCCGTGGCTGATTGCTTCGTCATGTTGGAGTATGTTCCTTTCGCCATTTATCGGTATCTGGTGAGTCTATTATGATTTTACTAACTATAACAACTGTTGATCCGTGTACTACAATAGTTGGCTAATGTCGGGCTGTGATGGAGTCATCGCATCATTAGATTTAGGTGACTGCTTTTGACTGCCAATTAACATTACATACATATATCATATATCAGAAACAAGCAATGGACAGCGTTTCAAATATCATTCAGACCAACCCGAATAATAGGGATGTGATTGTTTTTGAAGTCTTACTGTATACTTACTTCGTTGGCCCAGACCCAAATATGATCTTGCCCTTCTACCGTCACCATTCATCTGTGTGCCGTGCTGATTCACGCTGTCCAGCTTTTTGGAGGTCCTTGCCTAAGACGCCTGATGTTTCCTCCTTGGTCGTCTTTGACCGCACGCTATGCTTCTACTCTCTATGTAGCCGGCCAGCAAAATCTGACAGTTGCAGACCCCAAAAAGAAAAAGAAAAGTTTAAGATATTATAGCTTTTAGGAAATTCTAAACTTGAGATGCATGTATGATGAAATTAAATAGTTCCGTAGTAGATACCTTTTTCGTTTCATCATTGCTGATCTCCTGATGTCCTCAGATCCTGCCTGGGCAGCGCGAGATGCCGTACCGCTGGGCTGCGTATCTTCTATTCCACATGCACTTCGCCCAGATCTTCCACACAGCCTCCATCTGTCTCACATTGTCTCTAGCAGTCTGGAGATATGTCGCTATCAAGTAAGTTCTCTATCATTGATGTATTTATATATATGTATGTATAGCTCGTAGCAACAACACCAACATCCACTACTGTTTCCTGTTGCGTTGTCAGAATCCAGCGGTCAAGGGTTCGATTCCCAGAACGGGTTATTTCTGGTTTTCTATGGTTTGGTGGTAGAACAGGTTAAATCTACACGCGTATCCTACTGATTACCTACTAAGGCGCGGGACTCTCAATCTGAGGGTTCCAGGTTCGAATCCAGCCGTGTACCTATGAGGTGTTTTTCAATTTAAGTAAATTATCCGATTGCTTAACGGTGAAGGAAAACATCGTGAGGAAACCTGCATGTCTTTAACAGTCATGTAAAGTCTACCAATGCGCACTGGTCCCGCGTGGTGGACTATGGTCCATACACTCTCTGTAGGAGAGTAGGCCTGAGCCCCTGCAGTGGGGTCGTATATAGGCTGTTGATGATGATGATGATCCTACTGATTCCTCCTGCGATTAAAAACCAAAACAAATGATATATTGTGATCACGAGATAAATGAAAATATTCACTATTTTCTCTCTGTAAACAACAAATGGCACTAAAGTACTTTCATTGCCTTTTCATTAACACATATCGTGTTACAGACGGTACGAGCGCCAACAAAACATGATTAAGGTCCTACTTCCGGTCTCTATCTCGTTACGAGAAACTTGAAAGAGTACCTTTGACACAAAGACTTGATTAAACCTCCGCATTAGAGAGGTTTTAAGCCTTTGACGCAAATGGTCGCTCTCTTCTTCATTATCTAACAATAAACTAGATTAATCTGATTGTAAAAGTTTAACGAAATTAATATTGTATTTTGTTTATCATCATCTTCAGCCGGGAAACGTCCACTGCTGGACAAAGTCCTCCTTCATGGTGCGTCACATTTACTTGGTCCCGAGCCACCTGCATCCAGCGACTCCCAGCGACCTTAACTCGTCGAGCTATGTCGGTGACCCTTGTCAGTCTGCGGACTTCCTCATTCCGGATTTTATCACGATGAGAAATTCCGAGCATAGCTGACTTCATTTTTTATGATAGTTAATTACATATTAGCGAATAACTGCCCCCATATTTTTGGATCATCATTATCAACAGCCTATATACATCCCCACTGCAGGGGCTCAGGCCTACTCTCCTACAGAGAGTGTATGGGCCATAGTCCACCACGCGGGCGCAGTGCGGATCGGCGGAATTCACATGCCTGTTGAAGACATGCAGGTTTCCTCACGATGTTTTCCTTCATCGTTAATCAATCGGATAATGTACTTGAATTGAAAAACAACTCATAGGTACACGGCTGGATTCGAACCCTGAACCCTCAGATTGCGCCACCGACGCTTCATTGATCCTCTGAACTTGATCCAGTTTTTGGATATGCTTGTATAAATAAACATACACAAATTGCAAGTCCAGTTTCTTCCAAGAAAGAAAGAAATAAAAAATGTATTTGCCATGTACATAGTTTTTTACGCGGTGTTTAGATAGTAATTTCAATTCTATGTACTTAACCTGTCCACAGGTGTGCAAATATTATAAACATATCTAATAAGGAATTTAATTGTTAAAAATTAGTTTACATACCATGTCAATTAGTACAATGTTAATAATTTTGTCACTAAACAATTCAGAAGTCATCTCATTAATTTATGTCAAACTATAATTACAGGTATATTTAAAATGATTATTTGCAATGTTAACTATGCTTGTGTGTGTCGGAGTCTCACTGGTGGATCACACTCGAAACGAAGTGATCCGTCAGAGAACCAAAGTGACCGACATAGCTCACCGTATTAGCAAGGTAAAGTGGCAGTGGGCCGGTCATATTTGCTGACTAGCAATGGAGGTGGAGATGTGATGTGAATGGATGCGGAGAGCAGAGGACCAAATTGATTGACACACTGGGAGAGACTTATATCCAGCAGTGGATTGCCACAGGCTGCACATGATGACCTCCACGCGTTCCTGAAAGGGTCTTGACAGACAGATAGACGGAAGGACTACGAAGTGATTAGGGTACCTTTTTTCATTTTGAGGTATGGAGGTATAAGGTACCTTAAGAAAGATTATTTATAGGACGGACGGAATCGGCCCCGTAGTTCTTTTTAACTGCATCAATTATTGACGATAATTCGAATTAAAAAGGCACTGTTAAAGCAAAATTATTCCTCTACAAAAGCTTATCCTAAATTTGGGAACCGAGTCCATTTTCCTTCCCATTATAAATGAATTAGTACACCATTACGATTTGCTTGTCAGTTTCTAGGATAATCTGTTTGACCTTTAAGCTCCTCCATTTAATATGAAACTCAGATTTATTAAATTATAATGATATTCGAAGCCCCTGTTATTATATATAACGATTTATCTAGTAGTTGATGAAAATGTATTGTTCATTATTTTCATAAAGTTCGACAAAGGATAGACCGGGAAAAGCAATAAAAAATTTGATCTTCAACTGGTTACCAATTAGTAACAAATCAGCCACATGGCACCACATGACGCCACACGACACGCCCTTATAAAAATGTGATGCCTGATTGACTTAGAGATCAAAAGTTTTTCCCTAGGATTAATGAACTACGCTCCACTGCGCTATAGTAAAAAATTTATTTTGGCATAAACATGTGCTTCTAATTCTATCCTGCTTTCGCACACGTAAGACGCCGAATGAAAAAACAAGACTGCAACATTATTACCAGTACATCGGTTTCTACTTCGTTACGAGTACTACGACCAAAAATAAACTCAGGTCAAGTTAGTTTCAGGGAACAAATAAAAAAGAAATTCAGGTAAAACGATGTTTAAGCTTAAAGTTTAATTATAATTCATGCTATGAAGAGTTTATCTGTTGTTATGTCTATAATGTAAGGTTTGAAAATTTTCTAAATGCCAAAAAAATTGCAAAATATTATAGTAGTACGGAATGTTTCATATGTGACTCATTCAACCCGATATAGCCTAATTGAAAAGGCGTGGTCCCGGTTTACTCAGGCGTACTCAGGCGATTGGGACCGCGGTTATCGTCGAGCGGGCGAATCTGTTAACATATTACAAATGAAATTAAATAATTTGTTCACCAACATTTACCTACAATATGTGTATATGTATTTTGATGCGTATGACTCTTATATATGATAATAAGAGTAAATGGAATTTGGTGAATTTTGGCAGACGATTCCAGCGAATCCCATGCGGTAATTTCTTAAATCCATACAGACCAAGTCGCATCAATTAGTTATGTTATAAAACTGACACTGATGCCAAAGCACGACGTAAAGAGCCTTAACGAATTAATTCACAAAAAGCCTTAAAAGCCTCGAAGCGAAAGGTTACCCTTTCCCGCCCTTTATGAAGAGTAATGATTATGACGTCACATGATGTGCGCACTTGGTTTTGAGTGTACCTTATCAGTTTTTCCAACATGGCGACTTTTAAATTTCGCATCAAGGCTAATTTTAGGTTATATAATATTTGACAATTTTATATTGCACTTTTAACCACCTCCACTGCTAAATGTCTGTACAGCTAGACTTTTCCTACTTCCGACTAGTCCTGTGTCTTCTATCTATGATAAATCAGAAGTCAAAACACGATTCATTTAATTCGCTTCGCTCAATACAATGAAATCCAAAAGTAACCTCCAAAGCGGTAATAAAACTTGATCTTGTTTACACTTAATTAAACTTTATGAAATTAAGTTGAAAAATTTATGCGTTTAATAATAATTCGACAGCTTCAGAATTTATTTATCTTACACTTATATTTTTTACTGTATTAATTGAGACAAAAAGCTATCGAAATCGAGCCTAGAGTCGACGTGGCGCGCTGTTTCTTACCCTTTCACCCTTGCGTGTTATTATTAGTGGGGAAGCAAGTCGACGAATTGAACTTCTCGTGGATCACTGAAATTCCTAAGATCAGTGTGTTGAAGGCCGAAGAATCTCCAAACCGAATTAATTTCAATTTAGAATTGTTGCCAATAAACAGCAATTTCGTAAGCAAAGATCTACGTGCGAAAATGTGTTGAAGAGCAGACAGTTAAGCGATTTAGTACACAGGAGTTGTTTAAGGTCGTTCCTAAGTGATGAAAACTCGCGTAACGTTTTCAAGGCGGTGAACTCACTGACATTAATTATATTATGGCATAATTGTTATGTAAATTCGTAGTTTCTGCGTTACCATTTTCTGGAATTTTTGTCGGTTGCTAGTTTCTAAAGGAATGGATGTTAACTATGAATGTTTTTTTTATTATTACGGAGGACACTCAGTCCACGCATTACCCATACGGTATGCGCTTTTTCAAGCTTATTCGACGGATCAACCGATACGACTATTTTATATTAATAGTAGGAACTGCTACTATACTAGCTATAGATTTGTTTACATCACATCACATAAACAGCCTATGTATGTCCCCACAGAGCGGATTAGTAGACTTCACACACACCCTTGAATTTCTTGACAGGAGTGCGCAGGTTTCCTCACGATGTTCTCCTTCACCGAAAAGCCAATGGTAATGATTTTTATCATCCGTACATAAATTTCAAATTGCAACGCATTGGTACGAGTCAGGATCGAACCCAGACCTCGATTGTGTCTATCCTAAGTCGAAAGGCACTAGTTTTTATGTTTATGACCCTGTTACACACAGGGGATTTAATTTTGGGTCAAGCCGCTGGAAGGTCTGTAGCTGCTGTCAAAAACAACTGCTACAACCGGGACCCACGGCTCCATGTGCCTCCCAAACCATGGAAGCCTTCAACTCTTCTTCGTGTCGAGGCTCCTTAAATACATGATGCCCAGCAGGCAGCGGTGCCGGCCCTGGCCGTAGCGGCCATCAGGTCGCGCTCCGAACAGAAGTGTGGGCACGAGGAACACTTCAGCATGTGCGATATCGTTTGCGGTGCCGTGCTGCAGACGCATTGAGTGGAGCTTTCAACTAGTAACAACTCATATTGGTCACCCATCCAATGACTGACCATGCCAAACGTTGCTTAACCCGCACGATCATTGCCGTTCTACAAGCATCTCTATTCGCTACGCTGTGAGCGCTTTCGTCCGTCCTTGTCGACTGGGACATTTGTATTAAAATCAGATGTCAGGGACAGAGACGTGCCTATTCCCAGGGACCTTTATCCGCTATGCTTTGAATAAATAAGCTTTTAGCGTAGGTGTTAGATTATTTTTTCCTTCAACGAGCTAAACAAGGATTACGCAGTAATCCATCAAATAATTTCCACGAAGGAGATTAATCGTCTTTCGTTGAATTTGGCCCTATTTTTTTTAGATACATGGCCTTTTCTTCGTGTTTATTTTCATGTGTGATATAAAGAATTTTCGTAGTGTTTTATTTATGACGAATTCAACCGCCTGACACAATCTGGAGGTCTCGGGTTCGATTCCCAGTCGGAGTTCCTATTGGTACTCGGTTTGGTTGGTGGTAGGGCATTTTCTATGTCTGCATGCCTAGCTACCACTACGGTAGCAGTAGTGTCAATAGCACTGTTGTGTCCCGGTATGAAATTTAGCAGAGCCAGCACCTCATTAGGTTGAGGCTTCTGGGTGCGAACGGTTACCATCCAACTGCCTTATCGTTACTTAACGTCAGGTGAGATGAAGGCCAAGTCCCGCTGACCTAGAAATCTGAAATTTGGCGAGAAACAAGTTCTTACAGCACAAGTGTAGAAATAAATCTGAAACCAGAATTTTAAATTATATCACAGTAGTAAAAGCATTTTTAAGATTACCTAGGTACATTTGCAGTTGAAAAGTGATCATTATAAAGACGGATGTATAGGCTCGCATTTTTCCAACTGCAAAGTTAAGTTTGTTCTTCAATCAGACTTACATTTTCGTTAAAGCTTTGTTCGTTTCATTCATTCATTCATTTCAGTCCGGAGGCCTCGGTGCGCGAGTCCGACTCGCACTTGACCGGTTTATTGACATGGCATCAATCTAGCGCATTCTAAATTTAAACAAATATCCCGCCAGCCAGTACACGCAAGGAGAAAGCGACCATGTAGACCGACTGCTCTATAAATAGTACCGCATCACCAAAAGTACCATATACTATTTCGCTATTGCCTAATCCATTATTGATAATGATAAACCTATCAAAAGCTAGGCAGAATGTGCTTTATTAGAACCCGTCCGAGCAGACGTGTCAGATAAATGCCTGTCTGAGGGAAATACAGACGACAGCTAGAATGAGATATGTTTGTCGGCGAACAATATGGAAGGCTGCGCACTGATAGCCAATTGACACCAAATATCATATACAGTTCTTATGATGCATCGTATATTTGTTAGGCGGGCAGTCTAAAAACAAGTGAGTGCGTTCAAAAAGAACTGGAAACCGAACCGGGGCAATTGAAGTCCCCAACAGTCTACTTTTATTAGGGAAATTTAACATTTATATTTTTTCAAGGATGTCGTTGTCAGAACTGGACCAAATTGAAATGGGACCACTCGGGAAGCACCTGCTTTCAAATAAAAAAAGGATCATCCAAATCGGTTCACCCAGTCAAAAGTTCTGAGGTAACAAACATAAAAAAACATATCCGTCGAATTGAGAACTTCCGCCTTTTTTGATGTCGGTTAAAATACGTAAACGCTGCCACCAAATTCCGTAGACGGGAAGAGTAGTTCAACGTTTTGGCTAAAATGACACTACAACGTTCCTACAACAGACACTCACATTGTCGAAATCACAATGAAGTGGCTAAAGTAACTAATTTAAAGATAAATGACTAACGAGAAAATCTAGAAATTGGAATAAACCTTTTCTGGGGTGCAAATCACCCCACTTAGCTGACGTCTTCAACGATCCTTATGGCCTATAGGAAATTAGAGATATCACCAGCAAAGACACCAAGGTGAGGTGAGTTTGTACTTATTGAATTACAGCCCTGCACTCACTAAATTTCATTAATCTACATATACAGTTCTAAAACAAACTGTAGGGTCATTCTGTAAAATATCAACGCTAAATCCACAGTGGAAGCGACATCTAAAATGTCACATATAACCGAAGTCGATATTGAATTGATCTGGGTACAATAAAACAAGGTATATTCTTCTCTCTCTCTAACTCACCGCAAGTATACGCCACGATTAGTTCTGCCAATAGTTGACAATTAGAAGTTTTAGCATCGAGGACCGCAGCTGATAATGACGTATGCTTGTCCCGTGAAGTCACCCAGCTGTTACGGGAATGGATTATCAGGATTAGCATCTTAACTTCAACTTCAAAATTATGGCTTCACATGTAGATTGTTAAAAAGGTAGTAAAAGAAAAGATGAAAAGGGAAATAACTGGACTGGTTAAAATTATGTAGTGGAAAATACAATGAATAAATACAAGTATTTATATGAAAAATACACATAATACCTCTATAATACAATACACTACTACCCTACCTATTACAACAGAAATATCATACTTACAACAAAAGCGAAACTTGTATATACTATTTACCAAAAACTTATTAAATTTTAATATTATTATTAGTTATAAATGTACACGGATTATATATTGTACTATTTAATTGACGTTTTTTTAAAGCATTTACCGCGGATTAAGCGCTGAAATTTTACAGAATAACACTAATGGGCTTTAATAAATTGTACGACCACCATTACTCAGCATCCAGGTGAATGACCTAGCATGTATGATTAATAAGCAGCAATCAATCAACAACAGATAGATGACAATAACGCGAAATAAACCATTGGACCCGGGGCGGTGTCGCGAAACATATTGTTACGCTTTCAACTATGATAATGGTATCTTTATTTCTGCATGAAGTATCAAAAGCAATAGCAAAGAAATATTGTTGTTTGTATTGGGTTCAATCCTCGTACCAATGAGTCCCAATTTGTTATTTTGAATTGGGTATGAAAAGATTTTTATAAGGCATGAAAATAAAAAATCAATTTGGAGATATTTTGATTTTACATTAAATTTTCTCAGTTACTTTTCGAATTATTTAAAGTTTATGTTATAATTTCTTTAAAAAAAAACAAATGCCATTCATTTATTTATTTATTTTTTATTTTTTTTATTTAAGGAAGATCAACAGCTAGTGATACAGAGTATAAATAAATCATAAGAAACAGAAAGCCAATAAGAGATCTCCACAGATAGATACAAATTAAATAGTAAGAATATCACGTTCAGCACAAAAAATAAAGTAGTACAGAAGTTTTAGAATAAGAATGGTAGAATTACAGTACAGATACAGAGAGTAAACTAATAAAAGAAATAGAGCTACGCAAAGAAGTTATTGCTTAATAATCGCTTGGCAGATGCAACGCTGGAGTGGAATAGGTCAATGTTTATGTCACTATTAGAAAGTCTGTTCAGGTTTCTGCTCGCTCGACATAGGTAAGAGTTACGCCTATAATTAGTGGAAGTTGCAGGAAGGCTCAAGACAGCATTTTCCCGCATAAGTTTATGTGGGGCACATAGTGTTAACCGAGCTAGGAGCTCTGGGCAGTCAATCTGTCCCTGGGCAATTTTAAGTAGGAAAGTGAGGTCCGCAATTTCTCGCCGTTTCTCAAGTGTTAGCAGGTGGTGCTTTTTACAGAACTCAATGTATTTACTCGAGGTGTAAGTGTCTTTGGTTCGGAACGAAATGTATTTAAGAAAGCGTTTTTGAATCTGCTCTAATCTAGATGTGTAAGTTAGGTATTGAGGATTCCAGATTTGCGATGCGTATTCAAGATGACTTCTTACGAATGTGCAATATAAAATTTTGATTGTTTTAACTTTTTTGAAATCCTTCGAACTACGCATTACAAATTCTAATGCCTTCGACGCTCGAGCGATCATCTTCTCCACGTGCGTATCGAACAGTAGCTTAGAATCGTGATACACCCCCAGATTACGAATAGCAGAGTTCCGGGTTAGTCTAACGCCTTTAAGAAGGTAATCAAACTGAATAATGTCACGTTTCCTTGTGTAGCTTACGACACTGCATTTGGAAGGATTGAGATCGAGGTAATTCTTCTTGCAGTAAGCTTCTAGATTAGTTAAGTCGCTTTGTAAGGCGATCGCATCAGACACACTATCGATATTAGCAAAAATCTTCATATCGTCCGCGAAACTAAGTAAGTGAGAATGTTGGAAGCAATTGTCAATATCATTAACAAATATAATAAACAACAGAGGCCCTAGCAAGGACCCCTGAGGCACTCCACTGGGGATGGGTACCCAGCTAGAAATAAAGTTGTTAACCACCACGGCCTGCGTTCGATTGTCAACATAAGATGCGAACCAACGGAGTAAATCACCACATATTCCTACACTTTCTAGCTTGACAAGAAGAAGAATGTAGGGTTCTACACTCGCGCTAGATGGATGCTAGTTAGATGCTGAGTTTGATGCTGTGAGTGTTATTTAGAATGTTTGGATGGAGAGAGGTGAAATAAAACCGATCCGTTTGCTTGCTAATTTAACACTGATTTAATTATGCTAAATGCTAGCTAATATTAGTTATTGCCGGCGCATGCTAATGCCGGACAGCTGTCGATGCAGTTTTGTACGTTGGCTCGTACATCTTGCCAACTAGAAAGAAGAAAGACTAAAGAAAAGAATGAATCTATACACCATAAACGTAATAGTACCATAGTAATATGTACAATAGTTAGAATAAAATTTTGTATATTAAATTATCTATAATTTACGCTAATCATAATGCTAGTTATAGTAAAGTTAAGTCTAAGTAGTATTAGTTACAGTCTGTTTTATTTGACACTAATTGCTAAACTATTTTATCAACAACACTTAGATTGCCCATGTATTCACTAAATACACTGCACTTGTTTCGCACTGTGTCGCACACACGATACACGCTCTCGGTGGGCGCCCGCACCAGGCGCGCGGGATCAGCTGCTGCTGGCTTCTCTAAGCGTCGTCGCTCCCTCCTCAGCTTCAGAAAAAGATAAAGAAGGAAGCTTCCTACCAGCAGATTTATCGTTATACATTTGTCTATGGCTGCTTTGCTGATCTATGTCGATTGGGAATATAAACCTCAGGGGCTTCGATATTACGCTGGATATTCATTATTGTATATGAGTCACTTTTAAGGACGCAGCCCAGACCTATATTAATAAGGCTATTGCCATTCAGCAAATCCATTGTTATGCCAGCTGGGCAAAAAGTGCGTACCTAGCATTCTGTACGACAGGAGTAGAGACAGACGTTCTGCCGGTGGAACTTGTTTTGACACTTGAGAATTTGTCTCAAGTTATCTAGTATTATGTTTACCGCTGAAGATAATTTTAAATGCTCGTTTATTATACTAAATTGCTTATTCATAGTTTGCTCGTTACGCTGAATGATATTTGCTTCCGCTTCAATGAAAATAGTCTAATTTAGTAAAATTTTCTGAGAAAAAGTTCTTCAACATTTGGGTCTGGCTTTACGTTGATTTCTTGACGAAAGTTTCTATCTTGATGGGGATAGTGGTTGTTGATGCTTGGACTGTCCTGGTTGCTGCTCTTCGTCGCGATGAACGGGTAGTAAGATCAGATTTGTAATCGGACGTTTAACAATGTTAGTTTTTGTTTTCACGGACACTACTCTTACATATCCATCCTTCCCAGGATGCAGTTCGTGTACTCGTCCCATCGCCCATTTACCAGCAGGTAAGTTATCCTCCTTGATCAACACGATGTCATCGAGCTCAAAATTTTTTCTAGGTGACCTCCATTTGGACCGCTGTTGTAGTTGTTGAAGATAATGTGACGACCACAGCTTCCAGAACTGTTTGTTCATGCTCTGTATCATTTGCCATCTCGCAGGTAAGTTGATGTTATCAGGATCTGATTGTGGTCTAGATAATAATGAGTCACCAATCAAGAAATGACCAGGAGTTAAATAACTGTCTTCAGGATTTTCTGTCAAAGGGAACAATGGTCGAGAGTTGAGGCACGCTTCTATCTGATGCAACAGTGTAGTAAATTCCTCGTATGTGAGTCTTTGCTCCCCTAAAACTCGTTTCAAATGACGTTTGAAGGCCTTGACTGCGGCTTCCCATAGACCGCCAGCACTGGGCCACGCTGGAGAGTTGAACGACCACTCGACGTTCATATCGCTAATGCTGTTAAAGAAATCTGAGTTGAAGCTGTCAAGAATAGCTCGGTATTCCTTATCCAGTGCACGTTTCGCACCAACAAAGTTCGTCCCATTGTCGCTGTACATGCGTTTGGGCGTCCCGCGTCGAGCACAGAATCGACGGAAAGCTGCTAAGAAGGCTGCAGTACTGAGCTCTGAAACTAGTTCTAAGTGAACTGCCTTGGTAGAGAAGCACACGAATACTGCAACATAGCCCTTGTATGTCTTTACTCCTCGACCTCTATTGAGTTTGAGGTCCATGTGACCAGTAAAATCCACACCGGTGTGTGTGAACGGGCGAGACGGTGTGACTCGCGGCGTAGGAAGGTCCGCCATGATCTGTTGATTTGTTTCCGAGCTGAATCTTCGGCACGTGACACACTGCCGCAGTTGTCGCTTGACGGTACGCATACCACTGACGATCCAGTACCTTTCTCTTACGTAAGCTAGTGTCAGGCGGGGTCCACCATGTAGAGTAGTTTTATGCGCCAAGTTTATTATCAAATCCGTAAAACGGCTATGATTAGGGATGATAACAGGATGTTTTGCTGAACTGCTAATAGTTGATTGACTGAGTCGGCCACCGACTCTCATTATCCCGTTCTCGTCTAGGAACGGAGATAGGCTCGCTAGCTTGCTACTGGGTCGCACGTGGCCTTTATTCTTCAAATCTAGTAAATCATCGTCAAAATTTTCCGCTTGTGTATGTGTAAGGAAAATATTATATGCGTTATTTATTTCGACATCACTTAGTATCGCAATGCGCTGGCGCGGCTGACGTCGCAATATGGAAATGTAACGTAAAACCCATGCCAATGTTTTTACAGCTCGTGTTATTGAACTATTGTTTATTAACAATTCTGCAATTAACGCTGAATTAATTTGGTTTGATTTCTGTAAAGTTGCGTTTACATTAACATTTTTTGTTTCAATGGTTGGCGCTATGTAGGATACTCGCTTGGAATCATTATGGTTGAAACTTAAGAGCCATTCTGGCCCTGTCCACCAAATTGGAAGATCTTGTAATGTAGCCACCGAGACCCCCCTTGTGGCACAGTCGGCAGCGTTGTCTTCTGATCGTACGTGACTCCAGCGTGCGGCGGGTATGACGTCTGTAATCTGTTGCACTCTGTTAGCAACAAACTGTTTCCAACGATTGACATCTCCATGAAGCCACCCTAGGACTACCATGGAATCTGTCCAAGCTTGTATGATACCGTTTCGTTTATTCAGAGCTTTTATAACATTTTTCATTAACTTTGATAGCAACAAGGCACCACAAAGCTCGAGTCTTGGCAGTGAGACCTTTTTATTTAAGGGCGCTAATTTTGTTTTTGCTGTGACGAGTCTCGATGTGGACTCACCTTTATCATTTTTTGTTACTAAGTAAATAGCACAGGCGTAAGCCTTTTCTGATGCATCGCTGAAGCCATGTAAATACACTATATCGGCGTCACCTAAGTATCGAGGTATGCTGAAGCTTTCTACTTTCTTTAAGTCTTCGCATAGATGCGCCCATTCCCTTTGAATGCTGACTGGTACTTCTTCTTCCCACGATGTCTTAGATTCCCACGTTCGTTGGAATAAAAGTTTTCCTCGAATAGTTAATGGTGAAAGCCACCCTAAGGGATCGTAAATTTTTGATATTTCAGATAGTAATTGTCGCTTAGTGTTATTGCACTGATCGGCGTTTTCTATTTTATTTACAAATGAAAATGAATCTGACGAGGGTGTCCATATAAGTCCTAGTGTTTTACGGGACTCGGAACATTTAAATTCAAATGAGGTGTTCAACTGTTCAGTAGACAGATCATTCAAAAGTTCTTTATCATTTGCAGACCATTTTCTGAGATTCATCCCTGCCCCCTTTAAAATCTCTATTAGTTGTTTTTGAAGTTCCTTAGTTTCAGCTATCGTGTCCTGTCCGCTGAGTAAATCATCCATGTAAAAATGATTTTCAAGTGCTAGAGCTGCGAGAGGATATCTGGATGCGTCGTCCTTAGCTAGTTGTCTTAACGTTCTGATCGCTAGGTAAGGTGCAGCTTTAGTGCCGTATGTGACAGTCGTCAACACATGTTCCTGAAGAGGGTCACGTGGTGATTCTCTCCAAATTATTGACTGCAAAGGTTGATCACACGCTCTGATTAATATCTGACGGAACATTTTCTCGATGTCCGCTGTTACCACGTATTTATGCTGTCTCCACGTAAGTATGAGAGTTTGTAGGTCTTGCTGTAGGTTCGGACCACACTCCATCAAGTCATTGAGGCTGTGACCGGAGCTTGTCTTAGATGAGGCGTTGAATACAACTCGTAACCTTGTTGTTGTTGAATCGAGCTTCAATACTCCATGATGAGGTAAGTAGCAAGTAGGATGTTGACTATAAGGAGCTAATTTCATATGATCTAGCTGCTGATATTCTGCGATGAATTGCTTGTAACCTTCTGAAAACTCTTTATTTTTCGTCATTTTGCTTTCTAATTGCTTAAATTGCGCTATAGCTTTATTTTTAGAAAATCCGATTTTTTCTTGATAACCTTCTTTCATAGGCAAACCCACTTCATATCTACCGCTATCCAAACGTTTTGCAGTTGCTAAATAGTGATCTTCACAAAATTGCTGTTCCTTGGAAAGATGAGATGAACTTTCACTAATCTCTTCTAGCTCCCAATATTTCTGAATGTCAGATAGATTGTTTATAACCACGCTGCAGTTGAACGATCGCGGCTTCACACTGCCAGATAAAATCCACCCTAATTTAGTTTGCTGAGCAATCGGTGCGTTTGCGTTAGGACTCTTGATTAATCCATCCAAAATAATTTCAGAGTATACAGTAGCATCTAACAAGAGATCAATCGGCTTAGAAATGTTGTACTCTGGATCGGCTAGGTTAAGATGTTCAATATGAGGCCATGACTGTTTTGTGAATGACGCTGTAGGTAGGTTACTTATAACTCGAGGTATAACTAAGGCATTTGTTGTAAAATTATGGTCGTTGTAGATAGAGAGGCATTCTATTGAAACGAGACCTCTGCTTTGTTTAGGTTCGTTACCGACTCCTGACACGGACGCGCTACATCTCTTGCGTGGCAGACCTAGACTTTGAGCTGCGTTCTCTGACAGGAGTCCCACTTGGGAACCTTGATCTAATAAAGCACACAAAGTTACATAAGTGCCGTCAATGGCTTTAACCTTTAACAAAACTGTAGTTAAAAGAACTTCTTGGTCGTTAGATGCTACATGATTAGATGATTTGCTGTTAGCCGTATTGTTATGATATTTAGCTGAATTAGTTGCAGCCGCTGTAGGCTGCTGTGTTGGCGGCATGGTTGACATTCGAGCCGAGGGCACTGACATGCACGCCTCGTGTAACAATGTATGATGATCGGCATTACATTGCTTACATCGCTTGGTTGAAGTGCAATTGCTTTTATGCTTAAATAAGCAATTGCGACAAATACTAAGTTTTGCAATTGTTTTTACTTTCATTTCCGCTGGCATGTTAATGAACTGGTGACATTTATACAACTCATGGTCAAAGTTGCAATAAGGACACTGATTTTTTGTACACGAGAAGGCAGCTTGGTATTCCTTCCTGTAGTAATTAGGCTTGTTGTTGTAAAACGATTTTTGTGGGGAAGATGGTTCCTGCCGAACGTATGGTTTCTCCTCTCTCTTATGCACAGGCTCAAGAGCTATAAACTTAGCCTCCAGGAAACTCATGAGCTCTTCAAAGGACGGCAAGTCCCTGGGGGACTTACGAGCCTCCATGTAGTCCCTGTAAGTTTCGCTATCTAATTTTTGTACCATGAGATGAACCAACATCGGATCCCACGTGGTTGTATCTACGCCTAGGTTGTGTATTGCGTGTATACACTCTGTGGTAGTGTCATAAATACGTTTTATTTCAAATGATCCCTGCTTAGAGATACTCGGCTGATTAAGAAATATTTCCATCTGCTTTGTAAATAATATCTGTGTGTTGTTATACCGATGAGTCAAAATATCCCAAGCCAGGTCATAATTATCTGCGGATATGTGTAAATGCTGTATCATTCGCTCTGCTTCTCCCTTAACTCTACCCTTTAGGTGCTGCATTTTTTGAGCTTTAGATAAACAGTTGTTGTTGTGTATTGACTCTACATACAAGTCACAGAAAGTCGGCCACTGAGTGTAACTTCCGGTGAAAGTAGGAATTTCCAGCTGTGGGGTTGATTGCTGATGGTGAGATGCAGAGTTGATTTTTTGATGAAGCTCCCGCTTTACTTTCTTAAATGAAGCTTCATAACTCCTAAGCTGATCCTCATAGACAACGTCTCCACCCTGGATGACATTGTCAATTTGCAAATGCAGAGCATCGATCGTGTTCCAACGAGCCTGAATGTTCTTGAGCTCGTCTTCCAACTCCCATTTGTCGGTTATCTCTGCTACCTTAATGCTACGTAACATTCGATCTAATGCTCTAAAGTTCGTTTGCTGCTGAGACATAAGCTCCAAAACGGAAGAATCTTTCTTTACCAAAGAAGATATTTTGAGGCGAACAGACAGGTAGAAGTCTTTAGTTTTCTGGAAAATTCCATCGGTATGGTAGTTAGTAGTTTGAATATCATGGAATAGCCCTAACTGCGTATCATTATTTTCGAACTCTCCCCAGAGGTTATCTAAGCTGTTCAGTCGTGATGCTAAATACTCTGCGGTTTTTCTGCTGGCAGAGTCCTTATCAAAGTTTGATTTTATCTGCTTGATAAGGTCAATGACCTCTACTTGTCGGTTGATAAGAGCTTCCATTATTATGTATATACGGGAACAATCTTACTTGAGAGGAAAAACTCCTAAGATGCTGCTGTTGAATGAGTCCTAAGACCCACTCCAAGATGCTGAAGCTGCGGGATGACAGACCCGACCGAAGATGCTGGAGCAGGGGGCCACCAGACCCAACCGAAGATGCTGAAGAGACGGGCCACTAGACCCGATCAACGATGCTGAAGACGTGAGCCACGTAGACTCACAAATATCACGCTAATGTGAAGTGCGCCTTGCCACACACTTGCAACGTCCAAAGTTTGATGAACTGTTAACAGTCACGTTACACTTACACGTGTTGTACAAGAGTGACGCGAGGTCCCGCCAAAGACCACGGGGTCATTAAATGCTCGAAGGACCAAAAGAATGTAGGGTTCTACACTCGCGCTAGATGGATGCTAGTTAGATGCTGAGTTTGATGCTGTGAGTGTTATTTAGAATGTTTGGATGGAGAGAGGTGAAATAAAACCGATCCGTTTGCTTGCTAATTTAACACTGATTTAATTATGCTAAATGCTAGCTAATATTAGTTATTGCCGGCGCATGCTAATGCCGGACAGCTGTCGATGCAGTTTTGTACGTTGGCTCGTACACAGACTGTGCTGAATTCTGTCAAAGGCCTTGCTATAATCGGTGTAAATGACATCGACCTGGTGCCCATCTTCCATTGTTTCCGTAAGGGAGTCATTTAACAACACCAGATTAGAAACAGTAGACCTTCCCTTTAGGAATCCATGTTGCGATGGACTGAATGACGATTTTAGTGAAGAGTAAACTTGATCATACACTATCTTCTCCAGGACCTTTGACAAAATGCAGAGCTTGGAGATGGGTCGATAATTGGTAATATCTGTCTTGTTGCCCTTTTTATGGACTGGTGTTATATAAGCTCGCTTCCACACACCAGGAACAGAGCAATCCTTGAATGATTTATGGAATAACAAGGTAACTGGTAGTGCTATAGTTTTAGCGCAGCCGATAAGAAAAGGAGCCGGAAGGCCATCTGGGCCAGCTGACTTGGCAGGATCTAGTTTAAGGAGTAATTCAGTCACTTTGTCTAATGATACGACGATGGAAGAAATATATGACGTTTGAGAACCCGCTGTACAATGGTTGGATTGATTGTTGTCAAGTCCTTGTATTGCACTCGAACTCAAAAAGCTGTCAAGAAAATGAGTAGCAAATGCTTGACAAATAGTGTTACCGTTATTGACAACCTGACTGTTAAAGGTTAGAGAACTAGGCATAGATTTAGATTTAGTTTTAGTTTTTCTAAACGACCAGAACTTTTTGGGGTTTGATTGAATAGAGTTTTCAACTGAGGATATATATTCGGTATAACATGATTCTTCAAGTTCTTTAACACGAGCTCTCAATATTTTAAAAGATTCCTCATCAGATCGGTTTCCATATATTTTTAGTTTCCGAAAGAATTTAAAGAATTTTAACCCCACACTTCGTAATAAAACAGATTTCTAAATGCTCAAAACTTGCAAAATAGGATTGACATTGATAGTTGACACTTTTGCTGACACACTAAGGACACCGCATTCGTTTCATGGTTTTATTATTTTTAATCAAACTAACACGTGGGTGGTTCGCCTTATAGTGTATGAACTTATGACGTCATAAGTTCACGCGGTGTCGCGATCAAGGTAGACCTAAAACCAATGAATAAATCTTATATCTAGTGATCTTCGAAGCAAAATATTCAAAATAGTTTCTTAGATTTGTGTTTTCATCCAAAATATGTCATATAAACGCGAAGAATTTTTTTGGCGTACCCAATTAATGTACGAATAATAAAAAACCATTACCATTGGCGTTTCGGTGAGGGAAGTCATCCTACACACGCCTGAGAAGAAATTCAAAGGTGTGTGTGTGAAGTCTACCAATCCGCACTGGGCCAGCGTGGTAGGAGAGTAGGCCTGAGCACCTGCAGTGGGGATAGGGCTGTTGATGTGAATAAAAATTCTTGTACTTTGTTGATTTCTGGAATCCAAACTGAATGATTTCATTCAAATTTTTTATCATAATCTTTCTAAAGAGAAAAAAATTAAAAATATTTAAAAGTCTATTGGCGAAAAATCCGACAGCATAACTAAGTTTGTAAGTTTTTTGATGATTTCTCTAAAAGTACAGATAGAGAAATTGAAACGATTTTCCTGTAATATATACACAAAGTCCTATAAACTGTGATTATTAAAACATTTTTCATAAGTCATACTATTCAATAAAAAATCTATTTTAGAATGTAGAAATAAAGTCCTTTCATATGATATGACTCCATTTTGAATTTTCAACCCCCACCCGCCACCTTTTGTATATTAATCCTAGGAGATTTTTTTACTTAATCAACCTTTCCGAAGTAATTTTGAGAAAACCAACCTTTGTACCTTTAATCCAAGATTCGAGGTCAATGCTCTCGGGGTCAATGAATTGTGCTCGTATTTATTATCTAAATCTAAAATATCGACTCTAATAATAACTACCCCATCCACATAAATCTAAATCCATAGTCATAGAACAGTGATATCGGTTCCTTTTCCTATACATCGAACGGATGACGTCTATATACACGCGCGAGTGTGAGTATTCGCGCGCCATACTACCGATCCTTGAGCGGGTCACTTTCTTGCGGGGAGAGGTGAGATCGCGGATCGGTGGGAGGCGTTGAACGTCCGTTCTGTACGTAGTAATTGGCACTAGAAGTCGCAGTACTGCTCGGAACATGAAAGTGCTTGAAATCATATGCGGAAGCTCTTCCACCGCTTGTCATTAGTATATATAGTAGATTGTGATACAAGGGTGGAACGTATGGTATTGCAAACGAGCTGTCATTAACAAGCCCGAGTCGAACGCGAGGGTTTTCAATGTCACGAGTTTGCAATAACCTACACACCCGTTTATCACACGACGTTTTTCAATACAGTTGCGGAAAATAGTAACAAACTAATCAAATAATTAAGATATTAATTAATATACATATGTTATTGAGAATTCAATGCTAAGACAAGCGGACTCAATCATTTTCCTCGTATAACATCTATCCGATTTAATTATATGTATCTGAACTCCTTGCTACTACAGCTTTATAAATTAAAGATTCACTTTATTGACCCAGTAATATGAACATTACACTCGGCACGTCAAAATATTACATATTATATGCATATTAAAACTATACTTAATTAGCCTAATTTAACTAGAAATGAACATTTCATTGGTCATACGTAATTCTATGAATTCGTTAATAGAATAGAAGGGACTCATTTCCAGAAATGATTTTAGTTTTTTCTTGAATTCGCTAAAATGCAATCGGCAAATGTCCAGTGGGAGTTTATGATACATTATTATTTTTATGTGGCGACCTTGTTTCAATACTTTATTTAATGTAGTTCTGGGGTGTTGAATTCTTTCTTTGTTTCTGAGGTTGTATTGATGGGAGTTCATTTTAATTGTTAATTTGTCCTTTTCTTGGTGTATTTCTAAGAGTGAGTTATAAATATACAAAGCGATCACTGTCATAATACGGTTTCTTTTAATGTGTATCTTTGCTGACGTACTTTTGTTTAGATCGTATATAATTCGGATAGATCGTTTTTGGCAAATTAGTACCTTCTAAATTTTTAAATTTTAACTGACTTTTAAATTTAAAAATGTGTCAGTAACATGTAATTAACACGTTATTATCATAGCTGAAATGAAATTCTGCTAGACTTCGTTCGCTTAGTGTCGCCTTTGTTGTATACCATAGCCGGGCATAGAATACATAATTACTGGCACGTCTCCGAATAAATTAGCGATGTTTTTTTTTCTAGTACGTTCAACTTAATTTATATGACTTAGCATTTCTCTTGCCTTAGAAAAGTGAGGATAAGGCAGTTGGACATAAGGCAGCCAGAAGTAGATAATGAGGCGCTGGTTCTCTACCATCCATGCCGGAACACGACAGTGCTATTAACACTGAATTTAATGGCAGACTTAAGATGGTATGCTGGTGTCAAAGGGCCCATACAAACGTAGTCCAGTCATATTTTGAGTATTAAGCTATGAAAATCTATGAAATTTTCAAGACACAATCTAGAAACAAATATATGTGTTGGTGGTGAGTCAGACTTTCGTTTAAATATATACTTCCAGAGTTACAAGGCGTCAAAGAATTGTATTTTACGGTAGTAAAAAGCCCCCACTTTGAACCTGATTTACAAGAGTATGAATCAATTTAGAACAATTTGGAAAAACCACCGACATCTGAAATTTCATTAGTTCCTGTATTAAAAAATGGTTACATAATATACTGTATCCTTCAAATGATCCCTTGACTACGAAACATCCAAATAACGGGTGGATAACTTCGCGTAGTGTATGCTGTCTCACCATACGCGCTCGGGTAAGATAGGGCTCGGATAGGGACAGCTACAAAACAATCCAAATTTGAACGCGGCCACGTGGTCTAACCAACAAAGTCTCTTAAGTAACATGGCTATAGTTAGCCAGGCGGACATAACACTACCAACCAAAACGAGTACCGAAATGTACCCCCACTGAGAATCGAATTCGGAACCTCTGTCTCGTGCTTGTGAGTACAGACAGCCTGGTTAGTTCCTTCGAGAAAGCTTATTTTATTATTCATATTGCAAACAAGCGACCCTTACAATTTCGACAGTATATGTTGTCTATCTGCCCGTCCACGGACATGGGCAATCTTAAACAAGATTTTTGTTTTCCCCAAAGGATTGACATGAAAAATCTGTGACCCACGAAATGAGTTTAACTGAAGGGAAATCTAATATTAGCTCTATGGAAATGTACTCAAAAAGGTTTCAGTTCTGATTGGATATTTGTTTCTGAAATAACCATTGAAATACGAGCCTTGGAGAAATTAAAATAACGAAAATTGGGCACAAGGCTTCTCTAAAAAGTAAGGTCGTAGCTGGAGTCAACCATTTTTGATTAAATAGGATTTTAAGCTTCTAATTGTCATCAATTTATTTGTTTGTGTTAAGACTGTATGTCAAATATTTAGTTTTTTACAGTCGCAAGGTAAAAATAGTACTGTGGACTGAAACCATTTCAGTTCCTGATATAATCAGCTGTGACGGACGGACGGATATACAGACACCGGAGTGACCATAATGATTCCGTTTTGGCACCGAGGGTGTCGTACAGGATATGGATAATTAAAATACTGAAAATCATAACTATTATGTAAAGAATGCCACCCACCAATACCATTTTCGCTTTAGTTTTGCTCCGAGCCACTAGATTGCATTACTAATACTTTAAAACGCACGTCTCCCAAGCAAAACAAACTTATACTTTTGCAGTAAAACTCCATACGCGATGTACGACTTTCAACTGCAAAACTAAACGTGTAATCATAAAAACACGGTTCTTGTATGAGAGCCCAATTTTATATTTAATTTATTTACATTTTTAGTATTTGTTGTTATAGCAGCAACAGAAATACATGGTCTGTAAAATATTCAACTGCCTAACTATGACAGTTCTTGAGATACAGCCTGGTGACAGACGGACAGACAGACAACGAGCGGGGTTTTAGTAATAGGGTCCCGTTTTTACCCTTTGGGTACGAAACCCCAAAAAAGAGAACAGTGTTTTTTTTCTCTAAATCAATTTATTTATTACAATCTAGGCTACATAAGCTAATAAGTAATTTAAATTTAACTTAAACTTCTATAGATAATTATTTCTAAGTCATCAGTCCATCGACGATTCTTAGTTTTTAATTAAGGCGAAGACACTTTGTTCATGTGTTCTTACACTGAAGCACTATCCCTACTATTAATATTATAAATGCGAAAGTAACTCTGTCTGTCTGTTACGCTTTCCCGCTTAAACCTCTCAACCGATTTTGATGAAATTTGGCACAGACAATCTTTAGACCCTGAGAAAGGACATAGGCTACTTTTTAATGCGAAAAATAAAGTCCACGCGGGCGAAGCCGCGGGCAGAAGCTAGTTCACTATAACTCTGTTTTTAGTTAACTAACTACACTATGTCCGTATTGTGGAGTAGTTGTATGCTCTCGACATTTACATGTTTGTGAAGCCTCCGTTCGTGAGCTTCACTTTTGGACTACTCTGGTTACAAGATCCATTTTTAGGTCCCGACGGCGGTCATTATTTCTTATGTACCAGGGTGCATTCACTACGTCCTTTACTTTATTTGTATATTACTTTGCTTGGTACAACCCCAAAGCTGAATACCATTAGAGAACAGTGGTGAATACAAGAGCAAGCAATAACAATTAAGAATATTCAAACGAAACGATTCAAATAATTTATTCCACTTTTGATGTAACTCCTATAAATAATTGCGTATGTTTCATACGGTCTTATATTTTGATGGCAATTAGTGTTGGTCCTAAACAACACATTTATGTACATTTCGTTCATTAATTGTGTATTTCTTTAATAATAATTGAGCACGCAATGTATTAATTACATCTAAAGTTATCAACTGATTGACGGTTCTTTAAACACGTCATATCATGGCAGTTCAATAAACCGTTTATCCTTTGTCAAGTCAATTTGACACAACACATTGCAGCTCCCTTGTACTTTTAAAAATGATTAACTCTTTTGTTAATTATGTCTGGATAAATTATACGCCTGTATGATATATACACGCTGTATTTCCATATTGAAATTTAAAGTAATTATAACCTTGAGGCGATAGTTTATAATTTGCGAAAGCTTTGGCGTACGCGTGCAAATAGATCAAATATCTTCTCATCTTGGGAGGCTTGCGGTGTAATTTAAACGCAATCTACTTGATGTACAAGTTATCGAATATACCCTACATATGTAATGCAAAGCACGAATTTAGGTCAAACAATTTATGTTTACCATAGTAACCTAAACTATGTTGTTATTAAAGTGGCTTTGGATTGACTTGTCTCACCAAGGCATAACAGCTGCCTGACGAATGGGTATTACGCAATTGACTTCTGAACTATCATTTTATTTTCTTGTATTAAAATTATTTTTATTACTATACACTGAGCGTGCAAATACAGCAGCTTCAAGTCCTTGAGCAGCTGCCGGATATGCTGTTGCTGTAAGTAGGTAGTCTGGAATAACTTGGTGGTAGCTAGCCAGGCTGATAAGTGAGTACCACCATACAACCTGAATCAACCTACGACCTAACAAAAGAATCTAATCCACGACCTCCACTTTGTGAAAAGGGTTGATCCTGTTCTAGAGCCAGGTACGGCTAGATTCTCTAATTATCGTTCAAAAATATTTCCCTTTCAACCGTAAATAGGATTCCACTTTTAACTAAAATATTTCCTTTCAAAGAAATGTTTTGAACAAATTGGATCAAAAGGGTTGTCCAAAGGATCTAATACAAAATGTTACAGATTCCTCAGAAATCTGAAAACGTCTTTACTTTTTACTCCGACTGATAAATAGTTGAATTACTATTCAATTATGCTAATTCGTTCCGAGAGATGAATTTTGAAGGCGTCTTCTAAAAATTGGTCAATCGTAAACAAGCATTAATATTTAAATTGTATTTACAATAGCAAATGTTTTGCTTTAATGGTCGATTCGTAAGATTAAATTATACTTCATTAGTTCTTCTTTAAACCTTTTAATTGACTGACTCATTTACGTTTAAGATGTCTGTCTGTTCGTAAAATAGAAGAAATGAAAGTTACCGTGTACACTGTTTTTTTAGATGAATGAACAGAGAACTTCTGGAAAGTTCTGGAAATTTCTGTAATGATCTAGAAAGATTACATTTACTCTACGTTTATGTCAAAATAAATGTCCACCCGTGCGAAGCCGGGGCGAGACGCTAGTTAAGTATAAATTTTTGCATGCCGCTAAAGGTGGCACGTGAGATACAAAAAAATACTGTTATCATATCATGTAACATGTGCGATGGTGGTTCGATGTAAAAAAACTTAATGGCCCAATTGAATTAGGATTCGAATTGTAGCAAATTTAATTCTAAACATCTTTTGTAATTAAGATTTTTCGTTTGAAATTGAAAATAAACGAGTTATACAATAAACAAACTTAAAATCAAGATGGCGGACAAAGCAACGGATCGAGCACCACGCAAAATACAAAATTTGGACTGCCAGTGACACCTCCCAACGAATTCCGAAATGAAATTGCTATGTATAATTTTTCCCGTGTTCGCCCCTTTTTAGGCTTCCGTAGTCAAATGAGTAACCCTTATATTTTTGTCTGTTCGTCAGCGGCTTAGCTCAAAGACTCTTACTACTAGAAAGCTGTAATTTGGTATGGGTATACATATAAGTCACGTCGACAAAGTGGTAGATTAAAATCTGGAAAAATATTTTTTAAGGGTGGCTCCCATACTCGTATATTGAGGATGTTTTTTGGCGTCTTTCCCATTGTGTGGGGTATAATTACATAGCTATTTTAAAAGCATTGAGAGTACTAGGAGTATCACTTTTAGATTTAGGGTTCAATTTGCGAAATATTAAGATATAAAATGCTTGTTTTAGTCTAAATCGAGTGTCCCGATCTACCAAATAATTGCTGTAAAAAATCTGAAAAAATTCACAGTGATAGTATATATGCTAAAATTAAAAGGAAAACTATCACGACTAAGTTGGCTTCACAGGTTCACGAGTAACAGTCGACCAAAGTATAAAATACATGTGAAACTGAAAATTTCGTACAAATTACGTACAAAAGCTACTTTTCATTAGACGTTTGAACTTATTGTTCCGGGCAACGGAACCCTACGCTGCGTGTGACCCGACACGCACTTGGCTGATGTTTTTGAGTTAATTCGGCTTAGCTATAACTTAATCTTCTAAATGTCAGTTACAGAACGGTTCTATACAAAATGTTCTCTTTTGTGCAGGTACTCTGACAGAAACCACATTCTATGCACGGAGCGTCGGTGTAGCACAGCTATATTGGCAAGCTTCATATTGCCGCCGATACTGTGTGTGCCGACGTTTATGGTAAGTGGGGTCTACCCTCTTCAAATGCCTGACTACGATTATCCAACGTGGGAAAGCGTTCGCGAAATGTATAATGGGTATCGTTATTGTTATTATCAATTGGGAAGTGTGTTTGTGTTTTACATCTAAAATTCGTATCCGCTTATTAAAGCCTATTGGAACTAGAATTACTATTATTACACAAAACATTATTGGATGTTTGCGCAAATTAAGGTTCTGTACGAACACAAGGGGTGCCAAACTGGACCCTTTTCATATTATCCCTTTACTAAGGCTTTGATAAGTAATTACCTAAAATTACGAGACGAAATTACAGTGTTGCGAAATAAATATCATTAATTTACAACTTAATAGTTAGCTACAATAGCCGTTACGCAGCTAATGGTTCATAGATGGCGCTTTGAACAATAATCGAAATAAATTGTATAAAATGAAACTTTTGATTCACTGTGAAGTTATATGTTAATGATACTCATTTCGCGACATCACAATCTGATGTCCTGTTTTTAAAAGCTTTTATTTAACTTGCAATGTTTGTATGTATGTATGTATGTATGTATGTAAGTATGTATGTATGTATGTATGTATGTTCGGGTCAAATCTTGCAAGCTGAATTAGAAGCACTTCCTCTTATCCTAGGGAGTTGAAATTTTGCACGTTGGTTCAGTTCCGATGACAATGCGTTTTTCTGGTACCAGCGAGCTGGTCTGATGCTGGAGTCAGGAGGAATAAAGAGAAACTCTTCAATAGGCCCCTCGAATTCGGGCTCATCTCAAAATCAGAATACCAGGCTGACATAAGTGCAAGGGAGCGTGCTATATCGTTTCTATATATCGTATCGTAGCGCAGGTTATAATTCCTAACAAACTACTTAAAATCATTTGAAGTACCAGGTTAGCAGAAACAGAAGTAGTTTTGATTTAGCTCACATGACATATTACGCGCGGTTTATTCTACTAAAGAGAACGCGTAGCTTCTGTCACTTCTTTTTTAAAATCTAAATAGATTAATTAACTTTAGACTTTTTAGTTGAAGTGTTTTAGATTCAAAATGCTATTTGTCTCTTTTTGGCCCAAGGGAATGAAAGAGTAACCACATAATCAAATCAAGTCGTGATTATGCATTATATCAGTACCTAGTCTGTGCAAAGTCTGTGATTATATCCTCTGTGTAAATGCTGAATGTCATGCATAAATGCCAAAAATACAGCTAAAAAGCGTGTGTTTATGTTAGTTTGGCAATGGTTTTCTAAATAAATTTAAGACAAGATAGTGTCACTCAATTGAGGCTGGACAAGGCAGCGTATGCAATAATCATCGGCTGCAGAAGTCCACTGTTGGACATGAGTCTCCCTGTTATGGCGCGCCCACACATGCACGGTGATAGGGCCGAGCCACTTACATCCAGTGACTACTCGCGAGCTTAACTAGGTCATCGGTCCTGGTCTGATGCTGGAGCCAGGAGAAATAAAGAAGAACTTTTCAATGGTCCCTCAAATACGGGCTCATCTTAATACCACGTTGACATAAGTGCACCGGAGCGTGCAATATCGTTTTTGTAGCGCAGGTTAATTTCCTACCAAACTATTGAAAAATCATTTGAACTATCAGGTTATCAGAACCAGAAGAAGTTAATGACATATTCCGCGCGGGTTTGAGTAAAACTTATATTTTGAAATGAGAACGCTCAACTTCTGTCACTTCTGTTTTTAGGGTTCCGCAGTAAAACTACGAACCCTTTTAATTTCGCTCTGTTAGTCGGTCCGTCTGTCAGTCCGCGGCTTTGCTTAGAGACCCTTACTACTAGAAAGGTGTAATTTAGTACGGGTATACATATTAATCACGCCGACAAAGTAGTAGAATAAAATCTTGCAAAACATATTTTTAAGGGTGGCTCCCATACACGTAACTTGGGAATAATATATATAGTTTTTCTAATACTTGTGCTCAGAAAGTGATACGTTTTGTAGCTGTTTGGCGTGCTAAAAGTTCGTGATTTCAGAAGCTTGTCTTAAAAACGCTAGGCAAACGTGCGTTTTTCTTATTAACTAGTTATAAAGCCAAAAGCACTAGTACTTTTTGTACTAGTTTGTACTGAAGGAATGTTTTTCATTCAAAAATCAATACTAGTATTTTTGCCGAGTCACTGGGCAGTATTTGCAACACACTCTTGGCCACAATCTCAATAATAGACTACCAGGTTGACATAAGTGTCAGAGAGCGTGTAAGACAACTGTTCCGCACTAACCTCCGAAAAAAGATCGGGGTCTGTTTAATTAGATACTTTTTGCTGCATTCACATGCTCCAAGAGGATTGGCTTCAGTTCGAGTGTTTTTGAAAAAAGAACGCGGGCCTTCGCTTTTTAAATATACATATTTAAATTCGAATGTTGATAATGATTTCATTTAATTTTATGGGGATGACAGAGACCTTATGCCAAGGTATTATATATCTATTTTTCTCTCTTTGAAGTTGTAGTTAGACTCCATCTTAGGTATGAGGTCCTGGTACTTTCGTCTTCATATCAACCGATGTTAAGTGATTAAAGTCAACAAATGGAAGCGTTCTCACCTAGAAACGTTACTTAGGTATGCTTTCTGTGCTAACCGGAACACAATCATCTTCATCATAATTTTACTATTGTTATATTTTTTCGCAAATGTATTATTAAAAAATGACGTTCGAAACTAGTTTCGCGTTTCCCCCCGTATATCTTTTAAACTATTACTTTTAAAAATCTGAATACTTCACAATAGTATGTACACTGAACTTATAAGAAAAACTATCAAGACTAAGCTGGCTTTGCAGGTGAATGGGTAATAGTCGACTAAATTATAAAATAGACTTCGAGGTGCCATAATGAAAGTTCCGTACAAATTCCAATCAAAATTACTTTACATCGTCCTGGGTGGGCCTAACTTGCACTTCAATGCTTTTTAAAATTGAAATAGATTCAGTAACTTAACTAGACTTTTTTAGTCTTAAGAAACACGTCGATAACTAAAAAATAAAAAATAAATTAATATAAAAAAAATTTCATAAAGAAGCTTTTATTTAAATGCTCTAAAAAGAAGAAAATAAACTTTAAATTAAATCAAACCCATCAATTGATTACATTGAACAATTTATATGCTATAAAAGCTTGTCGCGTGATTTACTAGTGTAGATGTATGTAGATTTATCTATTTTATACAATACATACTTTTTCTCTAGATCAGTTTACATAATTCTTGTATTCTAGTTCATCAATACACAGGCCTCCTTCATGGTACGCCACATCGACATCAATACAATTAAAATCACGCGACAAGCTTTTATAGCATATAAATTGTTCAATGTAATCAATTGATGGGTTTGATTTAATTTAAAGTTTATTTTCTTCTTTTTAGAGCATTTAAATAAAAGCTTCTTTATGAAATTTTTTTTATATTAATTTTTAGATAGTTACTACACAAATCCAGCTATTATATTTTAAAAGATTATGACAACAGAAATTTAGTATGAAACTTTGATGGAGGTGGATAGCCTGAATATAAAAACATTTATTTTAGCTCACATCTAAGCATGTAGAACAACAGCCATGTGACAGTCTGGAGTCCGAGACAGGATTTCCCTGAGTTTCAGATCACCAGGCTCTCTCACAGTCGATTCGGTTATTACATTGTGAGCAAGTAAATAACGATTATTATTTAATGTGTTGTGTATGTGTGAGGAAGTGTGTGTTTGTGTGTGTGTGTTATACAAATTTCATCAATACATACAAGTTTCGTCATCAATCAGTTAGTATGTAACGGAATTTGTAAGAAAAAAATAAGGCTCTGCGATCTTTTCGGCCGTCCTTCACAAGGCTGCATCTTTTGAACCGAAATAAATAGACACTTGTTCACATAGTAGTTATTGTTCTCTAGTTCACCGCTTTCACATAATGTGTATTTCCATGGCCGCTTTAACAATACAAATAATAAAAAGTTATAAATTAAAAGGAATCTCCACACTGAGAAAATTTCAAATGTCTACCTATTACAGTTCTAAAGATACACCCTTGTGACATGGACGGAGTGACATTGGTCGCATAGTATAGCCTTTGGGTGAGTATGGAACCCCTAAAACAAAAGAATATGTGGTAATACTAAATCCTCTAAAGGGAAAACTTCTGCTTTTTCGTTGCTATCTACTGCAGCCTCTGTTATAATAACTCTATCCGGCTTGCTGTGAATTATGAAGAATTAACGACGAAGCGTAACTTTTTCCACATGATCTAGCTTTAATCGGTCAATTCATCACGTGCCCGATGGCTTGTGACGGCCTTAAACTCGATTAGAATAGAAAATTCTTCAAACGAATTTTTATTTCTAAAGTGACAGAAAAAACCCGATGTAAAGGTATTACCATCTCAAAGCAAATTTAGTTGCGAGCTAGTCGAGATAAATTAGAGAAATTCCGTTAAAAACTTATTCACTGAAGGTATAAGAAAGTTCTTTGACAAGACCTTGTGTCAACAAATACAAGACTCTCAAAATAAATTCATTTCGAATACAATTACAAATAAAAAGATGCTTTTCGAAACATTTAAAATGGTTTATTTAGCTTGGCTTGGGTTGAAGCAACCGAATCCTGAATATAGAAAGAGTACAAAGAGCTGTACTTAAGGTAATGTCCAAAGACCTATCAGATACACTACTGCACAACTCCATTGAACAATGTTCAATGTTCCGAACCATTTTAAGAAGCATTTCTAGATTATGCCATAAAAATCATTAGCTTTAAATGCTTCATATTCAAATAGGATTAGATTTGTGTTACATGAGCTAGATAGTTATCTTCTTAATATTTATGAGCAGTTCTAAGTGTATTCTGCTAACAATCATACTTTCCCCCTCAGGTTTTCGACATCCACACAGCAGTGGTCCTCGAGCCCACAGGCCCCATGATTCTCTACCACGTAGACTCAGATGAAGAAGGACAACTCTTCAAAATCAACTTCTGGGTCCATGCAGTGGTCATCAAACTCCTCCCCTGCTGCATACTCACAATCATCAGCTTGTGGCTGATCAAGGAAGTGTACAACGCCAATCAACACCAGAAAAAGATCAGAGCATCCAACTGCCCCAACAACAAAGCAATTAAACGTCAATGTAAAGCAGATAAACGCACGAATAGAACGACAATGATGTTGGTGGCAGTACTTCTCTTGTTTCTGGTAACAGAACTACCTCAAGGTATTTTGGGATTGATGAGTGGAGTTCTAGGGAAGTGCTTCTTCAAGCGTTGTTATGATTTGTTTGGTGAGCTGATGGATGCGCTGGCGTTGATGAACGGGGCGATAAACTTCGTGCTGTACTGCTCTATGTCCAGACAGTTTCGGATGACGTTCGGGCAGATGATGTGGAGGAAACAGCTGCCCCGGTGGCCTCCGCAGACGGTATCACACTCCGATGGCCAGAACACGTGAGTTCCGTTTTTCTTTAATCTTTTTCGATCGTATTTGTTTCGTAAATGTTTTCCAATCCTTGTAAAAATAAGTTTCTGATTTGGTAAGAAATCAAGCACCGAGTAGGTCGTAGATTACGAGGAAAAATACAAAGACCTCTTTAAATATCTAATTTGTGTAGGAACTTTTTAGTGCGCCGTTTGTTAGTGTTATTTGTTATCCGACAATCGTGATTTAAACACTGTATTGCCCCAGCTAGAAGTACGAGTATTACGTTTAAAAGTAAAACGGCTGAACCGCTATCGACAAATCTTGTCGTCTCAGGATGTTTATTTTTTATACAAGTAAATGCGTTCCAAAAAGAACTGGAGACCGACTTCAATTGCCTTAAAAGTCTACCTTTACTAAGACAAATTCAAGATTTATATCGTTTTCTCATGGATGCCGTTGTCAAAACTAGACCAAGTTGAAATGGGACCACACGGGAAGCACTACCTTTCAAATATTAATAAAATCATTTAAATCGGTTCACTCAGCCAAAAGTTCTGAGGTAACAAACATAAAAAACCCTTTGAATTGATAACCTCCTCCTTTTTTGAAGTCGGTTTAAAAGTTTTATGTATGTATCCTTAAATAGTATATATAAATAATAGTAATATTTGAAGCTTATACAGACAATTTATAATTTAATTATTTTTTTTGATATTGAACGATCTTAATTTGTTTATTTCAGGGCCAAGACGTCGATTCCGTGAGGAAAGATCGTACAAGAGAAACATGCCAATATTATGCAACAGTTCCTGTGAATACAACTACCTACCTACTTCTAAGTCATACTTAAGTTTAAGTTGCAATGTAAGTAGATAGTAAATATATGGCAGTCGGCGTAGTAGGCTACCGTAAGTTAAATTACGGAATACGGAAGCTATACTTCCATAGAATCTGTTGTTTGCATTTCACATCACAACAACAGCCTATATATGTCCGCACTGCAGGGGCACAGGCCTACTCTCATACAGAGTGTATGGACATAGTCCACCATGCGGGACCAGTGCCGATTGGTAGACTTCACACACACCTTTGATATTTCTTCTCAGGAGTGTGCAGGTTTCCACACAATGTTTTCCTTCACCAAAAAGCCAATGGTAATAATTGTTATCATTCGTACATAAATCACAAATAACAAATTGTTACTCATTGGTACGAGCCAGGATCGAACCCAGACTTCGACTGTTCAAGGACTGACGCTCTACACAACTGAGCTACCATGGCTTCTTATTTAGCAAAAGCAGCAGCGCTAGTAAAATTACGGAAACCATATTATAATCTGGCGTTTATCGCATTTACGCTTTCGTAATTCAAGCGATGAAGTGCGATAAAGCAAGTTCTTATCCCAAATCAAATATCTATTCGCATTCTGCCAGAGCGACAGCCTGTCCCTGATCACTCTGAATCCAGAACGACAGTGTAAACATAATATGCTGACACTTATTTAGCACAAATTAGATGCCTGTGTAGGTGGGCCTCGAAGCTCGTTTATAGTTTAAGATTTTAATGTTATTATTTATAGTAGAAAATATAGACCAAAATGAGAAACCAGCCGGATAATTATGTTATATATACTACTATATATATTATTATTTATAAATAGTTAATATTTCATTTTGAACGCCGATTTAAGAATAGAAAGTTACAATTTACAAACATTTTTCTCAGAATAATTGAGATAAAACTCAATACCGATTTTAATAGACACTTTGCGTTACGGAAAGAATCTTTTCAAAAATACAAAATATGAATACAGGATTTATCTATATCTTATTAAATTGAAGTTTTTCATAGTACTTGTGCGGTGCTAGAAAACCAATCACCGACGCATTTTATACTACAAGTAGCGCCATCTATTGATGACTTTATTGGTGATATATATACTAGGGATGCATCCGATACCGATGCCGATATATCGGCGATACTTCGCGCTTTAAAAATGTAATGTAAACGCGCGTGTTGTCCCATCTGTTTTGTTGCAAACGAGGCACGAACGCATCTGAGAGACTATTTTCCACCGCAGGTCTTATTCAAACAGACTTGCGAAATCGCCTTTGCCCGCAAAACTTAAGAATACTTTGTTTTTAAATTAAAATCTTATAAATGTAAATTTTGATTACTAAAACTATTAATTAATTGTGTTTTATTTATTCTACCTTCCTTTTTGAATTCAATGAGCGTATCGGTATCTCGATATTTTTTTAAGAGTATCGGTATCGTATCGGCAAAAAGGCGTATCGAGGCATCCCTAATATATACAAAGTATTGAGTATGGATGAATTATTTGTCATTGATAAAATAACTCGGTCTTTATTTGACTTTAAGATTATTTTGATGTGCTAAGGAATATATATACGAAGTACCTGTTTTGTAAAATATTGTTTAGAGCAATGAAATCTGCGACGGATAATAATGCGCCTATTTTGTACTTGTATTGATTTATTATTTAAGCATCTATATAGATATTACAGTTTCTTGTCTGTTTCTGTTTACCTTTAGACTCTCTGAATAATTAATTTACTTGTTTATTCATTTAAATATATAATATCTAAGTAGAATAACGTCAAAACGAAATATTTTATAAACTAATGTTATGAATAGAATTACTTCTTTAGTAAAATAAGTGAAAGAAATATAAGCGTATTTTTTTAAAGATTAAATTTAAAAGCTCATTAGTTCTACTACAGAAATTAACTACTACTTTAAAAAAGGGTCTCTTAGCTAGAAATGTTGAAAGCTAGCTTGAAAATCAAGATAACAAGTAATTATTCGATCATTATTATTTTGAGATTATCACTTTACTTAAATATGTCTGTTTTTTAATAGTTATACTCGTAAAGTTTTTACATGCCTCTGTACAAAAATATTGTTTAAAAATACTTGAAACCATCATTTTTATATAGACGTTTTCAAAACTTGCATTATTTCATTTTTCATTCATTAATTGCATTATTCAGGAAAATATCCTGGGAAAGGGATGATAATCATCTAGAAAAAAAATTACAAAATTGTATTGTTTTATTATTTTGCGACTATTTTATTGGTAAAATAATTAGGGTTCCGTACCCAAATTGTAAAACTAATTGACGGAAATTTATTAAATAAAAATTTGATAGCTAATATACAGGTAAATTTTTCTAGTTATTTAGATTGAGATTGAATTGGAAATGTTTTAATAAAGTATATTTAAATTAAGTAAAAATATGTGATTTATGTGACAAGAGTTTCATAGTAAACTTTTTTTACCATAATCTTTCAAAATAGGACATCAAGCTTTGTGCAGTAATTATCTAAAAATAGAACATCCAATTAGAATAATTCGGAAAAGTTTCAAAACATTTCGGATTGATATCAACAGTTGTAGACATTTTCGAACTTTCTAGATCATTCCAGAAATTATTAGAATGTTCTAGAACATTTCGGATCTATTTTAACAGTTGCACACATTATGGAATTTTCTAGAGCATTCCAGAAATTTTTAGAACTTTCCAGAAGACAGTTTTTCTTCTTCACATTTTTGCAACTCACAACCACCCACTTCCACCCACTGCGACCAATCTCCCTGAAAGATTATGGTAAAAGAATTGTTATGGACGCTTTCTGTGCAAATTCACTTAGACGACAAAGTTAAATCTATAGGCTTCTCTCTTCGGTACTTTTAGCACAAGTTCGTATAAAAAGATTGGTGGGAAAATTCATTTTACCGTAATCTTTTCAGATAGCATATCTATGGCTTGTTCATCTAAATATTTTTAGGTAATTACTTCGAAATAGCAGTAACGATAAACAAGCAGATTAAGATATTTTTGTAACGGAAGTTTTGCTGGGCAAGACTTTTTCTTTTGTATCTGACAGCTGCCAAAATGGTGTCCATTTTGAAAAAAAAAGTTGTACATAAATGAATGCAACAGTTAATAATGCTGGCAATTTTTATTAATGTACATTTTTGCCCTTGTGAAGAAATCATATTTTGTAAGAGAGATACGATTATCTAAACTATTTTAAAATAAGTAATTAAATAGCTGACAAGTTAACAATGAACCCTGTACAGTGTTGCTACATTCAGCAATTTAAATTTCCATTTAAAAATATGAATATATATATTTTGACATACAAAAAATGAGTGTTCATTTAAAATTCCGCATAATGGCAGGGTCTACATTAAACTGGTCAGCTAATATTTTTAAAGACCGACCTAGTCCTAACATGTACATTCGATTACAAAAAGATGTACCCACTTTTATTGACTTTTACCTCAACATAGGAACAAGAAAGTGTGAATATGACATGGTTTTAAAGTGGGTACATATTTTTGACTCGACTGTACATAAATATTCGTATGAAAAAACCGTTTCTCTTGTACGAAATAAAACAGACTACTTCTATCTTAAATTAATAGGTATATGTATATGTCGTCAAGCTCATTAAATAAGTAAATATTACGAAGTAATTGTTCACTGTACATATCGTTTTATAAATTAAAGTTTATATTGGATATTTTATTGTTGTTTCCTTATATGGTGTTAGAGAATATTTTCTTTTGCCCTAAATGATAATGATGATAATGAAGACCTTCGAAAATAACTACTTCTGAAAATGATTACTTGGGGAAATACCCATAATCTGGTAGCACTCTTGTAAAGACCACCGGGATATAGCAACTTCTAGAAATTACCAAGAGTGCATGTAGCAGAGATGCAAATGTTCAGATGGATCTGTGGAGTGACTAGAATGGACATAAGTAAACGCATTCAAAAAGAACTAGAAACCGACTTCAATTTCCCTAAAAATCTACTTTTATTAAGGTAAGTTTAAGATTTATATCGTTTTCTCCTTCTGTCAAAACTGGACCAAATTGAAATGGAACCATACGGGAAGCACCAGCTTTCAAATAAAAAAAGAATCATCCAAATCTGTTCACCCTGTCAATAGTTCTGATGTAACAAACATTTAAAAAAAACATACCCGTTGATTGAGAACCTCCTCCTTTTTTGGAAGTCGGTTAAAAATCAGGGATGAGTATTTATGAATAAAGAAGTTGCAGTAATGAATGAAGAGTTGAGAAGTAAGGTTATTACGTGGTATGGGCAAGGTATGTTATGAGGAGGGACTTAACTATAGAAGTGATGTGCATGAAGGTTGATGGATATAGGGGTAGAGGAAGACCAAGAGATGAGTGTAAGAAGAAAACATGTTATGCCGATTCCGCTCCGAGTGGAGACTTCTGTATGAGCATACTTTCAATATCCGATTGCTTAACGGTGAACGAAAACATCGTGAGGAAACCTTCATGTCTTGAACAGGCATGTGATGATGTGGATTATGGCCCATGCACTCTCTGTAGGAGAGTAGGCCTGAGCCCCTGCAGTGGGGACGTATAGGCTGTTGATGTTGATACTTTCAATAGCACGGCCTCATCGTTACTTAGAAATAGGTGAGATGAAGGCCAAGTGCGAACCCATCAAACATTAAACGTTGCAAAATTTCGTCACGATTGGTTCTGCCGTTGAGAGATTGATAGGTCAAAAACAAAGCTTCGCTTTCTCATTTGTAATATTACCTTAATGAAATATTCGCTAATTGTTTATCAAAGTTCTAACTTCAACTTTTGTTTAACAAAACAATTACTAGTTTTCACAACATCACGAGAATCTAGACGAATTGATTAAACATCTTTCTTAGAAGTATATGACTTCATTTAATTAGTTTTAAGCACAGCTCTTTCAAAGGGCTTGTAATTTCATAGGCCTTGGATAGTTTGGATGGCAGACTTGCAAACAAATTATAGCATGGGTGTTATTGTGTAGAACAGTTACGTTATTTCAAGGTATGCCTTCTTATTAATTCGAACTAAATAATTACATGTAAACTTCCATCCATATTATTATTATAAATGCGGAAGTTAGTTTTTCTGTCCTTGTTTTACGTTGTAGCGGAGTGTCACAACATCGACGAAAATTCAACATGTCTGCCCGAAGCGGGAATTTTTTATAGACATTAAAATATGGTGTCTTGTATCATATGAAAGGTCTTGCTGATTCATCATCAGGCAGAAAACGTCCACTGCTGGACAAAATCTCCTCCATAGCAGAATGACCGGTCCCGGCCAATTACATTCAGCGACTCTCCGCGTCCTCAAGTCGTCGGTCCGTCTATAAAAAAAAGTAGTAAAATCTTGTTGAATAAATTCCGAAAATAGTTTTTTAATGGCTAACACGGTCCTTGTCACAGTTTGTTATGGTTATTGTTAAATATAAAAAACTGTCAAGTGTGAGTCGGACTCGCGACTGAATAACTAACGACGGATAAATAGCTAACATCCGATTGAAGAACCAACTTTACTTTGCGGTTATATTACATATCTGATGTGTGGCTTTCAACTACAAAGTCAAGTTTGTAAACATAAAAAAGCAATTTTTTTCTGTGTTATAATTTAAAAAAACTGGTTTTCAGATTAATTCCTATGGTTGTGCTGTAAGACCTTTACTCTTTAACAAATTTCAGGATTCTAGGTCAACGGTAAGTACCCTGTAGGTTCGGTGCCCTTGCATTTTGTACGGATTTTTTTAAACAGATCTAAGGGACGACGGAGGTACGGAACTCTAATAAACAATCATAAAATATGTATAAAATCTTAAAAATGGTTTATAATCTCCACAAAATTATGTATTCACATTGAAGAACGTCTGGCACGTGATTTTTACTATTCAGCCCAAGAATGTCTTTATTCGCGACTCAAAGCTAGAAGCGTGAAGGTGTAGGTGGCTATATAGCAGGATTTCTCAAAAGAATATTGTTGCAAACGAAAGATTTATCTATAAATATCTTAGAAATGAACCTCACTGTGCCAATGCCGTATTAAAGGTTGTCGTACACTTATTAACTCGACTTCAATGTCATACGCCTGTAAACGAACCCGTGTTTTCAATAACAATTTTGTTATTTAGGTATAACACTTTCAATATGTTTATATTTCGATGTACAGAGAAATCATTAGACGAAAGGAACTCCGTAAACGAATTGGGATCGCCGACATAACTCGACGAGTCAGTGAGCTGAAGTGGCAATGGGCAGGCCACATCGCTCGAAGAACCGATAACCGATGGGAAGTAAAAGTTCTCGAGTGGCGATCACGTACCGGGAAACCTATACTAGGCCGTCCCCCTACTAGATGGACCGACGACCTGGTTAGAGTCGCGGGGAGTCGCTGGATGCAGGTGGCTCGGGACCGGTCGATGTGGCGTACCATGAGGGAGGCATATGTCCAGCAGTGGACGTTTTCCCGGCTGATGATGATGATGATGTACCGGCCCAGTGGGGTACCTATCGGTATTCGCTTTGGTTGGTGGATGGTATGTTATAAGTCAGCCTGGGTAGTAGCTATTATCATTTCACCAAAGTCTGCCGCCAAACAACAGTGTTAATAGCACTGTTGTGTTCCGGTATGGAAGGTAGCATAAACGCTTCAATAGCTTGAGACTTTTAGGTGAGCATGCTTTCCATCCAACAGCACTAAACAACAGGTGAGATGAAGGACAACGTAAACCCTCTACATAGGTATATTAGAAGTATAGGTAGATGCTTTTACATTTTTCACATATATGAAGTGATCTAATTCCATGGCCATAGAGCCAAAAATGAAATATATTTATGCATAGCAGACAACAATATTGTTCCATGGCATATAATTGTTTTTCATTATTTAAACAATAGTGTTGCCATACTTAGACGATTTCGACGACGCTTCGTCAGTAAATAACGGTGGGAAATTATGCTTTTAAGGCAGTGCAGGCAAACCTGAAAAGCATAATTTTGTAGTAGCTAAAACTTTACGCTCAAAGTTTTACTGCAAACTCATCAAAAGTTGTAACTCACTTCTAATGTTGTGCCCCTCAAATGATTAGCACTCCGCCCTTTTCAGGATAAACTTTTCGGCCCTCCATTTTATTATTTCACAAAATGACATAATAAATCAGCTATACTTTTTATTACGTTTTGCTAATTTTCAACATACCTCGACAAGAAGAAAGTTCTAAAACCATACTAAAATTAACGTAAATTATCCGCAGTAAAAAAAAGTAATTTTTTTGACTTTATGTTACTTATAATAATCATATTTAATTTCTTGTTGTCATAAAGACTTTAATTGGATACTAAACACAGTATTTTTATTAGATATATTTGTCACTAATAGTTAAGGTCCCGCCATTTTGAATTTGATGCTTCGAATAACATACCTCGTTACAATTTGTCAAAATACAAGGAGTGGTTTAGGAGATATGAGAGAACAGATAAACATACATACAAAAGGTTGCTAAAACCACAATCTTTCTTTGGCTTCGCTTACGTCGGGTAAAACCTTTAACCTTTCATTGATGTTTTGTTAACACTTATCACACACCTAGAATTATTAGGGTTCCGTACCTCAAAAGGAAAAAAGAAACCCCACTCTGTTGTCCGTCTGTCTGTCAAGACCTTTTTCTCATGAACGCGTAAAGGTATCAAGTTAAAATTAATATGGAATACTCAAGTTTGCTGTACCTTGGATCTGTGAAAAAATCAGACTTATAGGTCAACGCAATAAAAATATATAGGTGTTTAAATCATATTTCTTAGACAAAAACATATAGCGTACTTCCCGTTCACGTGGAATCCTGAAATATTGTAAGAAGCAAGGTAAATAGGAATAAAGTTGATCTTTTAATTATAACACAGTAAAAATGGCTTTTTACGATTACAAACATTACTTTGCAGTTGAAAGCCATACATCGGGTATGTAATATAGCTGCAAATTAAAGTTGGATTTTCAATCGGACTTACATTTTCTGTAGAGCATTGTTGGGTGCATATTACCTTACCTATTTATTTATAATTTTCAGTATGTTAATTATTCATATCCTGTACGAAATCCTCGGTGCGTGGGTGCGACTCACACTTGACCAGTTTTTCATTACTTCAAATAACAATATGAAGAACAAGACGCTTCCAATGATAGGTAGCATTTGTCAGAATAGAATAATTAGTAATGGGGGAACATACAAAGATCGCTAAACTGATAACTCTCCTTTTTGCTTCGCCGTAGTCGGACAAAAAACCTCGTTACTAACTCAAATACCAGTAAAATAAGCCGAGAATCTCACAAGGACACTTTATATATACGTTGCGAAAAGACAAGTGTCATTCAGTGGTTTACTTTTAATTTGAGTGGACTCCAGACTTCAGTGGGTGGCCTTGGAGACGGTGCGTGGGCGGTGGGCGGAATTAATAGGGCAGTGGTGTAACAAAGGAAATACAATACGGTAATAATAATCTTTGCTATTTATTCAGAAGATTTTTTGTTAAAAAATCATTACTATCTCAATCACATCTTACCTTATTATAAAATAAAAGGATATCGAATTTAACCACGATTTCACCTGATGTTAAGCGGCGATTTGGTCTAGGATGATTCACCAGTTCAATTGAATTATTTATTCACACACAGTACTTTGTGTTTGAATGTAACTGAACCTAGATACAAATTATACGAAACTCCAAGCATAACATTAAAATTAAAGCTAAATAAAAAGTGATAAAAAGCTCAAAGAATTGCACGTCACAAATTATTATTAGGAATTTGGTCGTTTTAGGAATTGAGCGATCGGTAAACACAGAAGCCGCCAAGTAACACGAAGCATAACGCTTCTTGTGGAGTGGTGGATTGTCAACTAAAAGTATCCTGTGCAAATGAGTTTGTTTGTTTGTCCTTCATTTTTGTATATTGATAGTTGAAGGTCTTCATAGAACATAAGCTACAAGTAGACCCCGTGGGAGACTATACGAAGTCGCGGGCAAAATATAGTGTGCAGTAATATATGAATTTCACGAAATCAAAGTCTCAGGACACATCCAGTGAACTTTAATACGGAATGAAATGAAAAACACCGACATTTGCAAACAACCCACACCTCGCGATAGCTAGGCGTACTGTACCACCAATATCGCGAAATGGGCAATAAATGGTCCGAAACGACGTATTTATCCAGCGAAAGTTACGGCCCGACATGGATCGTTTTACTTCAGAACCAATACGCCCGCAAACGGTGTGTTTGTGGTGAGCCAATTATCAACAGACATTTATAGACGTTTTCTGTTGCCCAGATTGTTTATAAGTTTATGATTTTTGTAGTTCACAATTTTCAATAAACTTGCATTTTTTTAAATCTAAGTTAAGCCCGTCGTAGATCTATCTGTTCAGTTCTGATTTACCTAGAACAGCACGGAACGTTTCTTGCCGATTCAGATCGGTAGGTGTGTGACTATCGGTACACTGTCTATTGCATTCTAGACTTTTGGTTTCAATTTTGCCTAGAATAGATCATAATCGGAAGTTATGTGAAGAGGCTAAAACTTAGTATGCGTGTCTTTTATAGGTATTTTAGGAGTGGCATAAAATATGCAATGTCAGATAATTTGAATTAAAAATATTTAGCAAAACATCTGAAATATTAACACTGCTGTTTGGGGACAGACTTATGTTAGATGCCATCATTCATTGTTCATTTAAAATCAGATTCATAAAGAAGAGGGCCGTGTCACCTTTGTCACCAACGAAACCGAGTGCCGGTATATCTCCAACTGGGAATCAAACCTGCATCCTTTGAACCAGTCCTACTTTTTACCAGGAAGGCGGTAAGAAAATTGTCAGATTTTGGCAAGTTATATAGTGCTTTTTCTATGACTGCCAGGAAAGCCACCTATCTCATTCTGCGTAACAGCAGTGCTGTATTCCAGAGCCGAAATATACGAGTAACATAGCCTGTAGCAACTCATTAATTTGAAGTTTCTGGGTGAACAGGCTTTACGCCTAATCTAATGGCATTTTTCACAAGACGAGTGCGAACAAAGAATATTTAATAATCGAGGCAGAGATTAATTTTAGACCTGCCATAAATACTGTTCCACTCATAGATTATGCAGTAATTATAATCTAAACTACAGCCTCATTTGCATCCCTCCTCATTAATGTTAATTTGATGTCTACACGAGTCCCTCCCACGATCGTTGAACTTTGGGCTTCAGTTATTTAATTATCAGAACAAAAGCAGCCCTTTGAACCTCTCTCACCGCAAATCATTGGAAAATTTCACTCTGACAAATTTAAAACAAAACACTCTTGTTCACATTACATTACGTAATTCATTCCGTTCAAACTTTTCATCTGTCGATTTCACATATTATTCTATTACGCGATTATAATAGTAAGTTGAAGCTTTTAGTCTGAGGGTTCCGGGTTCGAATCCAGCCTATGAGTTGTTTTTCAATAAATTAAAAAACATTTCAGTACATTATCCGATTGCTTACCGGTGAAGGAAAACATCGCGAGGAAACCTGCACAATCCTGAGAAGAAATTCAAAGGTGTGTGTGAAGTCTACCAATCCACACTGGGCCAGCGTGGTAGACTATGTCCCATACACTCTCTGTAGGAGAGTAGGTCTGAGCCTCTGCTGAATGGTAAGGTGAGAGCTCCGTCACAGACCTACCGCTTCGAGCAAGCAAGAATCGTTCTGGACCGTTCTAGGTAGATCAGAACAGAACAGTTAGATCTGTGACGGGGCTCAGGGATACACTAATGTAGGACTAATATTCATAGTATATCGAAGTCATAAAGGATTTATAACTAACTTTGACACAATTTTTTCACTTTGACGTTGAATATTCACGAAAATTGCATCAGCATGCTCCTATGTAACAATAATCTTACTGCGATCACCAATCCTGCCCACTGAACCGCTGCAGTCGAAATATTAAAGATGTTACTATATAAAGTTAAAGATTTTTTTAACTACATCTAAGTTATTAGGACAGTAAAATTTGATATATTATTACTGTTGCTGTGCTCGTATTTTCTATTGATAAAATCTATTGTGTTATGTAAAATATGTACAGTAAAAAATACTTTCGTACGCTCGTTACGGGGCAAAACTTAGCCGATCTATATCAATATCGTTAACTCACATATATATACACATACATGTATCTGAGTTTTACGAAATGAATAAATTGATTCGATTCGATATTTTGTATCCCTCACATCAATCAAAAGATGACATACCAGGCGGCATACAAACTAATGAAGCCTTTAATAAGAGTCGAAAATCAAACAAAAATGCCTCCTACAGACATGGAGGGAGTTGAAAAACAACATCTTATTAAATCCCGATTGGAACCTGTTTCTTATAAAGCGTAGATCTATAAGAATTCATGGCGGGGCGCAGTCTAAATTGAAGAAAATGTAAATTGGGCCGTGCCTCGGGTGCTGATGGTGCCGTGAGGGGAATGCTGTCACCTCACCGGAGTCACGTGCTCTCAATTGGAAGTATTGGAGCAATTCAATCCAAGCCAGGACAAGCTACATGAGTCTAGCAACCCAATCAGTCAGTCAAGTCTTCATTCTAAGGTACTGCGCAAGAAGGATCATTCACATGATGGACAAAAAAACGTCAAGTACGAGTCAGACTCGCGCACCGAGGATTCCGTACAGAATATGAATACATGCTATTATGCACCCTGAAGCCTTAACCTAAAGCGGCGCTTACTCTGCTACCTTTCATACCGGTGTATACCGTCTATTAACACTACTTTTTGGCATGGTAGATATCCAGAGTATCCAGATGGCCATAAAATTATATCAACCAAACCGAGTACCGATAAGTGCCCCCACTGGGAATCGAACCTGGGTATGCGGCTTGTAAGTCAAAGCGTGTAGCCATTAAGACATGGAGGCGGTTAATTATGGACATTTGTTAAGGTGATTACGACGATAAAAGTTTCATTATAAATTTCAGTATTGCAATCGCAGTAATTATCTAATAATAGAATATCGGTCTGTAACATCACCAAATGAGTATCATTTACATACAACTTCATAGTAAAACGCAATTTGCAAGCAAGATGGAAGCCGCTCGTTCCTGACGATGATGCTGCTGCCGACGGACAGCAGGCTCCGAACCGCTCCGCCACTGGCGCTGCTGCAGGTGGCTGGTGTAGTCTCCTCACCACTCGAACTGCTGGATTTATTGAACCTGTAAGACACAGTTAAATCCATTGACTGTAGATCCTTCAAAATCATAATTTGGCATTTATATAAAGAAACACAGCAGTAAAGTTCTTCCTGTTATAAAGTGAGCTGAGTTAGCTTTGGATTAAAGCACTATAACCAGTAGGGACCAGGAGGGTTCGATTCCCAGCAAAAATACATACCACTATCAGGTTTGGTTGGTGATAGGGTATTCTTAGGGTATCTATCTCCGCCTGACTAGCTACCTCCATGCTACTTAAGTGCCAAACAGCAGTGCTAACAGCACGATTGTGTTCCAGTATGAAAGGAAGCAGAGTTTTAGCTTGCGGCTTCTGGGTGAGACGCCTTTCCATCCAAAGAGACCATGAAGCTAAAAAGATGTTACTGTGCCACCCGCCCCGTACCTTTTCCCACCCCGATAAGGTACGGGGCGGGCGGTAATGTTTTTACCTTCATTTAATTTTCTCTCGACAATATCATCTTATATCTAGTTACAGCGAGCAATGGAACGAGCTATGCTCGGAATTTCTCTACGTGATAAGGTCCGGAATGAGGAAATCCGTAGACGAACGAAGGTCACCGACACAGCTCGACGAGTCAGTGAGCTGAAGTGGCAATGGGCAGGCCACATCGCTCGAAGAACCGATAACCGGTGGGGAGTAAAGGTTCTCGAGTGGCGACCACGTACCGTACGTCTACCAGGCCGTCCCCTTACTAGATGGACCGACGACCTGGTTAGAGTCGCGGGGAGTCACTGGATGCAGGTGGCTCGGGACCGGTCCATGTGGCGTACCATGAGGGAGGCCTATGTCCAGCAGTGGACGTTTCCCGGCTGATGATGATCTAGTTACAACGAGTAAAAAATAAGTAATATAGTAGTTGTGGGAGAGCTGGTTGTATGAGAGGCCTGTGGTATGAGTATTCAGGACTAAACACACGGAATTCGTATGCCTTGTAAGTTTTGCTGGTATGAAAGCAACTGGTATGAGAAGTCACCGGCAACGCCGCACTAGTTTGAAGCTTCAAGGTGAGCCACCTTTCCAAACTACTTCCTTATCTTTGTTTACCATCAGGTGAGAGGAAAACTGATTTTATGATGAAAATATTCGTTTTAAAGTATGACGGCTTTGCAGTTGGCCATCATCTCATCTGATGGTAAGTCACGATAAAGACGTTGGATGGTAAGGTAAGGCACTCAAAATCCTCAACCTAATAAAGCACTGGCTATGTTAACTTTCATACCGGAACACAATAGTGCTATTAACACTGCTGTTTGGCGGCAGACATGTAATATATGGCTAAATGCCATACCACCAACCAAACCGAGTACGGATAGGTACCCCCACTGGAAATCGAACCCGTAACCTCCGGATTGAGAATCCAATATTTAGCCATTAGTTAAAATACCTCGAATCAGCTTTGAGTTGGGTTTTAGTTTTCTGTTGCTCTCTAGAGCCTTGGTCGTCTGCAAGTCTTCACCTCCTGACGTTAGCGGTAGAAGTTGGATGTGCTGGCAGCTGCTGCAGCCGTAGCTGAGGATTGTGATAAAGAAAAGTTTCTCTCTATACATTTATGAGATGTTTGTTTTTGTAAAACAACACTCAGAGCTGTTTCTAAGTGCTGGTGTATCAGGCTCTCGAAATTGCCGAAACCCTGATAGGTTAATCTTTGAGCAAGGACCAAGAACTGCAAAATATTTAAAAAGCAATTTAGCGATGAGCATAAAATTGTATAATAAAGTGCCGATCGAATTTAAATCGCTAAACATTGGATTGTTCAAAAAACAATTGTTTGAATGGTTGGTGTCTCATTGCTTTTATAATGTTAAGGAATTTCTAGACTCTCGTTATTAATTTATCACTAAGTATAATGACTCATTAATTTTGCATGCCTAGTATTAATGTGGCTAAACATGTATTTGTACTTTAAATTGTAAAATAACACCTTATTACCATGTTTATGCAAAATAAATATTATGATTATGATTAAAATAGGTAAATCGCCTCCGTACACGCTTCACATCACATACATCAACAGCCTATATACGTCCTCACTGCAGGGGCTCAGGCCTACTCTCCTACAGAGAGTGTATAGGACATAGTCCATCGCGCGGGGCCAGTGCGGATTGGTAGACTTCACACACACACCTTTAATATTTTTCTTACATTAATTCCAAATAACAATTTGTTACGCATTGGTACGAGCCAGGATCGAACCCAGACCTCCATTGTTCAAGGACTGACGCTCTACCCAACTGAGCTATCACGGCTTCAACTAACAATAAATTCAAGAGATGGACAGTGACCTTTACCAATCCTGCGTTGGTGATTACGGCAAATCCCCTCATGGAAAGTCCAACTCACCGGTGAGAGAGGAGGTAAACTGCAAAAGCGCTAATGTATTCAGTGTATCAGAAAGAGACAATATAAAAGACATCAACGCGCACGCTTTCATACAAAAATAGATTTTTTATTATTATTTAATTTTATACCTGTGGAAGCCGTGCGTCATATCATCCAACAGGCGTCGTAAAAGGTTACTAAGGAAAATATACAGGATTCAGCATATACTACGCAACTACATCTTACTGCCATCCGCCTGTCAATCGTGGTGATATAACATTGGCAAATCTCATAGAAAGTCCCCACTGGTCATGATATATGGGTAGGTTTATATCCTACTACGGACATGAAGCTGATTTTGGGCATAGAAAAATTATCTGCCACCAACCAATCGAAAACCAGGTAGTTGCCGGAAATCGAACCCGCGACTTCGGTTCTATGCATACAACTGCGTAGTATAAAGTTACACAGGCGATAAGTTCCTATCAGATGATCAAAAATAGCTGTCCGCAAAAATCTGACAACTAGATTGTATTTGCATGAAAAAATATGTTATATTAATAGTTCAAGTTCAAAGTTAAGCTACACCTTACCTGTTGAAATCAAGGCTTTGTCGCTGTAAAAGCGTCAGCTACTTCCCATCCAGTGTTTTGTATACATGTCTGCACTCCAAAAAACATGTCCATTTAACTTGCTAAGCCTGGAATATTTAACGATTTACTTAATAAATAAATACTATAAATTAATAATTCTAAAGACAAAAACACGAAATAACAAAGGCCGGGTCGTGTGCCGGCTGAATCGTACCGTATTATTCTTGTATTATACGCATAAGAAGCGCCGGTGGCGCAGTGGATAAGGCGCGGGCTCTCAATCTGAGGGTACCGGGTTCGAATCCAGACGTGTACCTATGAGTTGTTTTTCAATTCAAGTACATTATCCGATTGCTTAACGGTGAAGGAAAACATCGTGAGGAAACCTGCATGTCTTGAACAGGCATGTGAAGTCCGCCGATCCGCACTGGGTCCGCGTGGTGTACTATGGCCCATACACTCTCTGTAGGAGAGTAGGCCTGAGCCCCTTCTGTGGGGACATATATAGGCTGTTGATGATGATGATACGCATAAATGAATATTTCGATATATTGTACACTACCTTTTGTCCGCGGCTCCGTCCGAGTGTACTTCAGAAATTATTCCACAGAATTTTCGGTACGAAAGTATCAATAGGGATAAAAGTAGCCTTTTCTATTCCGGCTCTTCAATTATGCCTATATAAAAAATCTAGTCGTTCTGACTCGCCGTTACGGCGTAAAATAAGTACAAACAAACACTGTTTCGGATTTAAAATATTAGTATGGCTATGAACACAATCAAAACACAACAAATATTGTATTTTAAGCTCATAAATATAATCAATCTTAATTTAAAGATCATAAAAAAAAAAACAAGTCATAAATGAAATTTGCATGTTAAAATTAAACGTAATAAGAATCGAACAAAACACGAGAGTGTAAATGCGATAATTTTATAGGGAGGTAGTCAACATAATTATTTTCTTATGATATGGACGCGATTTTCTATGTGAGGGTAGTTACATTTTGTTTCGACGACGCGCGCGCGCTCAGACAAAAGGAATGAATGTTTGTTGGCTAGCAAATGTACGTACTTATGTTTGTAGCGTCGTAGCTACTCGTATGTGATCGGGTTGTTTTGCTACAGTCGGTAGCACAAGTATATTGTATGAGAATGTAATATTGTAGTTATGAAATATGTGTTCTCTATTGTACGATCGATTAGCAGGAATGATTGTCACTTTAGAAAACTTTGCAAAGACATTACTTGAAATTGATATATGAATATGATGTTTTAGTGTATGGATAAATCTGTTGCTAAGCAATAAATAATGTATTTTTGTTACTTAAACTTGATAAATTTATTTTTAAACTTTAAATGTGCCGTTTTTGTAGCTTTTCTGGATGATGATGATCTAATTAATTTTGATAATTTATTTGAGACCCTAGGCAAGGTTGGTTTACGCTTTTAACCAACTTTTAACTTTATTTTTCATACGGCCATAGAACATATGACTTCTTATATTAACTTTTGCAAGAACATACTAACTTTTGCTCATTTCTTACATGTAAACTTTAGAAATTATCCCACGGGAACTACTTGATCAATCGGGATGAAAATTCCCCTATGTCCAGCTAATTCAACCACATACAAAATAAAGTCATTCTAACTCTCCGTTGTGACGTAAAGAAAGGACAAGCAAATACAAAATATTTTCGCATTTGTAAAATTACTAAGTATGAATCGTCTGAGAAACTTATTTTGGCTAAAAACCTTCTATTCTGTATTTGACAATTGAAAATTGTATTTAATTTTAATGAAGTGATTTTTAATTCAAGTATGAAAAATTAATTATTATTTTTAATGTAGTTGTAGCCCCCATGGTGTACTTTTACATTTAATGTTACCATCTATACCAACTCATTGAAAACAATAAACCATCTGACTATGACAATGGACTGACCCAGAGTTTAATGCACAGCTAAAACCCCTTAGAGGGACATTACGAAGGGACTCAACGAATTTGGACCATTAAGGGGGTTAAATACTCGATTGTATAAAAGTTCAATATTTTCGACGATACATAGTTAAAAATCGCTGTTCCGCAATTTTGAGGAGATTGAAATATGGAATGAATTTTTTTAGATGTGTAAACTAAAAACAATACTGAATTAATGCTGTAATGCTAAATGTAATATACGTCACTGTCTTAAACGGTAATTTGTGTTATTATATTATTTGATTACTTGAATATATCAAGCTGCTGACTACAAATATTTGGGTTTATCAGAGAGATAGTAACAGGTTGGGAACAGGTTATAAAGGGGACACAGGAAAACTTTTCATGAAAAAAATTCTTCTTGAAAGTCAATGATATGTCAAATGTCTTGCACGGCCGCGTGACGTGATACTAGACGGAGTTACCAATTGTTAATATATAATTTCAGGCTCAAAAAAGGTTTTTTTTGCTTTGTCCGGTCTATTAATATTAATGTTAAAAGTATTTGTTTTATTTTCATAATGTCTATCAATTTTTAATGGGAATGAAATCTTTGTTGTTGTAATGACAGATAAAAATAATGATAAAAATTATTTAACTTCTCGGATATTATCAAGAATTAGGTTTTGTAGAATTTTTAAAATTCTCCTAAGAGGTCAATTCCTCATACTAGCGGTGTTCGCTGATCGGTATTGGTCATGCGGGTTAAGCAACTTTGGGCGTGGTCAGACAGAGGATGGGTGACCGCTACGATTAGTTACTAACTGAACTCTTTCATGTTTTGGAAGGCACTTTAAACAGTGGACCCTACGAGTGGTTTGTTGCAAAAGCCAAACCCCAAATAAAGTCAAGTTTCCCCTCTGGGTTAGAGAGTCATATAGCAGACGCTTCCGTAAAAACTAGTACCTAAGGTCGGGCTTAACCGACCCCAATCGAGAAACGAGATATGCACAATAATGCAAATGTTTTTGTTCTATAAAATAAAGAATAAATAAAGAATACCATTTTAAAAATAATGGCAAAATTTTGACACGGTTACAACACGGGATTCGAACCTGAGTGTCTTAAACCGTTAGCGTCAGAATTCACAATTAAATATTTTAAAAATAATATAGGCAACAAAATATAATTTAAAAAACTGAAAACATACTTTTGTCATTATGGCGAGAGATGAAGATGAACGTCAAACCATACCAAATGAGCCCAAACTCGAGGTGCTTACGAGTATCCCTTGCACAGTTCCACTTTCTACTTCCTGGCTTCATCGTGACCCTTATCACCAAGTGTATCACTATTAGTGGACTAAACTCGTCAAAACAAACCATATGAGCCTAAACTCGAGGGGTTTACCAGTACCTATTGAAAAGTTCTTCTATTCACCTCATGACTCCAGGGCCAGATCAGCTCGATGGTGACAAATTATTGTTTTGTCTGACTTACATACAATTACAAAGTTTCAACTCGATACGACGTTTATAAGTTAAAATTGACATGCTAGATTTCTTTACATACATAGTTACATAGACTAGCTGTCGCCCGCGGCTACGCTCGCGTGGAACATATAAGATAATAGATAAGATATATGTGGTTAAAGATATTTATTCTCTAAAGTATCATTAAAACCTATTTAGTAGTTTTTTCGTGAAAGAGTAACAAACATCCATACATTCGTAAATAAAAACGTTCGCGTTTATAACATTAGTATGATAGTTACATACAAATTAATCTAATATAAAGCATACGAAAAAAGAAAATTTTGGTAATTTTATCTTTAGTTACATAAATATTCTAATAAATAAGTTTATTTGGGCTTAAAATAGGGGATATAAATCAGTGCACATTTTATTTTAACCATATTCAATTTCTTGTAAGCCCGTCTACGTCTTAACAGTGAGTAGAAGGCCTATGAAAACCTATTCTAACTGAAGAACGACCACTACATACATAATTTGGTCTTTTTTAAATATTAAATAAAAATATACCCTCAGTTATAAAGTTTTGACATGTGTACAAGTGACTTGTCCAATTCATTCGTGTTTCTAGTTTAATTAGTTTTAAAAGTTTCGCGCTAAACACGATGGCTTTATACATGTTCCTTCACTACTATTTCGCACAAGTAAAGTTTGAAGAAATCAAATCTATCAAAATGGGTAAGTTTTTGGATTTTAAAACAATTATAAACTTTTTTCATTCGCATTGAATGAAACTAACAAACAAATTTAAAAAAACGCAATATATTTAGTTATTTTTATGTTTAATTGGTTGCGTAGTCGATATTTTGTAATAAAATATTGCTTTTCAGGAAAAATGATTTTTTATGCATACATTTTTTTGGACACAGAAAATGTTTACAGAACAGACACGCACAAAACAGATAAAAATATATACTTTTGTAACATATTATTAATACATGAATTTTCTAGCATTATAGACGAGAGGAAAGCAGCTAGGCGTGTATATTCAACAAGAATACAAAATATCAATTTAACCATTAATTAAAGCAATTTATGTTAATCTGAGGAAATATGATTTTCGAAAATAAAATCTATCATTCCGAAATCATGAAATCGCGTTTCTGTTAAGTGAAAACTGAAGATAAAGTTATAAAGAAATACATACGCACAGGTTCTCAGGATCTTTGGGCGTCCAAAAAACCCGGTTATTTCAGAAAACCGCCTTACTTGACATTTCCTTCAGCACACCGCATAGGAACAAGACAGGATGATGTGAAATCTTGCTTAACCTTCATTTTTAATGGACGAAATTGTACGAGTACTAAAAGAAATATTTCAGTAAGTAATATGAAACGAAAAGTTAAATTTTCCCGAAGTCAAAACTTGAGCCAATCGATCTATATCCCTGAAATCGCCTATCTGTGTATTTTATCCAAATAATGCTGGACCTTCACATTTCATTAACGAAATTGTATGATACTTTGTTTAATTACGAACCCTCTGTAAAATCCCCCTAAATATCCCTTTTCTGTGAATTTTATCAAAAACGTATCCGAGCCACGCCTGAAATTGCGTGTTCTTTGTTTTTTTTTATTTTATAATCTTTATTTTGCTTAATATTTATTTACTTGTCACAACTCGGTAATGTTTTAAACAGTCCAAATAATGACAAAAGTAAAAATTAAAATTGTTTGATAATTATTTGGTTACCGACCTGTATAAAATGAACAAATTAACGAGTTATAAAAGAACTAGAAACCGACTTCAACTGCCCTAAAAGTTTACTTTTATTAAGGAAAATTTTAAGATGTATATTGTTTTCTCGTGGATGCCTTTATCAGAACTGGACCAAATTGAAAGCACCAGCTTTCAAATAAAAAAAGAATCATCCAAATCTGTTCCCCAGTCTAAAGTTCTGAGGTAACAAACATTTAACGAATATACACTTAATATCTCAAAAACTACTGAACTGATTTTGAGGAAGTCTTCTCTAAGTTTAAAAATACCTAGTTCAACAAAAAATGATTATTTTTATGCTATATTTATGATATATGCGAGGACAAATATACATACATATTTTTGAAAATACATACTTTTGAAATTTGGCACATTTGCATAGAAGCTGATATAGATTAACATATACGAAAATTGGGCAGTTCTGGAAATATTACATACGTACAGGTCAAATTGGTAACTTATTTTTTGAAGTCAGATAAAAAGTGAATTTTCCTGAAGGATGACTTTTTTTTATACTTAAATTTTTAGAGTTCCGTACCCACAGGGTAAAAACGGGACCTTATTACTAAGACTCCGCTGTCCGTTTGTCCGTCCGTCTGTCACCAGGCTCTCATGAACCGTAATAGCTAGACAGTTGAAATTTTCACAGATGATGTATTTCTGTTACCGCTATAACAACAAATACTAAAAACCAGACAGCAAACAGTATTTTTTCCATTTTTATAAACAATGGTACGGAACCATTCGTGCGCGAGCCCGACTCGCACTTGGCCGGTTTTTAAAGTATATTGTGGAACTATTACACATTAAATAAGTCTAAAATATCGCGTATAATTACTTGATTTTGGTGTCGCTTGTCACAGAGTGCAAAATATCTGGACTTTTGGAAATCCGGTCAACACTGACGAGTTGATCACAGCCAATAAATCGTCGATTATTTTGCCGGAGAAATTACACAAAACCATACAGTAACTTTTTAGAATAACACACAACAAATACGCATACAAAATTCAACCTGTAATTGTAATTTTCCTTGTCATTACATTGTAATGTTTTATATTGTTTATGTTCTTTCATTACAAATCTAGGTTAAGTATTAATTTCGTATAGTATTTAGTTTGTTTACGATACCTCTTTGTTTACTAAATCAATTGATTGAAACAAATAGCTTACGATTTGGTAAAGAAAATTAACTATTGAATAAAGTAAACTGTATTTACATACAGATATTCTCTGATTTAAACACCAACTGTAAAATAATCACGAAAAATTCATTGTTTACTAAATCAATTGATTGAAACAAATAGCTCACGATTTTGCAAAGAAAATTAACTATTGAATAAAGTAAACTGTATTTACTTACAGATACAGATATTCTTTGATATAGACACCAACTGTAAAATAATCACACAAAATTCAATATTGAAATGGTAACATTCACTAATTACTGTTAAAAGTATCAAATAAATAATTTGATTCAGTTTTGTGTACGAAACTAGATTCAAACTGCGATTAAATTGACGTTTAATGTCATCGTATACAATAGTTGTCTGAAATAAACACATTCCTTTCATTGTAATTGTGAAAGCAACATACTTATATAGGTAACAGATACATTTGTAGTTCCCGGCAACAATCAGTCCAAGACCATATCATGCTATTTCATAACTAAAATATTTAAATATCTCCGTCATATTTTTCAAATGTCAATCACAAAAAATAATTGAATCAAAAGTTGATGATTGTTTTAAATTAATAAATTATTTTATTGATATTTTTTATAGTTTAGATTATAAAAAAATAATTAATTGGCAGCTCCATCTTTGTAACAGAGACGAATAACTTTTCCAAGTAAAATGGCCGTTGAAGTTAAAATCAACTTGACATTTGTGTTCAAAACAAACTCAGCCTGAAAGCAATTATCTAAATTTTACAAGATGGCAGCCGCTAGTTCCGATTTTAACATTATGTCAAATGATCCTTCTCAAATTGAAAAAAGTATTGAATTTTTTTATCAAGCTACAATTAAAATTTCCAGTCGTTACGTCTTGCTTATAAATAATTGCAACTAATTTTGGAAATGATTTTTAAAACAAATTCGTGATATCAAACGTATTGTGTGTAATGGACTGCAAATAAGACTTTTTATGACATTGATTTGAGGGAGAAGAAAACTCTTGTATTTCCTGTTTTTTAACAGAGCTGATACTTCGTGAGATTCATTCCTTCATTTTGCAGCCCAGCCTAGCCAGACGTTGCATCAGCTTCCATCGAAAGATTGGGTGAGTTTATTTCAACATTTTTTAAATTTTTTCTTTGTTATTGGATACATCTTGTTTTACCAATATTTATTTATTGCTTTACTGATCTGCATTTTACTAATAGCTTCAAATATGTGATTTCATTACCTAATCGACCCTTTAATCAAGCATAAAACGTTATATAGTCATGTATGTGAAAGCGAGATTAGATATTTACAATCCGGCGCAGCTTTGCGGCTCGTTTTCGTTGCATTTTCCGACAGAAATCGCATATTTAAATCTGAAAAGTGTAATGATGACCGCGTGCTTTTCCACGCGCCATTTTATATTACATCGTATTGACCCCGATCGTTTCGGTATTTTCGTATTTTAATTACAAGAGTTATTAATAAAGCTTTAGAAATATTTAATTTTTTTAAGTACATTTGTTTAGCTTTTCGTTCATCTTACCTAATGGTAAGTGACGATTTGTGTGGAGAAAACTTATTTAAAATCATGTTCAGTTAGGCCGTAGGGATCACTTTTCTATGGCATACAAAATGCAATTAGCCCATTTCTGAGACATAAACCAATCAAGTTTCCTCAGAGAAATCTGTCTTACTCACACAGTTAATGTAGTACATATGATTTAGAAAATTAAATTATGACATTTTATTTTACATTATATTGAGCGTGCTAAGCTAATGAAGTAAGAAGTGCTTTCTTTTGTTTGCTCCTTTATGTGTAAAATATCGAGCATTCGTGTACTGTATTTTGTAACCCGTTACCAAGGTCTGGACAACGTAGTATGTATGGAATATTGCTATCACCCGAAATTATAAGTAGTAGAACAAATACTTAGCCATATAGATACTTTATATTATCAACTATCCATCTGTTAGTTTCTTATTAGTTACTTCTATGTATAGCCTGGTAATAAATGGGGACTGTCAAAATGCTTAATATTTTTTCAATTTATGATGACCACTTGTCCTTCATCTCACCTGATGGTAAGTGACGATAAGGCCGTTGTATGGCAAGCGTGCGCACACAGAAGACTTAACCTAATGAGGCACTGGCTTTGCTACCTTTCATACTGCAACACAACAGTACTATTAACACTTCTGTTTGGTGGCAGACTTAGGTAGTTGGCGAACACAGATAAACCCTACTACCAACCTAACAGAGTATCAAAAGTTCCCTACTAGGAATCGAACCCGGGCCCTCGGGATTCCAAGCGGGAAATCCCAGGGTGTAACCATCAGGTCACGGAGGCGGTTAAAATCGCTTACATCACAATAAAATCACTTTTTACGATTACATCAGAAATACCTGTTCGTTACAGCATTGTTTGGTAACCTTACATATTGTTTTTGATTTTAAGTGCACGAGTCAGACTCGCACTTGGTCGCCTTTTAAAATTTGCAATTTTTTATATTCTTACTAATCTTAATACGATAACAAAATCGGGTTTGTTCGAACACTTATACCTCGAGCACGTTTGAACCGATTTTTAATGTTTTTGTTGATGTATTTGTCTCAATCCCAAATAGCTATTAAAACATTAAAACATGGGATAAATTTTAATTTTTTATTATTATAATATTTTTTTAAAATTTCTCAGACACGCGCGTTGATGTCTTTTCATGTTGTCCCTTTCTGATACACTGACATGAATATTAGTGTTGTCGCAGCTTACCTCACCTTCCACCGTAAATCGGTACATGTTGTTCAGAACAAACTTCTGGTTGATCGATTGTAAAAAGTATCTTCTTCGTAGCAATGGCTACGAGTGTCGTCGTAGAGGAGTGGATCTTTGGTTGTCGACACATATAACTAGGTTTATTAAATGTTGATGACATGCTAATGTTCATGTCAGTGTATCAGAAAGGGACAACATAAAAAGACATAACGCGCGTGTCTGAGAAATTTAAAATTGGAACATTTTGCTGTATTAAATTTTATACCTGTGAAATATTATTCCACCGTTAGCGTGACTTAAATTTGTAGTACACATATCACGACATTAAATTTTATAATTTAATGTAAGAGAAGATGCAACAAATTAGGATTGGGTTGAATTATATTTTATATCATTTTTTTTATTTGGATCTTGCAAGGATTTAATGTCTCAAAAGTTTAGTTCCTCGAAAAGTAAAATACTTATTAGATTTAGTTTTCTCATTGCATTTTGATCATTTCATATAACACATAAAAACATTATTTTACGAGATAACTTAAAATATCGAACGGCTCCATACATTTTAACGCTCTATAAACACTTGTGACGTCACAAATGTCACGTCACATGAGCGTTTCAGCACCGCGTGACTGGAATTACTTTTTGGCGGATTATACTATGATAATTAACGTGTTAAAAAAGAACTAAAAACTGACTTCAATTGCCTTAAAAAAATTTATTATTATTTTGACAAAGAGCGATCAATCAGTTTCGATAAAATTTTCATTTACCTCTGAATTAATGTTCTACCAAACAGAAAAAGAATTATAAAAATCGGTTCACTATGGGGGGAGTTAACGCGTAGCACACATACAAAAAATAAATTAAAATAACATACGCGTCGAATTGAGACCCTTCTCCTTTTTTGAAGTCGGTTGAAAAATATTAGTCGAATCGAAAAAAAATATAGAGGTCTTTTTACATGGACTATCGAATGAGACAAAAAATTCATGCATCTTCCCTTTTTGACTTTGGGATTCTGAGAACAAAGGCAGATCATGCACCATTAAACCTCGACCTTATTCAACCGCTGCATAAAGTTCACTACTGTGTTTGCTGTAATCACCATGATTGGCAGGCGGCAACATTGCGGTTACCCGATCCTATTTTGAAGCTTTTAATTTCAATGATGTTTTCAAGACAGATAGTTTCTGTTTTTATTTTACAGGGGAATACTTTAAGCGGAACTTCATTGGAACATAAACATTATAAGGTAAGATAATATTATTTTATATGCATACTAGATTCTGCCTGCGCCTTCGTCCGCACAGATCACTATATATGTTCGCCTGCGTTTTACCGCATGGGAACTACGTCATAACAAATATCAAACTGACGTGACCCTTCCCATCAATCACTTCACGTCACCAAATAATTATTTGAATCTTATTGATATCATTATTCCAAAATCGCGATTTTTGCAAATTTTTCCAACTTTACAAATATATATAAAAAACACATAACAATTGGTCAAGCCGTTTCGTTGGAGTGCGACCACAAACACCGTGACACAAAAATTTTATATATTCGATTGCGTCCCTATCTTTATCACTGTTATTATTCAAAAATTCTAAAATATGTCATTCTAAATTTTTATCAGTAATGCTAACAAATTTTCATGCTATTGACTACGATACAAACAAACTTTCAACCCCTTTCCAACCCCATTAAAATATGTAAAAACACGTATTTATTTGTTTTTACTCTACGCCACTTAACAATTTTCATGGACATATCTTCAAAAATGATGCATGTCTGGTTTAACCCTCATGGGGGTGATTTTTCAAAAATATTACCCTTATAAGACTGAGACTTATAAGATCCTTATAAGTTCATAAGACTGAGTATCAATTTTTATGCTATTGACTACAAAAACTTCGGAGTTCCCATACAAATATTCATCCCCCTTTTGACCCTCATTAAAAGTTTATCAAACATGTATTTCTTTGTTTCTAGTCTAATCACTTACAAATTTTCATGGTATAATCTTGAAAAGTAACAGACTTTTAAATAATTTTGCATTCCTGTTTTCACCCTTAAAAAGTGGATTTTTCAAAAACAGTAAAACACGGTATTCTCAAATATAATTCATAAGACTCAGTATCAATTTTTATGTTATTAGCATCAAAGACAGAGTTTACATTCAAATATTCATCCCCCTTTTCGCCATCATAAAAATCCGTGAAGTATGTATTTCTTTTTTGATAATATATCCACATAACAATTTTCTTTTTATTTATCTTTAAAAATGACAAATCAAAATTTGCAAACCTGATTTCACCCTTTAGGAGCAGATTTTTCAAAAATACGTCATTATTAATTTTAGTTCATAACATTAAGTATCGTATTTCATGATCATATTGATTTTAAAAACATCAGAGTTTCCAAACAAAATGTCATCCCCTTTCCACCTCCATATAAATATGTGAAACACGTATTTCTTTGATTCTAATCTAACCACTTTCCAATTTTCTTGGAATAATCTTAAAATATGACAAATTAAAATTTGCATACCTGATTTCACCCTTTAGGAGATAATTTTTCAAAAACGTTTGTACACGTCATTATTAATTTTAGTTCATAACACTGAGTACCGATTTTCATGATATTGACTTAGAAACATCAGAGCTCCCATATAAAATTTCAACCCCCTTTTCACTTCCATAAAAATCCGTGAAACACGTATTTCTTAGTTTAAAATCTAACCACTTACCAATTTTCATGGCATTATCTTCAAAAATGATAGAATTTTAAATAATTTTGCATCCCTGTTTTCACCCTTCAAGGGTCGATTTTTTGAAATCCGTGAAACATTTCGTATTTGTTAGTTTCTATTCTAACAATTTACCAATTTTCATGTCAATATCTTCAAAAATTACGAACTTAAATTTAATTGGCATCCCTAATTTCACCCTCTAGGGGTTGAGTTTTTTAAACCACTTATACACATCATTCCTAATTTTATCTCATAAGGCTGATTATACATTTTCACGATATTGACTTCAAAACAACAGAGTTCACATGCTTTCATCCCCCTTTTCACCCTTTTAAAGGATAAATGTCCAGAAACTGTGAAACATGTATTTCGTTATTTTTGATCGAAAAGCTGTGTACAGATTTTCATGGATTTCCCTTCAAAAATGACGGACTTTTATACAAACTAACATCCTTTATTTTTCCCTTTTAAGGATGAAATTTTGGAAAATCCTTTCTTAAACGATGCATACCTTACAAAAAACATACGAGTACACTTCAAATTTCATGTCTGTAGGATCAGTGGTTTAGGCTGTGCGTTGCGAGTCCACTCACAAACTGTCATCCCCGTTTTTACCCCTTTTATTGATAAATATCCTAAAACTGTGAAACACGTATTTAGTTAATTTTGACGAAAACAGTCCAAGCAATCCATAACATTCCAACTACCACACAATCTTATTACAATTCCCTGAAAAAACTTCTAGCCTTTTTTTACGGTTTTTTGACACATGAGATATCATTGGGAAAATCTAACATGGTAACTTGTGTTGGCCAATTGGACATACATCAGCTCAGTTTATACTGCAAATGAATAATTTCATTTCATCGGCCGGGAAACGTCCACTGCTGGACATAGGCCTCCTCCATGGTACGCCACATTGACCAGTTCCAAGCAACTAGCATCCAGCGATTCCCCGCGACCACGACGTCGGTCCGTCTAGTAGGGGGACGGCCCGGTACACGATTGCCGGTACCTGGTCACCAATCGAGAACTTTTACTCCCCATCGGTTATGAGTTCTTCGACCGGTGTGAGCTGCCCGTTGCTACATCAGCTCACTCACTCATCAAGCTATCTCGGTTACCTTAGTTCGTCGACGGATTTCCTCATTCCGGATTTGATAACGTAGAAAAATATACTCGTAGTACTCGCACGGTATGTTGGCCCCTCTGAAGCTAGCTCTCCGGAATTTTTTGCACGTACAGTCGGAATATCTGTGTCTTATTTTCGATAATAACTATCCCTATATGACATACAACACTAGGACATTTCTTTCCTCTCGATAAATTCCCATGCCTCCCATAATATAATTAATACGTTAATATTTGATAATGCGCAGCCTTTTGTAGCTAACTTCAGAGGGGTGAACATAGAGAGCGAATACTGTACCTAGCATTCCATTTATTCCAAACTATTCTAAAACAAGCCATGGTTTCTCAGATGGGTAGAACGTTACTCCTTGAATAATCGAGTTCTAGGTTCGATTCTGGCTCGTACCAAAGAGTTCCAATTTGTTATTAGGAATGTATATGCGAATGATAAATATAATTATCATTGGCTTTTCAGTGAAGGAAAATATCGTGAGGAAACCTGCACACTAATGAGAAGGGATTCAGAGGTGTGTGTGAAGTCTACCAATCCGCACTTGTCCCGCGTGGTGTACTATGTCCCATACACTCTCTGTAGGAGAGTAGACCTGAGCCCCTGCAGTAGGGACATTTATAGGCTGTTGATGATGATTCTAATACTTTGTTAACATTTTTTTTTCAGATCTGTAGACATGGGTTTAACCACTATACCTTTCCCCGTTTTATTACTGCCCCGTATATGCTCCACTTTGTGCGAATTTGGATCAGATGAAGTGTACCTTGATGTAAAGATAACAGGTGTACCGATGGGCTATACCATTTACTCGGGGAATTGCAAAATCAAACTAGTGGATTCCAGCAGCGAGACAACTGTGTTGCCGATAGCGTATGCTGTTGATTCATCGCCTACAAGTACCGGACTGACAGACACATGGGGAGAGTCCTCAATGAGCCCATACGACAATACGCCGCTAACGCAAAATTACACGCAGCAAAATCAGTCTTATTCGTTCAACCAGGTGCAAATCACAAACAACTATTATTTGAAACCTGGTAATAGTCAACTTTCTGAAGCTGATGAGATTTACGAGTACGATGACATTGACTTCAATACCTACCGCACTGAAGAAGAAGAAAACTTCCCGTTTAATGATTTGCACGGGAAACCTGTAGAAGAGGGAGTTGCCGATGACGTCATTTTACAGCAGCTTTTGTCTTCGGGTGTTAAACCAGTTAAGCCTTACAAAACTATCACGTATCCGGCCAAAAAACGAGATTCTACTGTTACCATTCAAAGAGTCGCTAATCCAAATGAATGTAATACTGACTTCGTACCAGATTATGAAGGTGAGTTCATCATAGTAATATTATATACAACCAGTCCAAGTACACGTTTAAAAAGAATTTACGTTTATATTTAATCGAAGCTCAGAACGTCAATTAACCTGTTTCTCTCATTTGTTATGTTTAGTATTTATTTCTCACATTTTATTCACCTAAGAGTGAGAAATACATACTAAACAAAATGAGAGAAACAGGTTACGTGATGTATATATACATCATCATCATCATCATCCGGGAAACGTCCACTGCTGGACATAGGCCTCCCTCATGGTACGCCACATCGACCGGTCCCGAGCCACCTGCATCCAGCGTTTCCCGGTACGTGGTCTCTCCCCATCGGTTATCGTTATCGGTTCTTCGAGCGATGTGGCTTGCCCGTTGCCACTTCAGCTCATTGACTCGTCGACCTATGTCGGTGACCTTCGTTCGTCTACGGATTTATATATATAATTACTATTATATTGTATTATATATAAAAATACATACATTACTATATTATATACTATTTACCGTATCGAGGAGTGAACTAATTCTCTTTTGGTTCTGACGGAAGATTAGCGCTGCAGCTCTGTCTGCAGCGTATGCTGAGTCAGGACCAGTTCGTCGGAATCACAGATCACAGGATACGGCACGTGCGTGACCAATGTCGGCTGATGTTGTCTTGTTTATGTGTGTGTTTGTGTGTATTTCTGTTTATGTTTCTTTTCTGTATCTGTGTTTTCTGTCGAATAAACGTTACATCTATCTATCTAACCGACCCGCCCAAATTTTTCACGGGAAGTAAAGCCTGTACATATGACATATAGCCTGTGTTACTATGTAGCATTGTGATGGTGAAAAAGGTTTTGAAGGAAAGAAAAAACTGTATTTCGACATATTATACTAAAACTACCTAACTCTAGATTTAAAAAAAAAAACAATTTTATGACGTGCCAAAACAGGTCTCCACTCAGCTTATTGCCGCAGCAGATAGTCTGCTGCGACGCTGGCCTTCCGTGGGGCCTCAGAATTCTTATGCTATTAAAAACAATAACAAATATTTGGCCATCGGTCCAGTAGTTTTTAAGTTTATTCATTACAAACATACAAATCTTCCCTCTTTATAATATTAGTGTAGACGTGAAACTGAGTTTCCTTCCCGCCATAACAGAGAAACAGAATTGTATCCCGGTAAAGAGTTCCCGTGGGATACATTAAGAAGTCCAAACAGATGAAGTCACGGGCAAAATCTTAGTGAATTCAAAGCAGATAGTTAAAAGTAACTTTAATAGTGTTATGCTAGAAGTGGCTAACAATCTAGATAAGTAAAAGCAGCTGGATGCAAACTGTCATTCAGTGTCTCACTGGCTGATGATGATAAGATCATATTTATATTTTACTTCGTGTGGATTTCATTAATCCTTGGTCTCGGAGTTATAACAGGGTCGCGCAGATTTTATCCCGTTCCTGTCTAACGTGACTGGCGACTAAGGGAAAAATATTCAGGGGTTGACTAGATCACTGAGCAAGTAATTGGACCAGAAATTTTCGCCCTGGCAAATAAATGTTTTCGTTTCTCGTAATAGTTTCTAAAATCGATATTTATTCATTTCAGACGACACAGCGCCTACTACCCGATCCAGGAAGAAGTACCAATGCTCCAAATGCAACTTAATATTCAACCAGATATCGGCTTTGCGCCAACACACGAAGAGCCATCCGTTGGAGTCATCGAAAACAACATGGCAATTAACATGCCAGGAGTGCAAAAAAAATTTCACGTCCAAGGAGAAATATGATAATCATCGGGCCGGGCACGGTGACCCCGAGAGAGAATGCGCGAAATGCTTTAAAATTTTCGCTTCCAAGTTCACGCTAAGAGCTCACCAGAAGATCCACAATAGAGCATATAAATGTAACAGCTGCACATGCAGCTACGACAAAAAGAGCCAACTTAACTCCCACGTGTCTAAAGCTCACCACCTTCTCATCTGTGAGAGATGTGAATTCACAGGTACCTCCATTGACTTGGCTTCTCATCAGCTGTCTCATGAAGAGAACCAGGAGTATTTTGATGGGCTCATGCCACTGGCTGCTAGTGAGGACTTTCCTGATGAGTTACTGGCCGACGTTGATGCAGTTGATATGCACGAACTGCTCAACTTGACTGAGGAAGACAATGCTGTCGGCCCCACTATCGACCAGTGGCACAATGAAAATATCAATTTCAAACACTATGAGACTGCAGCGGACATCATATCCAGTGATTCTTTTTTTTCCAAGGATTTTGCCAAGAATGATAAGGTGAGTCGACTTCTTTATTTGTTTATCAGGTCCAAGCCTTTTGTCTATGTTCACTTCAAAAATATTCCAGGGGAACGATGCGTTGGGATATGACTATGATAGGTTTCATCAAGATCGCCATTTTAAATTAACTTAAGGCTTCTGAGTGCGCAAGCTTTCCACCCAACGGCTTTATCGTCACTTAATCAGATGAGATGAAGGCCAAGTGCAAACCATAATATATAAAAAATTATATTTATTTTTATACAAATACATTAAAAAATCAGTTCATCAGTTTAGTCGTAAAAGGGCAACAAACTATCAGAGTAACTTTCATTTTTGTGATAAGCAAAGTCAACGCGGTCAATGTATACTGAGGCTTCTGGGTGAGATACGAGAGAAATACTCGTATTTCCGTCCAACTGTCATGATATGTACAGTCGAGCACAAAAATAGATAAATATCCACTTTAGTATTCTGTCACCATAGAGATTTAAATATAGTTACAGACAAAGACATTTAACATTAATAGACTGGACAAAGCAAACAAAATTTTTGTTTCTAAACTTATTACCAATTGGTAATAAGTTACTCAATCTAGTGTCACATCACGTCACGCGGCCGTACAAGACATTTGACATACCGTTGACTTTTGAGATCAAAATGTTTATATGAAACGTTTCCCAATGACCGCTCTATAACCTATTACTGTATTTAAATCTCTCTGGTTACAGAGCTTGCGTAACTTTTTATACAAAACTTTGATCTTGACAGTCAGTTAAACTTCAAATGTCTTGTAAAAAATAGAATTTCTGGCTTTGATAAGTAATCACCTAAAAATAGGTCAGATAACAGTGTCGCGAAATGAATATCGTTAACGTACAACTTTATTATCGGCTACAACAGCCATTACGCAACTAAAAGAAGGTAGCATTTTGAACAATAATCAAAAATAGTTTGTAATAATTAATGCGTTCAAAAGGAACTAGAAACCGACTTTACTGTCTTAAAAGTCTACAGAATTCATCCCCTAAAATGTTCACGATTAGAAGAAGAATTATCTGGGTATATATTTGTTTTTTGTTGATTTTCCCGAAAGCGCTGAATCAATTTCGATAAAATTTATACGAGACCACCTTTAAAGTACGCTCTACCATACAGTCGAATTGAAAACCTCATTTTTTGATGTCGGTTTATAATGAAATTTTGATTCACTATGAAGTTGTATAGTAATGATACTCATTGCAACAATATAATCCAATGTCGTATTTATAGATGTTAAAAGATTATGAAAAAATCAATTAACCTTAATGATGTTTTTACGTTTTCAGTCCTGCAAGACATGCGATAAGAGATTCGGCCGAGTCAGCGACCTGAAGAGACACCTCATAGAGCATTACGTTCGGGACATCCTAGCACAATCTCCCGTCGACTCCAATGGCGGCCTGCAACTTATCTGCAGGCTATGCAGTAAGCCTGCATTCAATCGCATAGATAAATTTAAAGCCCACATGAGGACACATGCGAACTTGACGGAGTACAAGTGCGTACCGTGCGACAAAAACTTCAGCGATTCCAGCAACTTTTCTAAACACAAGAAGTTGCATATGAAAACTTTGCACCAATGCGACACTTGTCACCGCAAGTTCAATTCCAAAAAGATGATAGCTTCCCATATGGAACGTCACAAGGACAATCAGTCTTTCCCTTGCCTGGTCTGTGACAAGAAGTTCTACTTTAAGTCTGAGTTAAATAAGCATCACAAACGTGAGCACGATGAAATGGCAACTAAGTTTTTATGTATGATTTGTTATCATCCATTTAAGACTCCCAAAGAAAAGTGGGATCATGAATGGAAGGTGCACAGACTAAGGAAAGTTATAGTCGATTGTAGGTATTGTGACGCAAAATTTAGGAAGTACTCGACTCTGAAGAGGCATTGTATAGCTCAACACAGCGTGATACTGCCGAGGGCCAAGAAGCTGTTGAAAAAACCACTTGCTTAGGCTGGTCCTAAGGATTTTTTAAAACTTTGGATGAGGTTCTAATGAAGCAAAGAAAGAAATCCAACAAAATTTTACTTTGGCGATTTTACCTAAAATATATATAAATATCTAAACAGAAAATTGGAATTATAAAATCATTTAATCTCATGGTTTTCTTCTCTTTGGCTTTGTGGAACCCTTAGAATGTATTAGATATGTCAATCCCATTTTGTGCCTATAAAGGGGTTAAGATTTGTTGTATAGATTTTATTTATTTTGAAGAAAAAAAAGTTATCAGGAGTAGTTATTTCAAATTTTTAAACGAAAATCAAATCGAAAACCGTTACAATTGAAATCGGAACTAAAAAATTCTTTGTCCTCGGTGGTGGTGGTGTCTCTACAAATCCTATTAATCTATTTTTTATATAATGATCTTTAAGGCTTTTGAGCCTAGCTGGCCTTGTACTTTTGTAATATGAAGCCTATAAGTGTTATAATTTCTTACTTACATGTATGTTTATAATAAATATGTATCCACTTTTGTACCATGTCACATTCACCCTTACTTGTTCCTATGCTTAGCAATGTCAATCAAAGATGGATGTGACATGGTTCAAAAGAGGATAATTTTGTACTAGAGAATACATATTGGTGTGTTTTGTTGTTCACTGCATTTTTGAAAGATTTATATCATGTTTAACGCTGGTTTTTATTGTTTTGTTTACGATATTGTTTAGTCTGCTAATACTTTAATCATGAACAAAACTTTTTGTTAATGTTTTTTTACATTTTTTATCACAAAAAAGTACAGTCTTTACTATTTATAATGCGATACTATGGGTAGTAATTTTACAATTCTAAGAAGTCACTTTTGAAAATAAATTTTTGTCATAATATCCATTTATCAAGTTATTTAGTTTAGTAAAAATAGTAATTAATCTCGTTTGCAGTTAAATATCGAAATTGGCTTCTTTTCGCGGCATCATTTTATTTTACTGTTATGTTAAACCACATTCATAGTTTTGTTTGATGTTATAATAGGTATACGATTTATTTTTAGGCACATGAAGTGTATTTAAAAAAAAAGGTCCTTTCAGTGTTAACCTGATTGCTGATTTACACTAACTAACTAACACCACTGAGTGCTGGTTCCCACAGGAAGGGCCGTTACGATTAGGCACCAGTTTATTTTAATTTGTATGAAGTGTTTAGTAGCGATTTGTTTATAGGAGTGTTTTGATATATTTTTGTTTATGTGTAGTTATAATGGTACTTAAAAAAATTGAAATACATTTTTGTACTAGACTGTACCTTGTTATAAGAAATCACTTTTGGTAATATAGTTTGGACTTGATACATTTTCATTCATCTAAATTCTAAAACAAGTATTTACATACGAGCAATTCTTTTATGACCATTCATTTAGACATCTTATTATCGAAATGGGTTTCTTTGCATAACACACTAAATTTTTTAGATTATTTACATTTCTGGCACAAATGTATTTTATAGTTGTTAAGGGTTTTACTTTTTTTAGGTTAGTACTTCTCGTGCAATTTCAAACAGTGGTTCGATTCACTAAGGGCAACAATCATTACAAGCTCACGACTCTTGTACAGTCCGGGGCCGTAAATATTGCACACCGACAATCATCGCATTTCCGAATACAACCGAATACTAATCCCCATGCCCATGTATTATTAGATTTATTGTTTATCAAAATTTGAATTCAGAACTGAATACTTTATTGGTGTTTTGTTTGATTCCTGCGTGAACTATATAGAGCTGTTAAACTAATTTCTTTATTAACTTGTATTTATTGTTGTCGTTTAAACCGTTTATAGTCAGTGATTATTACTTACTGTAGATAATTTCGCGTGACTGGCCATGTAAAGGTTTCTGTTTTTCCCCTATGTATGCCGTCGTACAACTTTAAATTATTAAACGTGTGGTGTTTTAACAACTCTCTATCCATATTTTTGATTTGGACGAAACTGCAATCGTTGCATTTGAAAAAGCCAATTATGTATCTCTTTCCAAAGGACGATATGCAATATTTACGGGCCCGTACTGTATGTCTTTGCTGACAACTCTTGTTTCCTAGGCAACAAGGATCAATATCGAATGACGTCAGCAAAGACATCAGTGAGATTATAAAGATGTTTCCCATTACCCATTAGTGAATTGCACTCCTGTATTGAACCACAGTTCCATGTGGGTGTGTCATTGGATATAGGTAGTTTTAGTTAGATAGTAATAATTCTAAAAGTCACTTTTGATAATATGTTTTTGACATGGTATCTTTTCAAAATTTCTGTTACCATTTTGTTTGAATAGAATGTTCCAGAGGTACGATAGTGGTACGGTAGGGTGGTGGTAGGTACACACCCTGTTCAAGGAATGTCAAACGACGTATAATTTCAGTCGGGCGTCGTTTGTCGATCCATAAGCACACCCTCCCGCACCGCTCTTGTACCTCTGGAACAGACTCAGTTATGCCTGTTGTTTGTAACGTTGGGAAATGAAATTGATGAAAACAGAAGCCATTAATCAGGTAATAATAATAAATCTTTAATTTTTAATTAAATTTAGTATCAGTATACATAGTTTTTATACTTTAACATAAAGTCTATATTTAAGGTTAACAATACAAATATATCGTTGTAATGTGAACTAGGCGGTGGCAGCGCTTCCATATCTATTTTTTTAATAAGAATACAGCTAATGGCCTATATATGGCGTTTTGAACAATAACAAAGAGTGTGTAAAATTGAAAATTGTATGTTAATGGTACTCAATTCCCAACACTATCCAATGTCAAATATTTAGATAAGTACTGCACAAAGTTATTCTGTTCTAAAAGATTATGGTAAAAGAAAATATACTTGTAGTATGAAACTTTTATCGTTCAAATCACATAACTTAACTTAACTTAATTTCTAACTAATTATCAAAATGGGTTTTTATTGAAAACTTTTACATTTTTTTGTAGATTATTTACAGTTGTGTATCAGTTATTGTAGTTTTTTCTATATTTACTTAGCTTGTATTAAAAATCCGGTAAAAGCGAGTCTTACGCATTGAGGGTGTGTGTGTGTGAGGGTCTATATCATCACATAATTGTGTGTACAAAAATTTAGTTTTCCTTTCTGCGCGTGCGACTCAGCTTGCTGGTTTAAATTAAACGTTGTTTTATTTGTATTAATACATTATTACACCAAGTTTGTCAATTGTATTACCGTTTTAGGGTTCCGTAGTCAAACAAGGAACTCTTATAGTTTCGCTTTGTCCGTCTGTCCATTCGCGGTTTAGCTCAGACACCCTTACTACTAGAAATCTGTAATTTGGTACTGGTATACATATTAATGGGGTATATCGGCAAAAGGTACAAAGGTACAGAAAGCTGAAAAATTTAAAAATAATAAAAAAATTAATTTAAAAAAAAGTGTGTGTGTGTCAGCTCCAACGCACGACTGGAGTTTACTCCTTACGATCGATTTTATAATAAATATAGTAGTGAATGGTAAATAAATGCATTTTTATATAACTTCGAGCATGCACGATATAAGGTAATTTGCGAATTTTATTCACTTGGTAATTTTCTAAATTTTGAGACAAATATCAATGATAAAAATGTATACTTATTATCAATTAAAAATAAAATATCTCGGCAAGTTGTCAGTTCCGCAGTCTCTTTGCTAAGAACTACAAGTTAGCGTACAGCCAGTATACATGGTTTGACTTTTCTCTCTCTCTTTCTCTCTTCTCTCTCTCTCTCTCTCTCTCTCTCTCTCTCTTTCTAATACGATGCATCTTCGGCTAACATTGTGTTACTACTCGTACGTACGTGTGACATCCTGAAATCGATTTTACTCCCATATATTTTATTTTCATACCCCGGGCTTATATATTAAAATCGTTTCTTAAGGAGTAAACTCCAACCAAAAAAAATGTATACCTACCCGTATTATATACTAAAATTAATAGGCAAACTACCACGACTAAATTGGCTTCACAGGGTAACAAGTAATACTTGACTAAATTATAAAATATACTTGGAGTGGTCAAAATGACAATTTCGTATAAATTTCATTTAAAATTACTTTTTTATAAAACCAGAGTCAGTGGTCTGTCAGCGTTCTTTTTAGGGGGATCCCCTGATTATTTTACTTATAATTCTTTTCAATATGTTAGAGATTAAAGATGTAGGCAAGGCCTTACAATAAATAGGGTTCTTTTTCACTGAACTATAAAAATATCAAATTGTCACAGGGTATAAGAAGCCAAATCCGGAATGAGGAAATCCGTAGACGAACAAGGTTCACCGACATAGCTCGACGAGTCAGTGAGCTGAAGTTGAAATGAGCAGGCCACATCGCTTGAAGAACCGATAACCGGTGGGGAGTAAAATTTCTCGAGTGGTGTCCGTATACCGGGAAACGTGTAACAAGCCCTCCCCATACTGGATGGACAGACGACATAGTAAAGGTCGCTAGGACTGGTCAATGTGTCATACCATGGAGGAAGGAGGAAAATGTTCACCATAGAGGTATAATTTTCAAGTTTGGTTTTTGTTGATTTTCTCAAAAAGAGCTGAAGCAATTTCGATAAAATTTATGTGGGGCCACCTTTGAAGTATGTTCTACCAAACAAACAAAAATCATCAAAATGTTTTCATAATTGGCGGAGTTATCGCGTAACATACATACAAAAAATATATAGTCAAATTGCGAACCACCTTTTTTTTAATTCGATTGAAAATACATTATTACAGCTCATCAAAGTTCAACGAGCGGAGAAAGGGCTGTATTTAGATGGACAATCGTCTAGGGTCAAAACAAACAACCTCGGACTGTTTACGGATTCACTCATTTCGGATTTTATCACGTAAAGAAAGGCGCAAAGGCTACTAATTGTTTACTTTGGTTGGCATAGTCGCCGGCCAGTAAATAATGTGAATTTAATCTGTTAATATTCGTGTGAATGACTGCCTGTCTATCACATCTGTCAGTCCCAATCCCTAACCCTTCAACAGAGCATATTGAAATTACGCCAATCCCCAACAGAATAATGTACTTATGAATAACGTAAGACCCTTTCAGTTCGAGAAGCGACTGCTATTAACCCTACCTGTAACACAATACAATTTCTTACACTTATATTTGCTTGTAACACATATTTAATATATATGTTTTTAATAATAAGTATTTAATAAGAAATGATTGGGTACTGTTTTCAATTATATACTTTATTGCTTTCATACCTATACATCTACGATTATATCTTCCAACTTAAGTAAACAGTTATGGACCCTGCATTCTCGTTTTAGGATTAATAGCAAAAGTTTCATCTCACTGGTTATGATTAATGATTTTGTATTTATTAAGAGATTCTTACAGAGAACGCATTAGAAAGTAATGTGTACATGAAAAAATGCTTTAAAAGTATGCTTCCACACTTAAAAGGGGCCACATCATGCCTTGAAATAAAGAAACATCATAATTAAACATTTAATTTACAGTAAAATTTAAAAAAAATTGAAATATAAATTTCATTTTAAGAGAAAATATTTTAAACCCTTTGAGCCTGATGTATGTATTTAAAACTAGTAATACAAGCTAAAGGAAGATGTAATATAGTTGTTCGACTTTTTATCCTTTGGCTTGCTAGCTAACGGGTAAGGGTTAAGTGCAGTTTCCTCTTAGACATTGCGGTCACGAACTTTCATGTTCGGACTCAAAGGTGGAAAATTATGTTGTTTCACTTATACATTGTTAATCAAGGCTCAGTTTTGATAAATGTCAAGTTATATCAAATTAGGTTGTCGAAGAATATGGTGGGAGTACGTTACAGGGTGCAAGGCTTCTGCTCATATGATTTTCTGACGCGCTCGAGTAACGCGCAAAATCCCCGCTTCCCCTATGTGGTTCATACAAAGACATTTAATATTAATAGACCGGCCAAAGCAAACAAACATTTTGATCCTAAACTTATTACCAATTGGTAAAAAGTTACTCAATCTAGTGTCACATCACTTCACGCGGCCGTACAAGACATTTGACATACCATTGACTTTTGAGATCAAAATGTTTATATGAAACGTTTCCCAATGACCGCTCTATAACCTATTACTATATTTAAATCTCTCTGGGTCCATACAATTTATTTTAGCATAATCTTATAATGGCGGAAAATATGAATCATTGACAATTGGGACAACACTTAATCAGTTTGGGGTTGAATTGTATTTCATACCTTATCGGCCATTAAAAGAAAGCCTCCAAAATAAAAATTTATAATAGCTTTAATTTTTTATTTGGATTTTTCCAGATGTCCCTCGAATGGTAAAATGCTTATTAGATTTCGTTTTTTTTTTCATTAAATTTTGAACAATATTTTTGTAAGGGTGTATAGCACATGAAACATTATTTTATTAAATAATACAAGATTGTTGTTGTTCGATACGAGCTTCATATTATTATATTTAACGCTCCAATGACATGTATGTTGTGTGAATTACCAAATTATAAACAAGACAAAAAATTAACTTAGTGGACTAACCTCTATTCCTGCCATTCCTGTCTATTCCTGCCTGTCACGAGGGAAGGAATCGAAGTCGAAAACATGTTTTCCAAACCATTGCTCCTTGCTTCAGGACTTCTATTCAAATGTGAACTTAAGAAATATCTGAAGCATTCGACGAGAGTTGCAATGAAATCTTTTCCTGTTGTTTTTTTTGACAATAGAATTTTTCCTACAAAATAATTTCCAGTACTTTGCATTTTACTGCAGTTTAATATATACAAAGTTAAATGAATAACTGATATAAATTCTTTAAAGGGTCCAAATTGCCACATTTGGTACAGCTAAGGAAAGATATGACAGTAAGATATAGGGTATTCTGGTTCGAATCACTAGATAACTGTAGAAGTCCCTAAATTCTGTCAAACGCCCGCATCTTTTCAGGTTATAAATAGAACCTATCCTTCCGACAGTATGTTTCCTTCACTCAGAGAGCTGTTCAAATACATCCCACCATCTACTCACCCTGCCTTTGTTTAATTAAAGACCGCTTCACGGTCCCTTTGTCGGCAAAATAACAGCCGTACTTTGTGACGAATTTGTCACTACATTTGTGACATAAATCGCCTTGGGTCGGAAAATCCGGCAGAAATTGACGTACAAAAATTCCAGAGAGGCACATAACCTGAATTCTTATTGTTGAATCTTGTGAATGAATACAATATTAGTTGTATGCTAAAATATATCATCATCATCAACAGCCTATATATGTCCCCACTGGAGGGGCTCAGGCCTACTCTCCTACAGAGAGTGTATGGGCCATAGTCCACCACGCGGGCCCAGTGCGAATCGGCGGACTTCACATGCCTGTTCAAGACATGCAGGTTTGCTCACGATGTTTTCCTTCACCGTTAAGCAATCGGATAATGTACTTGAATTGAAAAACAACTCATAGGTACACGGCTGGATTCGAACCCGGTACCCTCAGATTGAGAGTCCGCGCCTTATCCATTGCGCCACCGACGCACCTATCCTTCCAGCACAGGGTACATAAATAAGACAGCGCTAGTGCCGTCTCTGTAGTTCTGGTGATCTTTGTCAGCTCATGTTTTCGTGTCAGCTTTCTTTGTCCGGCTCCATATCAGGGGCATCTATCATGCAAAGTGAAACAGTCTTGCTTCCGACACCAGACCCCCGACGCTCGTTAAAAGATCACTATCTTTTCTTTTATAGCCACTATGGCACTGCTCTTAGGTTTCCGATAGGCTAAGATATAAAGCTTTTAGTTCAATTCAGTTCAACAAGGAAATGTCCACTGCTGAACATAGGCCACTCCATGGTATGCCACAATGACCGATGTGAAGACACACACACACACACACACACACACACTCACACACCACACACCAGAGACAAGAATTCCCTGCGGGGAGACCTGGTTACCCATAATACAGGCCTCGAGCTTAGTTTGGGAACCAGCTCTCCCACAGCTACTATATACTTGTATAAAATATAAAAAATGTAACTACTAGATATATGACGTTATGGAGAGAGGAAATAAAAACCTATTTTATTTTAATTATTTATTTTATCCTACTAATATTATAAGAGTGAAAGTTTGGATGTTTGGATGTTTAGATGTTTGGATGTTTAGATGTTTGGATGTTTAGATGTTTGGATGTTTGTGACGCTTTCACGGAAAAACTACTGAATGGATTTGAATGAAACTTTACAATAATATACCTTATACATCAGAATAACATATAGGCTATAGTTTATAAAGACAGATATTGTGTAAATTGTACAAAATTACACTTATAATATTAGTGGAATTACATGGGCATTTTGGCATAACAAAAACGCATTGCCTAGCAACCGACCATAGAATATGTAAATTCGTATATACAAACTTTCGCGTTTATAATATTAGTGTGAAGACTATTTGAATGTACTACGTCAGATATAGAAATTTCTTTTGTTTCTTTAAACTATTAGACTACGTAACAGAATAAACACTATTTTGTACCTTATGCTGGAAATGGAGATAGATGCCTTCTATGCCTATCGAACAAGTAGAATAAATCCTGAAGTACACGCGGACAAAGTCGCGGGCGGAAGCTAGTTGTAAATAAAATAATGTTTTAGGTTTTATACCGCTAAATGATAACATCATATTTCTATTTTAATGACAAACTTATACAATACTACTAATAATAAAAACACAATCCTACTAATATTATAAGTGTGAAAGTTTGGATGTTTAGATGTTTGGATGTTTGTGACGCTTTCACGGAAAAACTACTGAATGAATTTGAATGAAACTTTACAATAACATAGCTTATACATCAGAATAACATATAGGCTATAATTTGTAAAGACATATTTTGTAAATTGTACAAAATCACACTTATAATATTAGTGGGATTACATGGGCAATTTGGGCATAACAAAAACGCGTTGCCTAGCAACCGACCATAGAATATGTAATTCGTATATACAAACTTTCGCGTTTATAATATTAGTGTGAAGACTATTTGAATGTACTACGTCAGATATTGAAATTTCTTTTGTTTCTTTAAACTATTAGCCTACGTAACAGAATAAACACTATTTTGTACCTTATGCTGGAAATGGAGATAGATGCCTTCTATGCCTATCGAACAATTAGAATAAATCCTGAAGTACACGCGGACAAAGTCGCGGGTGGAAGCTAGTAATAAATAAAACAAAAATTTAAAAAAAAAACACGTATATTTACAAAGTGAACACTTCGTCTAGAGCTAGTCCGTGCGGCATGGTGCCCAGTACACTGGCGCTGTTGCCTCGCTTTTATAACTATAAGTGATTTGACATTTGTGATTATTCGAAAATTAAATCTTTTACATAAGCATCGTTATTTTACGCGGTCGTGCCTTTCTTTTACTAGCTCGATCATTACCTATTACTTTTGCAAGTTAGTTTTACTTTGTAAGTCAATTTAATAAGTTTAGTAGCATGGGGTTTTCATACATAGAATAAAATCTAATCGGAGGAAACATGAATGAGTCTGTATATCTTAGCAACATATATATCTGGCCTATCTTGACTTGAGTGAGTTCGCAAAATAGATAATAAGGACAATTTTCCTTCCCTGTTATGTATATTCTCGTTTTGTATATACTCTTTCTAATTTTATTCATTCCAAAAATATAAAGTTGTAATCTTTCTGATAACTTAACTATATTTCGTATTACTTTTCTCCTTTTTGTTTTAATCCTATCAAAGTAAATCGTTAGTCCTTTTTCACGTTGCCTCTTTGGACACCAGATTTTGGCAAAACTACCATAAAGTTGGTAGTTGCCAAGAATACTTTTCGTCCCGGTAAATTGTTCCCTACGACAGTATTAAAGTTCTCTGAGTTCGGCATAAAGTCTGGGCTAAAAAAACGAAGTCCAAGATTGACACACACATATTTATTCATCCCCTGGGACCCTGGATTTAATATAATAATATATTAGATCCAAACAAACTATGTATAAATTTTCCTCGGCGTGCCTCTCGGGTCTACATTCTCAGTATTCACGTCACATCCGAGATACAGGATTCCTTTGAGTTTATTATGCTTGTAAACGGCTACGTGTGAATCTCAATGATAAAGACACTCCTACCTAAATCAAAATAATCACAAAGTTTTATATGCAAAGACTCCCTGACGAAAGCCTTATAAATTTCGTTACGTGATTTCTACAGCATACATTTTGGAGATAGTTGTTGTTTATTCCGCCATCTTCGTACAAGTACCTATCTAATAGACGAACTGCACGGGCGTCGGGCTTCACTAGGTCATAGATGACATCTCTATCGCTTGCACTAAGTGTTTCACCTCTAACTTAATCATAGGTACAGCCAGCGAGGAGATCGTGCTTTGTATGTTTTAAATCGAGAGTGACAAGGCGCCAGAGACCATCGCGCATCATTCTAACTAACCTACCTATAGGTGATTGGTTTTATTGGTGGTAGATCACTTTTTTTTGTCTGCCTGGCTACCTACCACCATGCTATCTAAGTCTTCCGCCAATAAGCAGTGTTGTGTTCGGGTAACGAAAGGTAGTATAGCCAGCCTTCTGGGAGCCAGCTAGAGGCTTCTCTCTAGAACATCACGCTCATTCCATTCAATCACTTCCATTCCACATTTCCAAGAATTACAGAACGGTCGTTCATCGCCTCCCACCGATCCGCGATACCTCACCTCTCCCTGCAAGAAAGTGACCCACATACGGATCGTTACTACGGCGCACGCGTACTTACTCACACATGCGCGTGTATACAAACGTCATCCGTACAATGTGTGCCAATATCACGACATTTGTTTGAAGTGTCCGGCCTTTGACTATCTTTAGTTTAGAAACGCTTGGTGCGAACTTCTGGAAAATCAACGGCATTCTTATTGTACACCAAATACAACGTAAAATGGAACATTAAATTTAAAATAAACGTATATCAGGCGGTCTTATTGCTAACAGCGATCTCTACCAGACAACCCTTGGGGAAATCGTATATAATATTTTGGGTGGAATAAATTATAATTAAATACTGTAATAAACACATACTGAAACAATAAATCATTATCAACAGACTATATATGTACTGCAGGGTCTCAGGCCTAATCTCCAACAGAGAGTGTGTACCACGCGGGACCAGTTCAGTTTGGCGGACTTCACATGCCTGTTTAAGACATGCAGGTTTCCTCAATAAACTACTTGAATTGAAAAACAACTCATAAGTACACGGCTGGATTCGAACCCGGAACCCTCAGATTGAGAGTCCCGCGCCTTATCCATTGCGCCACCGACGCTTCCTGAATAATAAATACAAACAAATTAAATATACGTTATTTTATGGATACAATACTACTACAAGAAGATGTGACTTAAGTTGAAATTTGCATGTGGCCAGAGTAGTTCGAATGTTTATCTGTTTTATCCATAAAGTGGATGATGATTTATTCCACAAATCCGTGCCCTGAACTAATAAGCAGCATGAACAAAATAAATAAAATGCAGAAGCGGATGAATTATCTGCTATCGGATGCCAACGTTTCGGACTTAGGAGCTAAACGAGTCGCGTCACGCGAAGTAAATTTTTCGCGTAGTCAAGTCGGTTTATCGTGACAGCCTTAATTAAGAGGCCCTCGGGTATCTCGATGAATACTTGATTGGCCTTTTCGTTGCCAGCTCTTGTTGTCAGTACTCTTAAGAAAGTGAAAATTGTGCGAAATCTCTGTTTGATGTTATGACTCTTCATTTAAAATTAATTCGAGTTAGAATTTGGCTATAATTTATAAGGTGAATGCTTAGATTATGGAATAATCAATAGATAAAACTTAATACTGCGACATCGTACCTAAAACATTATCTTTTCTGAACTCTTTTTTTTTTCGTTCTCTGAAACTCATTCGACCTGAGGTTCTTTTTTTTTCGTGCGGCTAATACTGTTTTGATTGTTATTTAAATTTACGGACTGCACGAAATTTAGTAAATTAAAGTCACAACTATTATGCACTGAATTAGTCAAACACTTTGAAAGAACTTATTTAGGTAAGCCCGACCCTTTTATTACAAAAACATAAATAATTCAACCACAGAAATACTATATTATTGAACTTGTTTTTTAAATAATTGTACCTACATCCGTCTCGAAGGACCATGTTTATACTATTTTTAGTATAAAATATTTGTAAGGAGAGAAAGACAGCCTTTCATTTGAGTTGTTTTATTTGAACTAACTTTTGACAGCATGTTTTACTTTTAAAATATATAAAGAGGCCAAACAATTAGGTTGTGGAGAGAAAATAAAAACCTATTCCATTTATTTATTTTTATAATTTATAAACAATGATACCTAGAATCTTTTGATGTTTATGGAGATATTATATTTTTATTAATTATTTATTTATATATTTGTATAATATTTCAACAAGCGTGCCCTTGTTCAAGGATCGGCCTAGCCTAAATAAGTCATTTCAATGTATTTCACTAATTCAGCGCAAATAGTATGGTAAATTTTCTGACAGATTCGGCTAATTTTGGGGATCCCTTCTTGCTAATTTTCATGTTGCAGTGGAGCATACAATTTTAAGAAAAAACTGTGACACGACAAATGCATTTTTCTTCATGAACATCCCCAATAACTTTGAAGTTGACATTGTACGTGATTTCATTAGCATAAAATACACAATAAAAACACGGTTAGCAAAGTTTCATTCACGCCACGAGAGTTCCGTACATACTCCCAAACTATTATTTGGTATCTTGAATATGGCATGAACGATTTCATGAAAACCACAGAGTTGAGGTCACCATTATTTTCCGAGTCTAGGAAACAATTTTTCAAGGTAACATCTTAGAAAAAATCATTAAATTTTTAGGGCTACGTGATTAAAATTATCAAACTTTGACCATCCAGATATCAAGAATCTAGCTTTTTACCGCGACTTTGTTCGCGTGGACGTCGGAAAGTATCCCACGGGAATAATCTCTATCGAAATCAAAAGTAGCTTATGTCCTTTTCCAGACCTTCCAGGGGATATCCTTATAGGGATATACGAAATAGTTCAGATAAATGTAAACATCACGGGGAATAGTTCAGACATATGTAAACATCACGGGGAATAGTTCAGACACATGTAAACATCATGGGGAAATAGTTCAGATATACATATGTAAACATCATGGGGAAATAGTTCAGATATATGTTAACATCACGGGGGAAAGTTCAGACATATGTAAACATCAAGGGGTAATAATTCAGAGATATGTTAACATCACGGGGGAAAGTTCAGACATATGTAAAAATCATGGGGTTCATATGTAAACGGCATGTTGGGACAGTTCAAATTTAGATAGCATGTTCAAACAACATAGCACTAGCGTTCCAATGAATAAGTTTATAAGAAACCTTAGCCCGACATGATTGATACCCGCCTTCACAAACAAATCCAATATCTCACGAGAATGCAAGGGTTCCGTATTATATAATTTCCATAGTTTGATATACATTCATGACTTCAATTTCAAAGGAATGCTTTCATTTGAAACAACCGCTACACCGTGAAATGAAGTCGCCCACAATTCATGAGTTTCGGAATTATTACGACCATATTGCGTCGTTCACGTTGATAACATTCATATAGATGCACAAAATATGTCCACGAAATATTCAACATTATGCTACTACTATACAAATATACTAGTAATAACCGGTTTCCGTGTTCCCCGAAAACTACAGCTTGGCAATTTTTAAAGGAAAAGTAAATAGGCTCCATCTAGAACAACACGTAACATCGTCGACCTCATCGTCACTTAAGAGGGTATGCTGTTGTCAAAGCGCCCATACAAACGTAGTCCAGTCATATTTTGAGTATTAAGCTATGAAAATCTATGAAATTTTCAAGACACAATCTAGAAACAAATATCTGTGTCGGTGGTGAGTCAGATTTTCGTTTAAATATATACTTCCAGAGTTACAGGGCGTCAAAGTATTGTATTTTTCGGTAATAAAAAGCCCCAACTTTGAACGTGATTTACAAGAGTATGAATCAATTTAGAACAATTTGGAAAAACCACCGACATCTGAAATTTCATTAGTATACTGTATTAAAAAAATGGTTACATAATATACTGTATCCTTCAAATGATCCCTGGACTACGAAACATCCAAATAACGGGTGGATAACATCGCGTAATGTATGCTGTCTCACCGTACGCGCTCGGGTAGGATAGGGCTCGGAGAGGGACAGCTACAAAACAATGCAACCTTGAAACCGACCACGTGGTCTAACCAACATAGCCTCTTAACATCAGGGGAGATTGAGTTCAAGCGTTGGTTTTATATAAAATTAAAATAAAAAACTGGATGGACCGAAGACCTGATTAAGGTCGCTGGGTTCTCGGGACTGGTCACAGTGGCGTGCCATGGTCAGGCCTATGTTCACAGGACAGTTGATGTTTTCCCGTTGATGATACAAAATATGTTGTTGGTGTTTTTGTATCGTACCATATGTACACATCTATTAACGATATACTTACATATGACAAAACACTTGGGGCTCATTTTCAACCGACATTAAAAAAGGAGGAGTTTCTCAATTCAACTGTATGTTTTTGTATGTATGTTACGCGATAGATGGCGATGGCTCCGCCAATTACGAACAGATTTTGATGATTCTTGTTTTTTGGGTAGAACATACTTCAGCGGTGGTCCCATATAAATTTTATCGAAATTAATTTAGCAGTTTTTGAGAAAACCAACAAAAGCCAAATATGTTTCCAGATGTTTCTACCTCTAGGGTGAACATTTTTAAGGCAGTTGAAGTCGTTTTTCGTTCTTTTTGAACGCGTTAATAATTATTAGGTTACGTAACTCTAAAAGTAACAAAAAAAATTGAACTCTTATAGGATTACTCTTTGTCCGACTGTCTGTCTGTCCGTCCATCATACCGCCGCGTAGCTCAGACACTTTTTACTATATATCTGTAATTTGGCACAGTAATAATAAAAAAATCCAGATAGTAGGACAACGGGAAGTATCCTATTGGATCTGATTCCATTCCATAAACGGCCGTAACTTTTGATTGAGTTGACTTGAAAGTTAGATTTTTTCACATCTTCAAAGGATTGCAAACTTGGGTATCTGATATTATTATCAATTTAAAATCTTGCCGCGTTCCTGAGAAAAAGGCCCTTGATAGACTGACGGTCAACAAAGTTATCCTATGAGGTCCCCTTTTGAGGTATGGAACCCTAAAATATTGTAATAATAAGACGCATTGCATTTTAATATAATTAGCACATATTTATACACTCAACAACACAAAGACAAATAAAACGACTAACACCACATTGCGTTAAAAAAAGTTTGGAATAAATAGCGGTCGTATTCTGTGAGGGATGAGCTATGTGGTTTACAAACAGAAATCGTAAATCATTAATATAATTTATTTTGTAATTATTATAATCAATACATAAATAATAAAAGTATTTATTCTCCAGAATTTTTTGTTACATTTTACTTATAAACTACTTATATTTAAAAGTTGGACAAAACTAATAGTTAAGTCCTCCGTTACTGAGCTACGTAAAAACCTGTATTTAAGCATCCAGCGCCTCTCCCTTCTGGATTATATAATTTATAAGATTTCTTCTATATAATATATGACAAGCTTCTGCGTGCGATTTCGTCGGAATTGCCGTTCATGTTACGAATTTATAGCTATAAAATATATCATACGTATGTCTCCTTTTATCTCACAGGCTACGTAACTCAAGATGAAAAGGCAATAAGCAGACAGAGAGAGGGATAGTCGCTTTTGACTTTGTAAAGGCCAAGACAGTCTGCCAAAATGCAGTCGGAGTTTCATTGCAGTCGACAACAACTGTATTTAAATAAATGTATTGTGTATACTGGCTGTATGCGGCCAGTAGTTCTTCGCAAGGAGACTTGCTAGTCTCTGTGGTGGAGGCGCGCGGCCGACGGCGACACCCCCGCGCTGCCCACGCACTTCCCCGCAGATTGCGTCATCTCTTCGTTCGAGGAGCGTGCGCTAGTGTTTTGTCTCTGTTTAGGCTTTGAATTAAATTGTACCGAAATATAGTGGTGTTTATAGTATGTAAACTTCACTTGAACAGCTTGACCTTCTGTAATGTAATGATCCTGAATATTTGTGTGATTCAGCTCTTTCAAGTACCTATAATGATATGATTTCCGAATAAGGATGTCATTAGGTTTTTTTGTGTATCACAACCGTGACCTGGCTAAAACCGGCATCAATAATGTCAGTTTCGGTATTTCGGTATAAAATATAGAAACATGTGATAAATTCAACATATTACCAACGGCTATTCTTGAGGTAAGTAATGTGAATAAAGTTTTATTTAAAAGTTAAATACAGAAATTCATTTTTTTTAAATGTTTATTAGGTTTACACTTGGCCTTTATCTCACCTCATGGCAAGCATGTGTTTGCGCACCCAGAAGCCTTAACCTAATGAGGCGCTGGCTCTGCTACCTTTCATACCGAAACACAACAGTGCTATTAACACTGCTGTTTGACGGCAGACTTACGTAACATGGTGGTAGCTAGCCAGGCGGACATATAAATGCCCTACCGCCAACCAAACCGAGTACCGATAGGTACCCCCACTGGGAATCGAACCCGGGACCTCCGGATTGTGAGTCCAAGATTTAGACATTGGGCCACGAAGGCAGTTAAATATTTTCTTAAGTCAATCATTATCAGCTGCAGAGTCCACTAATGGACATGGGCCTCCTCATAGATGGACACGTCGGACTTTCTATTATCTCATAATTACCTTGTCACGTGGATGGGTGATCGCAATCAAATGTTACATATCTACGTGATACTAATGTAAAGCCGCAACCGCACAAACATCAACTTGTCTACCAGTAACATTTTTATCGTACCACCATCTTATTATACATATAGCAGCGATTACAAAACTGTAGGAGTTGGTACACTCGAGTACAAAAAGATGTATCCACTTTTGTACCCTGTCACAATCAATATCGCTTGTTCCTATGTAGTGTTTTGAGGAAAATGACAATATATAAGTGAATGTGAATCTTTTTGTACTCGAGTGTACCTACATTTGGCACAACGTTGAAATTCTTTGAAAGTAAGTAGTATTCGCTAGAATAACTCGAATATTCTCGATGTAATAAATCAACTTTTGTAGTTGCTACAAAGCTTGTTTTACTACAACAGCGGATTGGTTGGATCCGAGAAGAATTTCCGACTTTGAACTTTCATCTGCAGCTATGAAATTCTTGGCACTCCTCTCGTTTGCTACGCTGGCAGCAGCAGCGCAGTATGACGAGCGCTTCGACCACTTCGACGTGGACGAACTGATCTCCAATCTTCGGCTCCTCAAGAGCTACGTCTCCTGCTTCACGGGAGAAGGGAAGTGCACGCCGGAAGCATCAAATATTAAAAGTAAGTTGATTATTACGGTGGACTGAATAGTTGTAGCAAGCTCCTTAATTTTTACGGCACCGCGATGGGTAGATGGAAAAAAATGCTATTAGTGTAAAAAGATAAATAGCTTTGTCAAAGATTTTTCGATACGACTAATACTTCTTCCTAATATAACCCGAAGAAAAGATTTTAGGCACGCGGTGTAAAAACGCTCCATAGAAATTGGCATAGGCCATGGCTAAGCGTTGAATGTAATCTTATGAAACTTTGTGATTTTCATAATTTAATAGCCACATCTTCTACTTGTACAGGCGCGGACTCTCAATCTGAGGGTTCCGGGTTCGAATCCTGCCGTGTAGCTATGAGTTGTTTTTCAATTCCATTATGCGATTGCTTAACGGTGAAGGAAAACATCGTGAGGAAACCTGCATGTCTTGAACAGGCATGTGAAGTCCGCCAATCCGCACTGGACACTCTCTGTAGGAGAGTAGGCCTGAGCCCCTGCAGTGGGGACATATATAGGCTGTTGATGATAATGATCTTCTACTTCACCATCATCCGGAAAATGTCTACTGCTGGGCATAGACCTCCTTCAAGGTACGCCACATCGGCCACTTGCATCCAGCGACTCCCCGCGACCATGACTAGGTCGTAGGCAATCTAGTAAGGGGACGTCGTGGTACACGTTTCACGGTACGTGGTCGTCATCTTCTACTTAAATAAGAAATAGTAAAATTATGCATAAAAATAGTAATAAATACATTTTTTGCAGGCGCATTCAAGGCGAACATAGGCCTGCTGACCGTAAAAACATTGGTTTAATGGAGAATTTTACTATATTTACTAATCTCCAACAAAACTCACAACGTATACTAGTCTGACTTACACCTAGCAAGCTATTATTTATTTGAGACAAAACTATTAGCTGTTTTTAAGATATTTTGCCAAATAAGTATTATACAAGGGCAAACAAAATCCGTCTAGACACAGGACCCTCCCAAGAATCCACAAAACGGTTAAAACAAGACTGAACTTTTTGAAAAGCACTGTATTATGTTTCTAACACAACCTTATGTCGATAAAATATATAGTTCTTCTGATTTTTGGGCGAAATCGATACTTTTGTGTTTAACAAATTTAATATTTTGTCACCCGCTCTTTTTTATGGCAATGAATTTTCCAACGATTGCTGAAAAGCAAACTACAGGCAGACAGGTTTTCCCTGGCTTAATAAATAAGCTTTCAACTTTAGCATAGACAACAGCTAGAAAGGTTAAGGTGAGTCGGACGATAAAAGTTGTATACAACATATCTCTTACGGTATAATCTTTTAAATATGTAGTATGAAACCTTGACAAACTTAATTATGCGGTCGGGGAAATTAAACTTCGCTTCAAGGTCACATTTGTTCATTTCTTTCCGTCAAACAAATAAAACAACATATTCAGAAAAAGAAATAGTTATTTGACTGACACACAATTCATATTAAACAATATATATAAGTCGTACATTTAACAAAGCACAGATTCACAAATTTTAAAATATACCTCTAGAAGTAATTTGTGATTATCATGGATAATTTATCTTTTCCCAGAACACATCCCCGACGCCCTCCAATCCAATTGCAGTCAATGTACAGAAAAACTGAAAACAATGTCAGCTAAAGTGATGAAGGCAATGATAGAGAAACTGCCTGAAGACTGGGAGAAGCTCGTAAACCTCCACGACCCTGAAAATAAACACACCAACGAACTCAAGGAGTATCTTAATAAATACGCTCCTTGATACAGAGATTTCTTTATTTAAAATAATATTCTAAATGAACGAATGAATGAAAATTGTTGATTTTTGACACACTTTTTTTCATAATTGCTTACCGATCACAATAGAAAATGTACAGGACGTTTTTGCCACCGCCCTGCATCTATTAATACCCAAATCACTTATGACTGACCGCACCGCATCTTTGTACACACAGCTACACATCAAGCTATACATTTCCAGACTACGCTAACCTCTAATTAAATGCGCTCCCGCACAATGCTAGTTCAGCTTTGTGTACACACCCTCTCACACAAAAAACTTCTTCGAAATTGATAGCCTCTGTGTGTGACCGTGTTTTTTTTACGGCATAACAATAAAATTAAAATTTTATTTAATAAATCTTGTTGTGTTATTTGGTAGACGACGACCTTGCATTATTCTAGATTTTTCTGTTTAGATTCTAGACCAAAGAAGATCATCTTTAGGTGCGGGCGTGGCTATGAATTTATATTGCCACTTTTACGTGAAATAGCTTCATTTTCATTGAACAAACGAGTCCGTAAAATAAAAATGTTTTCCAAATCTTGATTTTCAATTAAGTGAAAACAGAGTGTAATTTAATTATATCAAAGCGTTATTTCAACAAATAATAATCTTAAAAGTTTCAACTGAGATTCTAAATCAAAGAAATTTTTGATAAGTTGTTAACTACAAAATGTTCATAGCTTCTCTGATTTTATTTCTTCGTACATTTTTCAATGCTCGCAATTGCGTCAACAAATGAAAGGATTTTCGATAATAAAACATGTCAAACGCAATTTAAAAATATTCATGACTAAATGACTACCAAAAGTACTATGGCTACCAAAGGTGGCTAACAGGTGGCTAAACAGATTTTTGCATATGTTATATCCAGAGAAATTTGCCTTAGGATAAATTTCTGAAGTCTACGCTTTCGAAGCCGCTTGCAAAAACTGGTTCTTTAAATTACGTATCTACTTTACAGCATTTCATTAATAGAATGTCGGGCACAGAGTAAAGCACTGAAGTCTGTAAACTAGGAAACTAGCTTTAAAGAACTTGTTAGTTCGATTTTATGTTACGACTTTAAAATACGACAACAGTATACTGAGAGCAGCCACTAAACTGCTGACCGATGTATGCCAGACAGGCATTTTTTTTACGAAGGGGAATCTTCAAAAGATACCCGACTCCTTAGGGGAAGAGTCGGGTTATGTGAGATTCTTACTCACTAAACCCCTTCGGTGGCCAACCGCTGCGCATATCAGGGAGCTCTGGGTCCTCCAAAGGAACGTCGCCAGTGCTCCCCTCGCGAGGTAGGCATACAGTGCCTTTTAGTCAGCTCGCGCGTTAGTTTATAGGTTTTTTTTTTTAAATTATTTTATTCCCTTTAAATATGTCCTCATCAATTGAATGATACCAAAATTTACCTCCTGCGGAACATTCTTATTATGAATTACCTATTTTACGAAACTTCTAATATGGCAGACTGTATGTAATGGAATTAAACCCCATTTATAAAGGATTATAACAACGTTCTGGAGCTCTATTTTTGATTCGCTCTACGCGTCACGAGCACTCGGTTTCTACTGATTTTCGTTCGACTTCCGAAACTTGATATTTTTGAATCTTTCTTCTGCAACGAGTGGTCTTAACCACTCTTTGCTGGAAGCGAGCGATAGTCTAAACGTAACTTCGAAGACTGACATTTACACTAATTGACATTGACAGTTCCTGCAGTTCTGTGAACTTTGCGTTCCTTTTTCGTTGCGTGAATTACACTCTTCTATACTATTCTAACAATCAAGTAACCACTGATTAAGAATTTAATTATACCTGTTTGTCAATGCCTGTTGCCGTTATCAATATCGAGCAAAAAAGATCACGTTTGTTGTATGGGGTCCCCTTTAGCCCCCCTTTTTAGTATTTGTTGTTATAGCGGCGATAGAAATACATCATCTGTGAAAATTTCAACTGACATACTATAACGGTTCACGAGATACAGCATGGTGACAGTCGGACAGACAGACATACGGATGGACTGCGGAGTCTTAGTAATAGGGTTTCGTTGGTTACCCTTTGGGTACGAAACCCTAAAAACGATAGCTTTTGTTTAACAGTGCTGTGACCTCCGTAAATCATGCGTAGCAGAGGATCGTGACCGGCCATTGTAGCGGCGGCTAAATGACCCACAACTTCCGTTTCGACCCATTTTATCCGATCGAGCGCCTCGAGTGACGGCCCAAGGAATCACATTACTGGCCTGTAACAGTGTACACTCGTCATCTTTCTCTTTGATTTTTTGCGAAAACAAAACGAATGTTTTGGTCAGTTTTTCTTTGTTTCCGTCTGGTTTCCGTAGATGAATGATGAATCTATTGTTTTATGTTTGAGGTTTTCTGCGAAGGACTGCGTAAGTTTTAACCATTATTATACAAACTTGTACACTTTTGTGGTACACTTTACAGAAATGCTATCATGCCTTTAGGTTTAAGCTTCGAAATAAAAATACAAATTCATATCTAGATATGTTATGCTAGTGTATATATTTATAATATCAATTTTTGTGAACTAGTGATCTAGCCACAATCGTCAAAGATGACACGGAGTGTTCTTATTCTGCGGTGACTCCACTTATCACATCTTCAACGCGGCACCGCAAACCATGTCGCACCTGGTGTCGCGTCCCGCATGCCCGCACTCCTGCAGTGCTCGGAGCGCGACCTAGGGGCCGCCACAGCCAGGGCCATCAGCACCGCTGCCTACTGGGCATCATGCATCTGAGGAACCACGACACCAAGAAGAAGAACATACATATGTCTGAAGGTTGCTAAATCATAACCCTCCTTTTGCTACTCTGTAATCGGATAAAAAGGCCAAACAAACCAAATCGGATTATCTACTACCTCTCTCCATAGATAGTAGCAAAATAATAACGTAAACGAAAATTTATAAGGATACGTAATGATTTTGTTTACATTGTAAACAAACCTTCAAACCGACTTGCACTTATCCTACCAACTGCGCCGTAAACCTCTGCAGGAGCCCACGCTATTGTCGCCCACGAGCGATTAAGTCGTTTTACCGTAAATACTCACAGTGCGCAGTTAACCCTACGCACTACTCGGCTAAAGTTACTTTCGTCCTTATGAAGAAAATAGTCACGGTTTTCCTGTCATTCGCTTTTCAACTGAGGGGAGTGAAATGATATTCACACAATTAACATGGCGGCATCTAGCCAGGCGGATACACAAAAACTATTTACCACCAATCGAACCTGGTACTTCTGAAAGTCTGTGTATAGCTACAAAGCGATGAAGGTGGTTCGAACTGTGGGTAAATTGTAACAAAAGTGCTTTGATAATGCGGCAAGGCAAGAATACTTACCCGAGACAGATTAGTACTGGAGTGAATTAATTAATTTCGGTTGAGTAAGGATATTAGTTAGTCTGGAGTGTCTGGTAGGAAAGTTGCGTATTAGATAATCTTTTTTGTCCTAGCCTGTTTCAATATCTTGGGTCGCCTCTACCTTAAGCTAGAGTATGGACCACCTCCGTGTCATAATGGCTGCACGCGTGGACTTACAATCTTGAGGTCCCGGGTTTCATTCCCAGTGAGGATACCTATCGGTACTCGGTTTGGTTGTTGGTAAGGCATTTCATATGTCCACCTGTCTAGCTACCACCATGTTATCTAAGTCTGCCGCCAAACAGCACTGTTGTGTTCCGGTATGAAAGGTATCAGAGTCAGGGCCTCATTAGCTGCGCACGCTAGCCATCGAATGGTCTTATCGTCACTTTCCATCAGGTGTGTGTGTGTGAGAGATAAAGATAGAAAGAGAGAGCAAGCCCATCATGTTTTTATGTACCTCTATGAAGAGGTACATAAAAAACAGGACAATGCGGTTTCAAAATAATAGGCGGTTAAAATTATGTTCTGTTATTCCACCATCAAAAACTGTTGTGCTAAAAATTAGGACTGCTACTAAATATTAGGATTAATGATAAGGAAGAGGATACTCTATTAGGAGATTTGCCATAATAAATAGCTCCATATTTTTTCTTATTCCTTTTACGACGCCCAAGAGATGATAAGTGGGTAATAATCTTAAACCAAGACCACAGAAGCAACCCTACTAACACCATAAAGTGCAGAAAATTCACATCACATCCAAGCACATTTTAAATCATAATTCATTCCAAGCGTTTCTTCGTAAGCAGGACGTGAAAAATGAATATAACGTTGAGGCAAGTACGAGTTAGACGGTGCGCTGAGCCCCGTTCCATATTTTCGTCGTCATCAACTTGAAGCGACTACTTTGTATTCTCGAGGGCCCGTGTCAGCCACGCTGCCACGTCCTTATTGTAGGCATCACTCATCAAATGACCCACCAGACTGTTTTCTTATTACTATTTGTATTCTAAAACATTCTTATTTGTTGCTGATTATTTGGTGGATTAACACTGTGACAGTGACATTCGATGGATTTAGAAAAAAAATATTTGTAGCATATTAAAAAAAATCATTCGGTATGATGTAGTAGTAACGTTTAAATAGTCGCATAAATTCTAATCATGTTGTTAAAATGTTTGAAAATTTACAATATGTATTTGCATGAAGAAACTAAAATTATCTGAATGTGGCCACATTATGTACACTCGAGTACAAAAGTATGTATCCACTATTGTACCATGTCACATTCACTCATGCTTGTTCCTGTGTAGCATGTTGAGGGGAATGGAAATGTAAAGGTGAATGTGACATGGTTCAAAAGTGGATACATATTTTTGAAAGAAAGAAAGAAAAAGAAAAATTATTTGACAAGGTCATGGCTTTTTACACGGTGTTTAGATAGTAATTTCAATTCGTTCGATGTACTTAACCTGTCCACAGGTGTGCAAATATTATAAGCATATGTAATAAGGAATTTAATTGTTAAAAAAATTATCGCATTAGACATCGCATGTCAATTAATACAATATTAATAATAATTATTTGTAAATAATTTTGTACTCGAGTGTGCGTACTATTTTCGTTGCAATGTATTTTTGTCTTTAGATGCTCAGGCGCACAGATATTTAGCATAAAATGCGCATATGACTTTGCTGTGCTTTGAAGTGGAACGCAATATTCCGCCTGAGGTTTAATATGAGAACATGCCGCATCGGAGAGCTTCATTTACATGTAAATTAATGCCACATTAGGTGCTATATAACAAGGATACAAAGAAGATAACGATGCTCAAAGAACTTTGAACCTTCAAAATGATGCACTTCGAGTAAATGTGGGTGTCACATAATTGCGCGTTAAAAAGAATTAAGGAACCGACTTTAACTGCCCTTTAAAAGTAACAGTTTAAATTTATATTAAAAGTTTATATTTTGGGTTTTGTGGATTTTCTAAAAACAGCTCTTAATCAATTCCGATAAATCATATTTCGATTCATAAATCAATCAATTATAAAAATCTATCAGCAGAGATGCGTCATTATATTCGACCATTACGGCACTTTTAATAATCTAATACCTTTAAACAGCAACTCTTGTATATCATCAACAGCCAATATACGTACTCACTGCAGGGGCTCTGGGACTCTGCAACAGAGAGTGTATGAGCCGTAGTCCACGACGAGGGCCCAATGCGGATCGGCCGACTTCACATGCCTGTTCCACACTGCAGGTTTCCTCGCGATGTTTTCCTTCACCGTTAAGCAATCGGATAATGTACTTGAATTGAAAAACAACTCATAGGTACACGGCTGGATTGGAACCCGAAACCCTCAGATTGAGAGTCCGCGCATTATCCAATGCAAAACAATTTCTCTAGAATTAGGTATGTAGGGGGTTTCAGGGGCGAAAAATCGATCTAGATTTGTCTTTTGTATGGGAAAACGCGTGTTTTCGAGTTTCCACGCGGTTTTATTTCGCATTATTTGTCGCAAATTATGGTCGCTGATTTTGCGTGCTGGGGCATAAGCTTCGTGATCAAGCGGCAAAGGCACAAAAATGTCATTCACAGATGTCCAGGTTCAAATCCCGGTCGGATACAAAGTTTTCAATTTTTGGGTATTTATTCAAGTTTTTTTTAATGCCAAATTCAAAAGAAAATATTACTAAAAGCTCTGAGCAAAGCTCGCAAATTATTACGACGTCAACAAATGGGAAGTTCGTTCGGTTGGTACAAATTGGATCTACAAAAGATACTCAGTTTAATTGATACTTCCCTTTCCAACCAACAAAGATGTAAAAATTCAAAAAGATGCCACGTTATTAACGATATCCGCTTGTGGCCTGAGGTTTCTGACATCGAATTTATTTTACGTTAATTTTTCGCATGAGCTCCTCCAAAAAGGATTTTATGAAAAAATATACCAAGCACATATATTTTGTTAACGAAATGTGGGAGCAAAAAAGTATTTCGTTCGAATACATATCAAATAAATACAAGATAGTTTAAATAACATATTTACCCAAACAGGTATGTAACGTCAGTAAAAACATTTTCACAAACATTCAGCGCTGTAACTTGTTTAGCTGAATAGAGCTTACCTTTGCCTAGGTAATATATGAATTTCAATTACAAAGAAACAAACGTGGCTAATATTTAGAGTTCTGTTCAACAAGTAATGAATTAAAACGATAAACCCTTGAAGAAAATTTAGTCAAAGTATTTTATTCGTAGAAATAGACAGGTTTGTTTGTTTGAATACTCTTTATTCATCTTAAATAATTAAAATTTTTAAAACAATAATAAAAGTAGGATTGGCGGACTAGTCCCTATATAGGGATCTCTTCCAGTCAACCAGGGCGAGGAGAAAGATAAAGGGGTGGTGTGCGGAGACATATACTATATCATAATAATAAAAGATATACAAATAAAGAGATTTGAGAACGAAATAATTAAAAATAACATATACTTATATAATACATAAATAAAATATATATACATTGGTATATATACACAGGTATGTGTATGCGCTATAACACACACTGTCTAGTGTGTCAATGTATTGATTTACTAGTACCAAACACGTGAGCGTTGCTGAGCCAGTGAATTGATAAACAAAAGCACGGGCCAACTCCTTTAACTTCTCAATATATTAAAACAAAGTCGGGTTTGTTGGAACACTTATAACTCGAGAACGGCTGGACCGATTTTCATGGTTTTTGATTTGTTGTATTTGTCTCCGATTCGAATAGCAGAATAACTATTAAAACATGAGATAAATTCACACAAAAATATCATTTTTTCATACACTTACGACCTAACAGAAAGTTTTGAATGACTTGATTTTTTGCAGAGGGATAGTTGAAAGGCCAAGGAAGGACATAGGCTACACTTTATCGCGATCGAACGAGCAGTTCCCAGATATTACATTCTACTACTAAATTCATGTAAATAGCTTAAAGTTTTAACAAATAAATAAGTAAAAGATTTCTAACCCTTTAGCATACTGGTGTTTCATTACAGGAGCGACTTTTCAATCAGACAGGTTCCTCAAAACAAATCCAGTTATTTGCCAGCCATTATTAGATATAATAATAGTTTATTTTAAAGTTTGGAATCATTAGACAAAGATTGAAGCTTGAAGCAGTATTGAGCCCTAACAGACATTAAAAACCTACTCAGTTATGTCAACTTTGAATTTAATAGGCTTACCGAAATCCTATTTGTGTTAATAGAAGTATCTTAGGAGTTCTAATCTTAGTAATGTTTGAGCTAACTTGTGCTTTGGGTAAATCCTATAAAAAAGAGAGTTGCTGTTATTTTGTCAAGCTATCGATGGTAAATTAAGGTCAGATAGAAGCACGCTCAGTCGAGAGCCTTTAAGAGGATTGTCTGTTTAAAGCACGTGGCCGCGTTCAAGGTTGCATTGTTTTGTAGCTGTCCCTATCCGAACCCTATCCTACCCGAGCGCGTACGGTGAGACAGCATACACTACGCGAAGTTATCCATCCGTTATTTGGATGTTTCGTAGTTCAGTGATCATTTGAAGGATACAGTATATTATGTAACAATTTTTTCAATACAGTATATTAATAAAATTTCAGATGTCGGTGGTTTTCCAAATTGTTCTAAATTTATTCATACTCTTGTAAAACAGGTTCAAAGTTGGGCTTTTTATTACCGAAAAATACAATACTTTGACGCCCTGTAACTCTAGAAGTATATATTTAAACGAAAATCTGACTCACCACCGACACAGATATTTGTTTCATACTCAAAATATGACTGGACTACGTTTGTGTGGGCGCTTTGACACCAGCATACCCTCTTAAAACATTGAAAACGTAGCAATAAATGACTTTTATGATTTGTGTACAAATGTACATAAAGATAATATCTTGTTATGTCATTTGTTAACATTCATATCAGTATGTTTGTTTTTGTGTGTCGTGTTTTGAATGTAGAATAAATGGTATATCTAAATGAAGACCCGGGTCCGGAATCACGACGATCTTCGTGTAAAGTTCTGTTTCTATTGACTTTCTGTTTAAATTTCTGTGGTCAGCACTAAAATAATTGTTATTCGCGTGGCTACGGCAGGACTTAGTGGATTTATTTGGAGGATTCTGTAGCATGAATATTTACGAGGGCCATTCCACAGTCGCGGCGTTAGGGTTAGGGCAACAAAAAATTACCAAACAAAATATTGCTCTATAAAATTTGCATGCCGTGACGCAAGCTGTCCCGGGTATTTGCCGCTGTCGTTGATATATTGTTTCTACTTACAATTGTATAGTCAGAATGCGTCGTCGATATTAGGATGCTTATTTCCGAAAAAAATTATTAAGGTCAAAATCGAGCCGCTGATCTTTAAAACTCAGATGACAATATTTCCGACTTACATTTTTAATTTGATATACACAACTATTAGTAGAGTTATGTATAGGTAAGCTATATACATATACACTGGGAAAAAAAATTACTTATAAACTACTTAAATCGAAATCCTGATCTAACCTTTATCATAATAATTATGTTCATTTGATTACGAAAACTTAATTATATGTTTATCTTAATGATGTACGATGTCAATTTTAGAATAATCCCGCCAGTGTTGTAAAGGTGATTAAGGAAGAAAAAAACATTCAGAAGATGGAAAGCACATCAGCATCTTACTATGCAACAGTGAAATCTCACTGCGATCACTAATCCAGATGCCAATAGTGGTGGCAAATCCCGTTAAGGAAATCCCAAAGTGGCGTGTACAGAAGCTTATGTCCAACAAAGAGTTAGTTCATCAGACTATGAAATTTTTATTTTGTTGTAGTATAAATTCGTATAAATATGAACGAAATCTACCAGTCAGCCGAGGCATTTATTATTCTTACGAGTTTGTGTATAGCACGCACATATTTTCGTACATATGCTCATAATATTATGTTACAAGCTCTCTGCACAACGCACACACGCACACACAAATCAATGATCGTACATTACATTAACAGCCCCCTCTGGTGTTGGTTCCAACTTAAAAACACTAGTGCACATGCTGAGTTGGAAGAATTTTTCCAATTCTTAAAACTTCTGGCTAGTTATAAGTCGTGTATAGTGCAGATTTATATTTTATTCTCATTTATTGGTACTTGTTTCTTGGTGCTGTAATAAAACTGTAACCATGTGTAATAGTTTTAAGTTTTTAGAAAATAAATTTATATATTTATTTATAAATGAAATACCAGAAATTTTTCAATAGCATGGAAATGTAATTTTGTAAACGAGATTTGACATAATGAAACTAAATTGTGCATCACATTGCAAAAGTTAGACAGTCGATTTATTATTATCATTACAATCACTGCAAAAATGATTTTCTTTGACGGAGTTAGACACAATTACAAAGCTAGCTCGAGTAATGATTTCGGGATCGCGGTAATGTTAGTGGTATATAGACGCTGATGATAGAGCATCACCCAATTCTACACGGTTCCGAAATTTATCAAAATTACTAATAATTGAAATATAAAAAATGTCCTGAAAATATAGCCTTTTGCAAAATTACATAAATAATAATTAAGATGTATCAAGTATCCATTTGATACGGACATTTTTCGCTGTGCATCTATGTATGTTAGACGCATGCCGTCAGTGAGAAAGAACCTTTCATTATGCTCAGTAGCTTCGACTCGTAAAATGTCAACGTTTACGATAGCTGTAAAGATATACCTTTCTCTATTTTGATATTACTTCATCGGAAAACCAATCAGATAATAGCACCCGATTATATCCGTAGGGTTGGGTGAATTTAGGCTACATCAAGTCTATTCTTTTTTTACCGCCTCGTCGCCTGTGGCTACACAATTCGACTCACAATCTTCTCAGGATTGAGAGTGAGTTATGAGTTTTCATCTATTGCGACAATGATTGGGATACTACCGTGCGGTCTCGGCCTTAGAATGTCAACACCATTGTTTGGCCATTAATAGCCTAATAGCTACCGGTACTCAGTTTGGTTGGCGGTAGGCCATTTTCGATGTCCTCCTGGTTAGCTACCACCTAAGTCTATCGCAAAACAGCAGTGTTATGTTCTCAAATGTGTTGGGCATTTTGTGAAAAACAATCGACTCCAAAACACATATCCATGTAAAACCAGCTTTCTCATTATAATTATAATATCTGGGCTTTGCTCGTAGTTCTTTAAAAACAAACAAAAACTTTATTTCTGCCCCTAAACACACAACAAAACAAAAATAAAAGCAATTTTCCAACTGGGATTTGAACGCGGATATCTCGGACGGAATAACACGTGTGAACCACTCGGCTAAAGTGATTATGTTTGACAACGTGAAATTTCCCATCATATTTAGCGTCGAATAATGCGAAAGAAAAAGCGCATGAAAACTCGAAAACGCGCGTTTCCCAGACATGAGACTAATCTAGATTTTTTCGCCCCCGAATACCCCAAATACCAAATTTCAGCGAAATCGCTGGAGCCGTTTCGGAGATCCGAATTATATATATACAAGAATTGCTAGTTTAAAGGTATAAGATTTGAATGCAAAGTTTGTATGAGACTCGGGTTGTTAATACGAGCCTTAAGTTCATGTAGCCTCAAGACTACTTCCGTCTGTTTCAGACTCTACACACACACACACTAATTAACAACTTACCTACTCAAGTTGTAACTTAACAACTAAGTGGACTAAGTTGAAGGAAGTTGTCTCACTCGTGCATTAGTTTTAAGGCGGTCCTATAACGTAGCAGCTATACAAAACCGAACACCCATACTTTTAAGATATATATACTCAGGGATTTGAAGACGTGTAAAAAATACATATCAATCTTGAACAAATTAACTTTGATAAGGAAGCCAATACACGATTCGCTCGATATAATTAAATCCCAAAGTAACCTCCAGAACCAGCATTATTTATTTTTACCTTTCCTTTTTTTTAAATTGAAGATAGACCAACACTTGACCTCAATCTCACCTGATGGTAAGTGACGATGAGGTCGACGATGTTACGTGTTGGTCTAGAAGGTGCCTATTTACTCTTCTTTTGAAGATTCCCAAGTTGTAGCTTTCGGGGAACACGGAAACCGGTAGTGTATTCCATATTTTTGCTGTACGCACGATAAATGTGGAAGCGAAACGCTTGGTGCGGGCTGTAGGAATATCTACAGTGTACGGGTGAAGGTCTGCCGTTCTTCTGTTTGACCGGTACTTGAAGGGCGAAGGTGGAATCAACAAAAATAGCTCTTGCGCACACTCTCCAAAATGTATCCTATAGAATACCGAAAGGCAGGCAACCTGACGCCTATGTCTATATCCTTCCTTTCAGAACGCCTTTACGAAAGGGTGGTAAATTCATAGTTAATTCTTTGACTTTAAGCAAGTACATTCAATTAAAAATAGTTAAAAAAACTACGCAATAATCATACGATTTTCACGTAAATAAACGCATCTAAATCGGCGCATCAGTTCGAGAGCTACGATGCCAGAGACAGACATACACAAACAGACTTTGGTGTCAAACTTTTAACACCCCTCTTTATGTTTAGGGGGCTAAAAGGAGTTGTTACAAAGTTTGATTAAAAATGTAGGCTTTCAGACTTTTATTCCTGAAATCGGGGGCATATATTTTCCCCATTTCATGAAATGTTCGGTATTTTTAGTAACTCATTAACATTTCCGTAGTAATATTTGTTTACAAAGAGCGAAACATTCCGCCTTCACTGACACTGAGGGTAGAAAATATTAATTCCTAAATATAAAATATAACGGCTTATGGTATTCATTACAAAATGTTATAATTAACGTGACGTGGCTGTCCACACGCATTGTGATCTCATTCTTCGTGGGCGACAGCCTTTCTCACACTGGCCTGCTAACAGAGACGGAGTTGGGGGATAGTTATGGCTTAAATACACCAATTTTAGGTCTCCGTATCCAAAGTGTGAAAACTTCTATCACATAGCATAATATGTAGACACTTAAAATGTTCACAGAATGTGTTTTTAAATTAGTATTTAAATAAGTATTACTATGGCAATTATAAAAACAAAATAATTAAAAATTAAAGGGTGACCCCACAGTGGGTGAGCCCCACACAAAAACGTATTTTATTTTGGCACATTATATTGTTTATTATTGTTTTGTTATTTAAGGTATTCGACTGCGTGAGACTGTGATGATGAACCCCCACTTGGATGGCTGTTTCATATACAGTCGTTGAGATCAGATGCCAATGATGGCATTAAAAAACAGATAAATGTTAACAGGTAAAATTTAGAACATGGGGCGTTGTTAGTGGAGTTCTCAAAGGTGTCAATAGACTTCGCAAATAGCCATTAAAGCCTACACCTACCAAACATAACTGCTTTGTAAATAAATCTGTCAATGTTATTAACTAGACTTTTGGGGGTGTATGAACTGACATGATGTTTTATGACAGATTAATTTCGAACTCCTCCGCGCCATCTATGGATTCTTTCGAGTACTCAACTGGCAGACGTCTCCGTCTGTCATTATAAGTAAAAAAATGGCGGAAACTTACTGTAAAGTCTACGACAAAAATCTTACTTACTTTGACAGTACATTGGACACGAATGTTGCCACAGTTCACAAAGTGCGTTTTTTGTCTGTATACAATTTTATTTACTAAGTTTACGTTTCATAAAATATAGCCATCGCTGTTTAAGATTTGCCAATTTATTACTCACTTTTCTACTCACGGTTATGTCAACCATAGATCGTTTCCATAAAATTTTATTTAATTCAATGTGTCCCAGACCAGATCGGCGTACTTAAGGAAAAACTGTGACAGTCAATGGTAAGATCTCTCTATGAAAGGTATTCCACTAATCCCTAAGTACGCCCCTGGCATAGAGCGACAATAAATAAGAGATAATTTGATCCCACGGGACGTAGATAGCGGCCTTCATTTATCTTACTCTAATTCACGGAGTTTGTGGATGTCCTTTGGACCTTTACATAATTTTTTGTCTCTTCCTTTTACCATGCCAGTATTATCGTGGTGTTTTGGAAAATAGGGAGCATTATATGGGCCGGATATTACAATTCATCTGCGTACTAATAGAATGTTACTAGGATCATCAACAAAAGCCAATCGTGGTGATTATGACTGATTATGTCATGGAATGCTTTTTTGTGGTGACGATTGATGGCGTCATATTCAGCAGTGAACTATCCAGCATTTGACATCCATTTGATATCCTTAGACTGTTTTGTTGCATTTACCTCTGTTCAAGCAAATAACTCTGCCTTTGTTGAATCGAAGAAATTACTTCAACGTTTTTTTGAAGTTTTGGGTATTTTATTCGAAAGAATAGATAATAAAGAAACTCCACTCTTGCTGAAACAACTGGACTCCACGACGAACCGATGTAGAGTGCATCCGCCTGCCTTCGATCGCCTGTTATATCAGCAAGCAGTGCGCGAGAGTGGGGCGGGATGGCCGCCAGCGCACACCTGGCGAGCCGGCTTAGCCTCGTCTACACGTCGAAACCTTGATAAACGAACACTGAATTGCCATCGCTGACATATTAATTGAATTGTAAGCTTGAAGTAAATATGCTCAATTTATCCTTTCCGATGTCGCTTCATCCGAAAGATTTTATAGGAAAAATAGCTTTGCAATGCAATCTAATGTTTCAATAGCTAAGCTAGGTGGTTAAACCATCAAACAGTAATATAGATAGCATTGTTGCTATTGTCACTTAGCATCAGGTGAGATGAGGGTCAAGTGCAAAACTATTATACATAAAAAGTTTAGTTAATTTACTCAAAATCGTAGATATTCGAAGCCAATCGATTTTATAAAACTGTTCCAAGAATACTAATCCCTTTAAGTGGTCAAGCTTTTTTTGTAGTTGGTTTACTTAGCGAACTGACGAATTCTCGTCCTTGTGAATTGATATTCTTTCTCGTCACAAAACATCATTAATCAAACAACACTATATACTTGCAAAAGTTCTTTATTCGTCCGTCCATTACTTTGATTTTATTACATTAACTGTATTTACAACAACATCCAAAAAAAAAACACTGCTCAGTTGAGATTATCGGCTATAATTATACAGATCTACGTCTACATATTTACAATTAATTTGTAAATGGTGTATCGGTCAATTGTACCGGTCAATGTGGCATACCTTGAACGAGTCCTATGTCCAGCAGTTGACGTTTCCCAGCTGATGATGATGATGTAAATGGTGGATTTTTTAAATTTAACCCAACAAACAAGTAACTATACATTGTGAGTTAAATAATGTACAGAGTGTGCAATACTCACGGCTCAGATGTGTAACTGATGATATCTCTAGTTTCCTAGGCAACAAGGATGAATATCGAATGACGTCAGCAGAAATATACGTGAGTCGTGAGGTTATTTGTCTTTAGTGATTGCACACCTACTTCTCCAGGTGGCAGGTACTCTACATCTACTTAAGAAGGTACCTGCTGCACGAAATTTTGTAAATTAAAGTGTACTACAATGCGCTGAATTAGTTTAATACATTGAAATGACATATTTAGGTTATCCCAATCCTTGAACAAGCGCACGCTCTTCGAGCGATGTAATTTAGCTCACTGACTTGTCGAGCTATGCCGGTGACCCTTATTCGAATACGGATTCCTCTTTCCGGATTGTATCATGTAGAAACATTCCGAGAATAGCTCGTTCATAGCTCACTGAGTCTATAAGTAGGTTTTATTTTACTATAGGACTTAGAAAGATGAAATTTTCCTACATGCAATGTCATACAGCAAAAGTATTTTAAAAAAATTTCAAGTTTGTAAGTTGCGCTAGTCCGATTCGCACTTGACAGCTTTTTTAATTTCAAGTATATGTCATTTCGCGTAGGTGCCATTTTATGTAGGTGTCATTTAGCGTGAGTGTCGTTTCGCGTGGCCGAAATATGTCATTATGCGTCGATACATAACGTTTATGACATCTCAATAAATGTGTCAATTTTCAACAAGAGCGTGTCCTAGTTCAAGGATCGGGCTAACCCACTTATTATTTTTAAATTATTATTATTAAATTATGTATTTCAATGTTTCAACTCATCAGTAACTTTTATCTACAACATTTCGTGCTGTACCTTCTTAAGGTAAAATTTCGACAATAAAAGTTTCATACTAAATTTATTTTAACATAATCTTCTAAAATAGAATAAAATAAAATAGAATATATTTTTGCAGTTATTATCTAAAAATATAACAACTGATTGTAATGTCGTGAAATGAGTATCATTAATATTTTTACAGACTATTTTGGATTATTGTTCAAATCGCCAACAATAAAGTTCGCGACACTATAATCCGATCTCCTATTTTTAAGTAATTACTTATCAAAGTTTACTTTAAAACATTATGTCGAAAGAAAATTTGTATGGAAGCATTCGGAGCGGATTCCCGTTAATTTTACACTGTAGTTCTTAAGATAACATTAACAAAGTTGAGCTAACACGGAAAGCTGCTTTTGATTGCTTTCTTTAGGTATTACTTAATTTTACACAAGTAAATGCGTGCAAAAAGACCTGGAAACCGACTTCAATTGCCCTAAAATTCTACTTTTACTAAGTAAAATTTAAGATTTATATAGTTTTCTCATGGATGCCGTTGTTAGAACTTGACCAAATTAAAATGAGACGACACGGGAAGCACAAAAATCGATTCACCCACTCAAAAGTTCTGAGGTAACACACATTTAAAAAAATATACACGTCGAATTGATAATCTCCTCCTTTTTTGGAAGTCGGTTAAAAATCTATCTTGATATATATGTTACCGGTCAAACCCGATTTCAGGACAAACTAGTTTTGCCTAGGCTAAACTAGTTCTTCCTATACGCGATCGGATGAACCAGTTTAGGCTAGTTCAAACTAATTTATCCTAAGCCCGATAGGATAGACTAGTTTAGGCTAGGCCAAACTGATTTGTCCTAAGCCCGATAGGATAGACCAGTTTAGGCTAGGCCAAACTAGTTGATCCTGATGTAAATACGCACACTCTAGGATAAACTGGTATGGCCTAGTCTAAACATTGTAGTATATGTAGAAAGTGAAAATAAATAGATGAACTGAATAAAATACTCATTAATAGGAAAAATAATCATTTTTATTAAACTATAATGATTCGTTGTTATAGATAATAATTAGTAAAACAAACAATCATACTATAACAAATAATACTGTTTTTTAAATCAATACTGTTTGTTAAGTCAATTATTAAAATTGTTATTTCTTTTTACATGGTTTGCTTTGGTGGCACTTAGAATTGCAGAGTATCATTGCCTTCTTACACTGGCATCTGTTTGTGGAACAGTTTTTGTTGCAACTGCATCTCACAAAACCTTGGCCTGATCCAACTGAATGTTTCGTAGCTGCAGTCCTTAACGATATTTCAGAGTCTTGGTTTACATCTGCTACCTCCAAAAAAGTTTGACTGCAAATGCCGAATTCTGATCTGGAAAAAAACATATTAGCTACTTTAGAATATCATTAATAATCATTAATGCTCCAGAGAAATAGATAAGTAATTAAGTGTAAAAAAATATGTAACCTGCAATATAGTCTCAGAAGTATAACATGTTTGGTACCAACTTTGTAAAAACCTTCGTCATTTTTCTGAAGAATAACTCCAATGATGTTTCTGAGATCACCTTTGCCTCTGTCAACATCTGGAATCGGTATAGTCACGTTATCTCCTATGTTGGCAGGTGGATGAGACTTGTCAGAAGTAGCTTTCATTTTCTTAGCCTGTTTCACAAGATTTTCTGCTGCAGTTGTTCTAGCTTTATGAATGTCATTTTCAGACGAAGATACTTTTTCTTGGTTACTACCTTCGGCAACGTTATCATCACTGTCTTCTGTCAGGTTAACGTTGCGATCATCTTCGATTACCTTCCTCAAATCATCTTCATCCTGAATATCATTTATGATTTCTTGCGGCAAAGAGGAAGTCGAAAGTCCTACTCTTGGTTCTATTCCAAATAATGCCTTATATGGCGATTGTTTTATCCCTGAATGGTAGGCGCGGTTTTTCATGAATTGAACATATCTCAAGCCTTCTGACCACTTCGTTGAAACGTTGTCCTTCATCCAAGAGGCTATCATATTCTCAATATCTTGATTGGCACGTTCAACAGAGCCCTGGCTTTGACTGTGCCTGGGTTTTCCGTGCACAATTTTGAGTTCTGGCCACAGATTGGCAAGCTCACTTATTACACTATTTACAAATTCCCTACCGTTGTCGGATTGAAGAATGTACAAGTCCTGACATGTTAGCTCAATTACTTTCGACTCCGTTAAATTTGTTTACTGTTTAGACTAGGCCATACCAGTTTATCCTAGAGTGTGCGTATTTACATCAGGATCAACTAGTTTGGCCTAGCCTAAACTGGTCTATCCTATCGGGCTTAGGACAAATCAGTTTGGCCTAGCCTAAACTGGTCTATCCTATCGGGCTTAGGATAAATTAGTTTGAACTAGCCTAAACTGGTTCATCCGATCGCGTATAGGAAGAACTAGTTTAGCCTAGGCAAAACTAGTTTGTCCTGAAATCGGGTTTGGCCGGTAACATATATAAATATAACTCAACATCATTGTACCTTATTATAAACTTACGCTCAATGATATATTAAATAATAATACATTAATTTATTTGCTAAGACTAGAAAAAATTACTTCTAAACATAACAGGCAGACAACCGCGCTCAGATCTAAATTCTTTGGTGATTCTGAGGTATCTCACGAAGAGATTTTGATAACCATTATAAGAAGAGATAATTCAGTATCATTATGCGTGTGTGTCGATATGCGTGTGTGTCGTTATGCGTATGTGTCATTGTGCGTGTGTGTTATTATGCGTAAGTCTAAAATTGTGTGCAGCTGTCATTATGCGTGTGATCTAAACTAATGAACAAACTAACAGAATTATATTAGCTCCACGCTTTGAATAACAATACATAGGTCCCAGATTCGATTCTCAGTAGGTATAGGTAGGTAGGTAATATATTTTCTATGTTCGCCTGGCTAGCTATAGGTACCACTATGTTACCTAAGTTTGCCACCAAACAGTAGTATAAATTGCACTATTGTGTTGAGGTATGAAAGGCATAACCAGCCTCGTTAGGTTGATGCTTTAGGGTGGGCACGCTTTCCATCCAACAGCCTTATCGTCACTTATAATAAAAACATTATACTACGAAAAAAATATTTTTTTTTTCAATACATGAATTAAGACTGGCTGAAATCATAGTGATAAAAAAATAAGATAAAATTATCAAACCGTCTTCCTAAGATATATCGCTATTTAGAGTCGTTGTCTAATTAAAGACTATTTCAGCCTAAAGCTCTCCCATTTTTACACACAATTTCTCCAAATATTCTTTCTTTGAATTAATTTTAATATTTCATTCGTTAATTGGTACAATCTCGCTTTCATCTCCTTCTTTGTAAAACATTATCAGAAAAGTATTATTTTTTCAGTATTTTTAACGAAATATAACTAACAAAATAGCGTTCAAGTGTGAGTCAGACTCGCGCACCAAGGGTTCCGAACAATCATAAGAAACGTACTGTTATTGAAATAAAGTATATTTTACCGACCGCATTTCGATGAACAACTACGAGTATATCAACAATATAGAGACATCGCTTAGATGTTCCTGTAATATTTACATAAAATTCAAGTCTGCTGTGATTATTTTTGTTTTTCCATCTGGCATCTTCGGAGTTTGTTTGTGGTATTTTTACACATCGTTTTCATGATAAGTCAAAAACGATATGCAAAGTTAATAACAAAACAAACCCCTTTCATATGATACCCTTTTTGATCCAGTGAAACAGCAATTCCCTCTCCCTCTATTTTTGACCCTTTTCTATTAAAATTATGCTGCGATTTTCCTGAGATAATCAGCTGTGACACACATACAGACAGACATACACTAGAGTGATTTTAAAAAGGTTCCATTGTTTCATCGAGTATTCGGAATTCGAATAATGCATTTATACAATAAAAGTGCAATCTAAAAATAGATCTAGTGAAAAAGAATAGTCATGTTCTCTACATTTCCGAATTATTTCTAAACCGTTATATTATGTTTAATCTCCGTTTAATCCTTAAAAATCTCAACGCATATGTAGAAGTATATCTCCTACTGTAATATAACTAACTGGTATTTACATTTTGAGTAAATAAATTTTTAATAGTAACGATTTAGAGACGTCTTCATTTTAAATGCAACATGGCTGTTCTGTACGACGTCATTGATCAATTGTATCAAAGATTGTGTCATTCAGCGACTAACATTAAATGATTACATCAAAGATTGATCATTCCGAGATTTTAATATTTTAATTACATCAAAAATTTTATTATTCCGTGATTGTAACATTTATTAATTACATCAAAGATTATTCAGTGATTGTAACAGTTTGTAACTATGCACATCAAATATTGTATCATTCATTAATTGTAACATTAAATGATTACGTCAAAGATTCCGCGATTGTAACATTGATTAATTACATCAAAAATTGTATTAATCCGTGATTGTAACATTTATTAATTACATCAAAGATTATTCAGTGATTGTAACAGTTTGTAACTATGCACATCAAATATTGTATCATTCATTAATTGTAACATTAAATGATTACGTCAAAGATTCAGCGATTGTAACATTTATTAATTACATCAAATATTGTATTATTCCGTGATTGTAACATTTTTTAATAGCATCAATGATTATTATTATATAATTATGTATGTACATCAAAGATTGTACCATTCCGTGATTGTAACATTTATTAATGACATCAAAGATGATTATTCCGTGATTATTAAAGTTTGTAATTACATCAAAGATTGCATCATTCAGTGATTGTAACATTTAGTCATTACTTCAATGATTGTAACATTTAGTCGTATACGTTATGTAAAACACAAACAGTCACGCTGGGGGGAATTCCTCGCAGATAGCTGGCATTGCACCCTTGACTCTTCCTCAAGGAACAGATGTCTTCGCTCTGAAACAAGGAATAATCAAGTTATGTTACAGCACACGCTAAACATATATTTCCAAACCGGCCAAGTGCGAGTCGGATTCCCGCACCATGGATTTCGATCCATGGAAAGAAACATACAGATACTGTCTTAAACTAAGGTAAGTTTTCATTCTTCATGATTAATCAATAACTATTCATCAAATAAAATCATAAAAATCTGCTTTCGTATGATACCTCACTGGACAGAAATACTTCCGGACCCCTATTTTGGTAAAAAATCTCCTACAGTAACTTTATTCGGGTATTTTAAAAAAGAGTACGTGCTTTACTGTGTGTGCTAAATTTCATTTACATAGCTTTAGACGTTAAGTTAAGAAAGAAAGCGGGAACGATAGAGGGTCAGACATAGCTACTTCTATGCATGAAATCCAAAATGACTAATGTCCCATGGTATTCGATCGCTTCAATTCGTATTGTCGGACAAAGGTCGCACGAACTTCGAACGTGCGATGATATTATATCGAGGAAACAAAATTCCATAACGCAAACTGATGGAGCACTTGTAATAAATTAATCGTGAGGTCTTTGACAAATCGTGTTTTTAATTTTAAAACATTCAAGAGCAATTACGTCGACATTACATTGTTCAGTAAAAATAAAATTATAAATAAGCACTGGTAAAGATAAAATTACAATCGAACAGTCAAACACTCGTCAATATTGCAACACAGATACGAGTTATTATTCCAAAATATTAGTTTTCACGTCGCCTAGATAAAACTTAGTGAAACATCGTAAAGTTTACGAGTATGGTTTGAATATCGAATATAATTCAAAAATTCATAACAACAAAAATCATGCAAATATTTAAATTAGAAGAATTGTTGAAGAATGTCCAGAAAGTAGACTTGAAAAACTTAATTGCTTAAGATATGTATCATTTGCTTTCAATCATTATTGAACTTAAAAGAAAACATTTTTAGGGTTTTGTACCTCAAAAGGAAAAAAAGGAACCTTTACAGGATCACTTTATTGTCCGTCTGACGGTCAGTGAATACCCTTTTTCTCAGAAAAGCGTGAATGTACCAAACTGAATTTAATATCAAATACTCAAACTCGTAATCCCTTTGTTGTGTGAAAAAATCAAATTTCTAAGTCAACGCAATAAAAATATATATAAAACGTATATTTTCCCAGTGACCTAGAATCCTGAAATTGGGCAAACAGCAAGATCTTACAGACTTTTTAAGAAAAAATCTGAAAAATATTATTTTTATATTATATTACATTCAAATTACCACTGTACTAGTATTGTACAAACTGTTGTCAGTTATATCTTAATGTGTAAATTAATAATTGCGCGTGTGATGTAGTCAGGCTCATTCGTTATATTACCTTACCTATTATTTATGATTTTCAATATGTTAATTATTCATATTATGTACGGAACCTTCGGTGCACGACGCCGACTCGCACTTGGACGGTTTTTTGTAATAAGAAATCCACACAACTCAATCAACGGCACTCGACACGGTCGATATTGGTCGGAATCTATTCATGTTATACAGCGAGCTCCGACATTTCTTGACGTTCATTGTTATTGGTAAAATTGATTCTATATTTTAATGTCACTCCAGACAAATCCAGAAACAGAGACAAAAACGTTGACTTTCTTATTTTGTTAGTGGCCCCAAAAGAATAATTAATTGAATAAATAAAAATGGGCCTACGTTAATAGATCCCAAGGATCACAGGCGGGAATGTCATTAAAATATATGAAGTAAATATCACAGAATTTATATATAAAAAATATGTGCAATATGTTAAGAATTGTGTTAAGGAAGCAACATTTTTACTCACGTATTCAATGTAAGCCCGTAGCTCGGCTGTAGTTATCTTTTTATCTTTTTTGAACACCTGCAGGTAGGAAAAAGCTGTTTCAAAGTGGGAATGAAAATTTAGGAAACATCTAATAAATTATTCATGCTATTACAAAGCGAAAACCCCGCAAATTAAAAAGGTGTGTAACAATTTAAGAGCAAGAATTTTAAGTAAGAGGCCACGTCATTTCGCGTTCGCGGAAAAATGCGGTTTGGAAATTTTGTAATACAACCGATTCTGAATTTTAATTTAAATATGGGTGCACATAGATATTGATATTTTGGTGTTCGTTCTATGAAAAATTGTATATTATAGTTTAAATTAATGGTCTCTTTTTCAGAATTTAAGCGAATATAGTTGCTAGATCAAGTGATAATAATAAAAAATTATAACTAAAGTAAATAATATTTTGATAGATCTCTTTCGATTTAAATTCTCCTGATATTATCAAGACAAAGAGATGGAGTAACGTAAGGGCTTACGAGTGCAATACAACAAATGGGTCATAAACATCGACCATCACATCACATTATCACACACCAATTAAATTAAACATCACTCATCACATCACATACCAATACATTATAGATGCAAACTATCTATATCTATGTATGTTGCGTTTTCACGACTGAAGCTATATCGATGATATTCAACACGCGCATAGCATATCACATATTATTTTTTTCAACCTAATACAGATGAAGGCGCAGGTAAAATCTTGTATACAATACATTCTATATTTAGCGACGTAGCCTCTTAGTTTAACAGAAAGAAAATTAGATGCAGCCAACGTTCGAAGAAAAATATCTCAGAAGCAACCATTGCCCTTGTAAGCTACTTACGTTGTATGATTGTGGGAATCCGAGTGTGAAGCCGTGGCAGGTAAGAATCTAGCGAGCGGCGGCTGTAGGACCATCTGCCTGAACGTCTGCCTAAACTGCCTGGACATGGAGCAGTATAGAATAAAGTTAATGGCACCGTTCATCAGCGCCAAAAAATCCATCAGCTCCCCAAACAATCCGTAGCACTTCTTGAAGAAGCACCAGCCGAGCAAACCGCTCATAAGTCCAAGGATTCCTTGGGGTAGCTCTGTTACTAAAAACAGAAGCAATACCGCCAATAACATCTTTGTGGTTCGATCAGTTCTTTTATCAGCTTTGTGTTGTCTTTTGATCATTTTTTCTGCGGCCGGACACGACGAAAAGTTCCTTAAGTTCTTCTGGTGTTGGTTGGCTTTGTATAAAGCCTTGATTAGCCATATGCTTATGATGGTGAGGATTGAGCATGGAAGCAACTTCATGAGGACAGCGTGGACCCAGAAGGTGGCTTGGTAGAGCGTTCCTTGGTAGTCTGCATCGACGTGATAAGCTATGTCTGGGTGGCCAGCCGCGTCGCTTACATTCTTCGTGTGGATGTTGAAGACCTGCCAAAATATACTAGTAATGAATATTTATTAAACAGGGAAATAGTAAAAATAAAATCAAGGGCTCAGGACCACCCGTTACTCGTTTGGAAATACGTTTGTTCAGCAGTGGATGTTTACTGACTGATATTGATTATGATGATCTACCCAAACAAGTAAATGCATTCAAAAAGAAGTGGAAACCGATTTCAGTTGCCCTAAAAGTCTATTTTACTAAGGCAAATTTAAGATTTATATCGTTTTCTCATGGATACCGTTGTCAGAACTGAACTAAATTGGGAACTACACGGGAAGCACCACCTTTCAAATAAAAAAAGAATGATCCAAATCGGATCACCCAGTCAAAGTTCTGAGATAAACAACATTTTAAAAAACATGCCCGTCGAATTGATAACCTCCTCCTTTTTTGAAGTCGGTTAAAAATAATAAAAGACTGAATTTTTTAATTTTCTGGTTGGATCAAAATCTGATGGTTTAATTGACAATATTTTGGCCCCAGTTATAGTACGACAGGCTAAATCTAAAGACTACTTACCTAATATAAGAAGGAAAAATGTAACCAATTCAATTATTATTATCCCAAGAATCAAATGGGTACGGTGCTCTTTCAGTTGACGAATTCATTTAATCTTTGAAATCGGTTTTAAATTTTTTTAAATATTGGATGAATAGACATGATTTGATAATTTTGTTATTGAAATTATTTTACGATATGACTTTAGCATAGGTAATGTATTATTTATAATTCGGAAATTTTTGTTTTTAATTACATTTTAAACCAGATAAATTTAAGTAATAGGTTATAGAGCGGTAATTGGGAAACTTTTCATAGAAAAACTTTGATCTCGAAAGTCATTGGTACGTCATATGTATTGTATGTACGAGTGCGTGATATGATTTGACACTAGACATTGTGACTTATTACCAATTGGTAATAAGTTAGTGTGTGTGAGTTAATACTCAATTATTTTTTTGCTTTGTCCAGTTTATCACTATTAATGTTAAATGTCTTTGTCTTGTCAAAAACACAATTAATTACTGTTTATGAATAAATACAATATACATAGAACACTCGAGCACAAAAATATGTATCCACTTTTGAACCATCTCACATTCACCTTTAATTGACATTTACTTCAACACGCTACCACAGATAACGCTACAGAGGAACAAGCAAGAGTGAATGTGACATGGTGCAAAAGTGGACACATATTTTTGTACTCGAGTGTACCAATTTATTTACAACACGATTTTAATGGATTAAACTAAATTACCGATATTTGTGCCATAATAGATAGATCTTTAAGGTTGAATGGAGTTGGCTAAGTTCTAGGAAAACGTATCCCAGGTTCGATAACATCGTCAAATAATATTAGGCTAGTCATATAAACTGTAAATTACATGTAGCACCAAATATAAGCAATGTTTTTAAACAAAAAGAGTACCAGATGGTATTATAGTCAACAAGAAATAAGACCCGAGCAATGCTTACCATGAAAGTCGGAGTGCACAGGATCGGCGGTAGAATAAAGCTGGCGAGTATAGCCAGGCTGCATCGGCGCTCCGTGCATAGGATGTGGCTTTTATCAGAAAATCTGGAGAGAGAAAAAAGTATCACCAATAGGTCCACTACTTTCATCTGACGGCCTCCGTGGCGCCAGACAGGTTTCGGGTTCCATTCCCGGTCCCACATTGCCAAAAATCTCACTGTGAGACATTTTGATCAAGATATTGTAGGCTGAATAACCTGATTGTCTGAAAAGTGAGATGATTCCGTGCTTCGGAAAGCACTTCGGTTCCAGTTGAGCAGCCATGCCGTCAGTGCCCTTGGACTTCATCGTAAGTGAAGATGAGGTTTGGATAGAAGCGAATTGCCCAGAAAGCTGAGTTAATGAGTCAACGTATATATTTAATAATATATATAATCAGTATTCAAACTGTATTTATATTTGTTTATTTGAACGTGCTGCTTGTTAATATTGTAAAACCTTTATCTTGCCCTTGCATAATTTAAATGTGTATATGTATGTACCTTAGCGAGAATGTTTTTGGCGGCAGATTTATTTATTTTGGTATAATTTATTTTATTAAAGTTTAAAATAATCTGTTCACTGTTATTTCTCCAAAACTGAAAATAAAATAAATAAAACTTGCTTTAGAATAAATCAAACATTGGAATAAATTTTAGAAAAGAAAATTAATTCAAAAAGAGCCTGCGTGAATGTAAGGTTTTGGTATAAATCTGTTTCTTTGAAATTCAATAAATGTAAAAATATGGCGCGGCCGCCCGGTCACTTTACACGGGATTTCTGGGAAATTTTCTAAAATTTATTTTTGCGTGTTTTTGTTTGTGATCGTCGTTTCCATAATAAAATCTCGTTAACACTATTAAGTTTTCTTGACATTTTAATAATTCAGGAATAATTTTCAAAGCGCCGACATCAAAAACAAGGTATTTTTATTATGTTATTTTTCTAATATAATAATAATAATAATAAATAATAATAATAAAGTTCTTTATTAAAGGCATTGCCCATATTACATTATAAAAATATAACAATTTAAACTAAACTTAACTACATTAAACTTAAATTAAACTAATCCTTACTTATTTACATATATTGCACATATATATGGAGCGGATAACAGTTAGGAATACAGTGGCCACAATTTTGTTTTGACTGCTCGCGAGTCTGTTATAGAAAGACACTTTGTGTCGCCTCATTACGGCATAAAAGTCGTCAACCCTGTTCTCAGCAAACATGCCAGACGCACTACACCGCCAGGGCAGGTTGAGCATGGCTCTGAATGCATTGTTGTACTGCACACGAAGACAGCTGTAGGCTCTCTTCGTGTGCTTGTACCACAGCTGGCTCGTGTAGAACGACTGACAGTAGGCTTTGAACAGGGTGACCTTGACTTGTTTCGAACAGTGGGTAAAACGTCGTGCTAGCATGTTGCTTTTGCAAGCGATTCCTCTTCTTTGTCGTTCTAGATCCAAGTCGTCGTTTAAATTGTCTGTCAGGACATGTCCAAGATATTTAAACTTATCTACAATTTTCAGAGTAGAACCTGCTAGTGTGACGGGTAATATTGTATCAGGACCTTTACCATACCTGAACACCATAATTTCCGTCTTGTTTACATTGTACACCAGCTGGTGTGCATCAGCATATCGTTCACATACATTAATAAGTTTTCGTAGGCCATTGACCGAGGGACTAAGCAGCACCATGTCGTCTGCGTAGCTCAGATTATTGAGGCATTCACCACCGACATGGCATCCAGCTCTGGTGCTGCTTAGTTCCTCTATCAGATCATTTATGTATAAATTAAACAGAATCGGTGAAGTCAATCCACCCTGCCTAACGCCACATCTCAGTTTATAGGAATCCGACATAGCGTTACCCCACTTGACTAGGTTTTCCTGATTTGCATACCAGTACTCTAGAATATTTACTATATCAGGAGGCACATTTGTGCTTCTTAGTTTATTCCAAAGAATATCGTAATTAATTGTATCAAAAGCGCGGCTTAGATCTAAGAAGCATGCATAGACTGATGTGTTCCGTGATAGGTAGTTAAAAACAGTATTTTTGAGTGCATAAATAGCCAAATCGGTAGATAAACCCTGTCGGAACCCAAACTGAGCCTCGTTTAAGTTAATGTTTGTTTCGTTCAGGTGTTTAGATATCAGACGCTCGAATATTTTTGAAAATATAGTCGCCAGGGATATAGGACGATAATTAGACAGACTAGATGAGTCACCGGTTCTATTTTTTACAATGGGAACAACTGTGGTCTTCATAAAGTCATGAGGTAGATACTTGTGGTCAATGCAAGTGTTAAACAGAAATGCTATTTTTTCATACAACAAACGACCCGCAAACAGTATATGTTCTACACTGAGTCCGTCGTGTCCCGGGGACTTGCCTCGCTTCATTCCCTTCACACATTGGAAGACGTCATCCGCAGACACGTGCAGAGGGCGCGTGTCTCGCGGTACGGTGTGCGCGGGGGGAGTTTCGGGCGCGGGAAGCCCCGGGCCACCACGGGCTCCAGGACCCTCACCACCTACTCCTGCTCCTGGCTGCGGATTAAATTTATTGACAAACATGTTGGCGATTTCCTTTGGGTTCTGACTACCATTTACAGATAGAGGTACACTAGATTTATGATTCATTTTATTGGTTTCTTTCCAAAAATTTGCGAAATCCTTTTTATACCTGTGCGTGGCTATAATATCCATTTTTATTTTATTTTCATTTCTTTGACACCAATTGATTTTGTTTTTGAAATCTTTGCGGCTTTTAAGCATGTCATTATATATGTGCCCCTCTGTAGGGCGCCCATACAAGTTCCATAATCGGTAACACAATCTAGCTTTTCCGTGAAGGTCCTTCACGTGACAGTTCCAACCAATCACTCTTTTCTTGTTTTGACAACCTTTACCTCTATAGGTTTCTACAGACGCTTTCGTAATACTTTTCACAATTTGATCATAATAGGTATCAATTAACTTGTGGTGGTCTAAACTGTCGCATGAAACACCCTCGCAAGCAATACTAGTCCAGCTGTACGAGGACAACAATGCATCACATAGTTCTGCATATTCATATTTTTGGTTATAATTTCGGTCTCCCCAAATAGCCTTATTAACTAAAGAGTTAGGTGTTACAGCAAACTTTGGTATAATTGCATCAAGTTCGCAGCTTACTGACATGGGAAAATGATCAGACGTAAATACATCATAAATGATTCGAATATTGTTTATAATGCTCGACCCGGCGCGTGTTGCGATGCAGTGGTCCAACCAGCTGGTTGTACCGTGCGCATCACTTAGGTATGTAAATGTACCAGAGTCAATACCGAGCATGTTTACATCCGCACAGGTCCAGTCGTGGTCGCTGCAGTACTCCACAAGTTCACTCGCAAACAAACTATTTGAGCGCTTGAAATCCGCATTAAAGTCACCGAGCGCTAACACACATTCTACGTCACTATTTTCAATTACCGCACTGATCACACCTAAGCACTCCGTAAACAACGGTAGGTTATCTACATCCTCGGTAGGCATGTATACAGACATCACTATGAAGCTTCGGCCGCCGGCTTGCTGTATACACACAGCCGCCACGCGCGTCGAGCCCGTGTCGATTGGAGTTACGTTCGTAAACATACTTTTCTTCCAGAGCACCGCTACTCCTCCATATGGTCGACCTTTCAAGACTCCTGCAGACATATCCACCGCTGACACGCCATGGTAAGCATAGTCGGGATGGATTTTATTGAGATAATCCAAGTCGTCAGGTATCAGCCAATGTTCTTGCAATGCGATTATCTCATGATTCATGCACAGATCTCTTATGTGATCACAGGAACGTTTGACTGATCGACAGTTGAATGAGGCTAGAAGAATGTTCATTTTAGTTTCCTTCTGTACGAGGAATAAATCCAGAATATCTACGTTTCAGCGTGTATCGCCTGTATTCCACTCCACTAGGCCAAAATTGTTCACTTAAGAAAAGCTTTTCTTTAATTTGTTCAATAGTTATTTTGAATGACGAAAATGTTGTTTCTTTAAATGGTATTAGTTTCTCAACCTTTACAGCAGTGTGTCCACTGTCGTTTAAAAAGTCTATTATATCTTTTTCAGTAGTTTGAATGTCAAATCGGGAGGCATAAATATAAGATAGCTTAGGAACTACCTTTATCTTGTCCGATGTCAATACTGCCTTTCCTTGTTTATTTTTATTCCTCCTTATATCTCTGTATTTCTTTTTCCTGCTAATTACTGTGGTAAAGCTGTCGTCAATAATGGTGTCCACAAATATATTCGTATTATTACGAATGGGACTACTAGTCGCACGCGCAGTATTGTGTATGTGTGACGGTGTGATCGATCGCTGCTCAGCCGTCGCTCGTTGCTCCGCGCGGGGGCGAGGTTGCTCGGCCCGCGGCGGGGCAGGAGGGGGCGCTGGCTGGCGTGCTTTGCGCGGCCGCGGCTGGCGGTGTAGATTTTGTGAGAGTACCTTCGATTTATCTCCGCCGTTATTTTTGAGTAAGGTTGACTTCTTACTGTTACTGTGCTGTTTCCGATGTTCAGACTGACCTGACTGATCAGGAAACTTAAGAGTTTCTATTTGTGTCTGTATCACCGCTATGTCCGAAGACTTTACGTAGTCGCACTGGATACGATGGATGTCTTGCTTTATCGCTAATATATCTTTTAGCAAAGTGGTGACGTCTACGTGGTCAAATGTCACGGGGGGAAGACGGTGCAGGTCTTTTGCCACGAAGATAGGAAGTGAGTCAGGCTCCTTTTCTTTCAAGATTTTTATTATATCTTGTAAAAATCGTTTGCTTTTACCTTCCCCCTTTCTTGTCGATCGTTGGTTGACAGCTTCGAAAATAATATCTTTCGCCGCTTCAATTTCACTTTCCTTGAAGTTCGATTCACAGATTTGCAATAGGCAAATTTCGTCCATTATGTCAATTTTACATTGTAAAAAACACAACAATTCGTTTATCAACACGCGATTGCACTGATTTGTCATATTTGCGTAAGTAAATTGTTTTAATTGCTTACGCGCAATGATGATTTCGACTGTATGCGACTACGTCATGCGCGCGACAATATTCAACACAATGACTGATTTTGTTAACAAAAGTGCATGTGAGTTAAACGTGCTTACCCAGAATGTGCCCAAAAGCCTCAAATGCCACTTGTTATGTTATCTAATCAATAACAGAACACGAGAGCAAATTACTCGGTAACGCTGATTATCAATACAAGAATGGCTAAAGCGTACGTTCACTGTCTCGTGTATCCTAGTGTTGGTTGGCTGAACACAGTGTCAAAGTGACAATCACTGGTATTCTCATAAGAGATCTAGTACGCGAGTGTGCATCATTTTTAGCATAGCACTTACTTGATAGCAATGTATCGCCAGATGGCTAGAGATAGAGTGAGACAGATAGACGCCGTGTGCAGGATCTGAGCGAAGTGCATGTGAAACAGCAGATAAATCGCCCATGAGTGGGGGAAGTCCAGTTTCTCAGGAAGTACCTGTAAGAAATCAACTGTTAGAAGTCACATAGGGTATCAATAATGTATGTAAACGCTGTGTACCCAAATATGAAGTCATACAGGAAATTTTTTACTCATATTCATACCATGGGCATGAAGCAATACCGGCGCAGCAAAATGAGATATATATTTTTCTGTAGCCTGTACGGCAACAGCTTTAGATTTTTTGGAGCTTTTGAGAATGACGTTGGGTAATCAAAATAATAAACTCCAATTGCCTTTTTCACGCTCAACTATGTCTTCAAATTGTTTCCCTTCAAAACCAATCTAGTGTGCTATCGAAATGATTTTATAAACCACGCACAAAAATATTCACAACTTATATATTTTTATGTAAGGTCTTTTTTTTTTAAATTCAATACATTTTAACATATCTGCTTCATAACTTTAGACCCCTACTCGATGGACCGACGACCGCGAGGTTTTACGGTCGCGAGGAGTCGCTGGATGCAAGTATCGGAAATGGTCGATGTGTCATACCATGGAGGAGGCGTATGTCCAGCAGTGGACGTTTTCCGTATGATGATGATGATTAGTAAAACAACACTAAAAGTTTTCTAAAGAATATTAACAATAAACAAACGTTACATTATGAAGGCCCGCCTCCGAATTGACGAAACAATCTATCATTTTCTCTTTGTTCATTCTTAAATCGAAACTTTTGTAAGTAAACAACCATTATCGTCGACAAGTTGAACAGTCGAACAGCGAAGCAGTGCAAACAATGTAATTTAAGAAATAGGGTAACACGTGTAAACAAACTTCAGTAGGGCTTAATTGAAATTCGAGAGTTTCAGCATACTTATAAATAAAATACATACAGCAATTATTCGAAATTTGACTCGTAATTAATATTAATTTGATGCAAATAGCTTTTATTTATTTAACATATGATGGGATGTCGTGCTAGCTCAGTTGGATAGCGCTTCAGTCCTTGAACAATCGATGTCTGCGTTCGATCCTGGCTCGTACCAATGATTTCCAGTTTGTGTTTTGAGATATATGCACGAAGGATACAAACCATTGGCTTTTCGATGAAGGAAAACATCGTGAGGAAACCTGCACACTCCTGAGAAGAAATTCAAAGGTGTGTGTGAAGTCTACCAATCCGCACTGGGCCCGCGTGGTGGGCTATGGTCCATACACTTTCTGTAGGCCTGAGCCCCTGCAGTGGGGACATATATTGGTGACGTAATAGTAAAGCTTACCAGATATTTGTATATGGCGAAAGGCACATATTCTAGCATGACGAATACATCAGCCACCGCTAGCCACTTCAGCAGTCTGTTGATGGGAGCCGCCGCCATGTCCTTCCTGGTCAGGACTGCCACGTTCATGGTATTGGATACTATCCCGATGGTGCATACCTGAAACAAAAGGTATACTTAAAAGGGAAAATATTGTATTTTATACGATTGCCCTCAACTTCATTTATAGGGAACAAAACGGGACCCTATTACTAAGACTTGGAAGTCTGTCCGTCTGTCACCAGGCTATATCTCATGAACCGTGATAGTTAGACAGGTAGAACTTTCACAGAAGATGTATTTCTGTTGCCACTATAACAACAAATACTAAAAACCAGAATCAAATAAATATTTTAGGGTGCTCCCATACAACAAACGTGTTTTTTAGACGTGCAATGTCAATACGACTAGCGCCACCTCCACTCGTCGTACTCGTCTACTACTGCTACTGCAAAACTAAATTGATAACAAAAATTGAGGCGAATTATTTAGATTGGTTTTCCGTATTTTAAATATCCATATTCTGTACGTTACCCTTCGTGCGCGAGCCCGACTCTCACTTGACCGTTTTTTTATGTATGTACAAATACAGAAATGTTCATTTTCCAGAATAATACGAAGACATATACAATTTACATTAGCTCCCGCTGTAGGAGACATGTGTTGCGGGAAGCCAATTTTGGATAACACGTAACTTATTTTACATGATGGGTTTGTACTTGGCCTTCGTCTAACCTGATGGTGAATGACGATAAGACCGTTGTATGGTAAGCGTGCGCACCCAGAAGTCTCAATCTAATGACGCTGGCTCTGCTACCTTTCATACAAAAGAGAACATTCCGATTATTACTAGTACCTAGCGTTTAATAATCCTTGGAAACATTCAACTTAATATTTCTCGAGCCACTGACCGGAAAATCGTCCGAGAAAGTAACTGGGAGCAACAAAGCTTCAGAAAATTCGCTCCGTACAAAGAATAAATATTTAATGATGAGATGAGAATTAAATAAAACGGCCCGTGTTGGGGTCCTGTGTACCTCCCTGTCCCTTTTGTATAGAACTCAGAGGGTTTTCCTGGGTGCCTTGTGCATGCAGGCAGTTGTACCTTTTTTAAAGGAACAGGATAAATAACATACTATGTTCGTTGTTCATCGTTGACAATATGTTTAGCGAACTTTAAACGTAAAGTGAATAACTGAAAGAGTGCAAATATAATATATGACAGAGATGGCAAATCAAAGTGTTCGTTTATCAAGGTTTCGACGTGTAGACGAGGCTAAGCCGACTCGCCAGGTGTGCGCTGGTGGCCATCCCGCTCCACTCTCGCGCCCTGCTTGCTGATGTAACAGGCGATCGAAGGCAGGCGGGCGCATTCTAGATCAGTTCGTCGTGGAGTCGTGTCAAGTTGTTTCAGCAAGAGTGGAGTTTCTGTTCTGAGAAATATTGTTTAAAAAATTCTTATCTGTTCATTCGAATAAACCCAAAACTTCAAAAAATCGTTGAAGGAATATCTTCGAGGCAACAAAGACAGAGTATATTTGCTTGAATAAAGGTAAACAGCCTAAGAATTGCAAGAAGTGCAACAAAACAGCCTAATAATTATAATATCGAATGCTATCCCTCTATCTTACAAATATTAAGACTGTGTTTTAAAAATAGTAAAGTAAAATACATTCAGTGTTTCAGCAAGAATGGAGATTTTGTTCTGACAGACAAATTACTTCCTACGACAGAAAAGTCTCGGACTTGGGGCAGATTGTTCAACTGTACCTCTATAGATCTTCGACAAAAAGGTTAACTAAATATTTCAGCATTCGGGAAGTTACGGCATATCATCTCGTCCAAAATACCTCAGCGTCTAAAGACAAAAGTATTTAATCTATGCGTGTTTCCAGTGATGCATACAAAACTGAAACGTGGTCCTTTACTTTGGACCGAATAAACAAGCTCAAAGGCACTCAGCGAGCATCGGAATGCTATCTATGCTCGAGATTTCTTTGACACCTTTAGAGAAAGAGAGAGACTACATCTGTCGCACAGGACTCCCCTATGACAAACTGTGTGGCTACACCATTCCATTATAAATTGTTTTTTGTATAGCTGGTCAAGTCAGTGAGTTGAAGTGGCAACGGGCAGGTCACATCTCGAAGAACCTATCGAGTGGCGATCACGTACCGGGAAATGTGTCCCGGGCTGCCCCCCTACCAGATAGACCGATGAGCTGGTAAGGTCTAGAGGAGTCGCTGGATGCAAGCGGCACGTTATCGGTCATTATGACGTACTATTGTCAGACAGAGACAAACCATTATTCAAAATAAAACACAACATAATACACATACAATATCAAAACATGTACTTGGCCTTTATCTCACCTGATGGCAAGTGACGATAAGGCTGTAGGATGGTGCGTGCGTACCCGGAGTACTGTAGTAGCTAGCCAGACGGCAATAGGATCAGGATGAACAAACAAACTAAATGAATCGCAATATTTGTATCGCAATATACAAGTAATTATCTAAGACAAATCTAAAATTCTAATTTCTTATAACTCCTTAATAGCAATGAGTGTTTTCAGTCAATTTAAATTATCCAACCCTAAAAGCACGTCAGATTATATTAACATAATTCACCAATTTCCCAAACAAAAGCAACAAGAATTCATTACGGAGTCCGATCTTCTGTTCATTGCGAGTGGAACTGACGGGCCGGTGCGGAGACAGCGGGGGAAGAGGAACACGTGTTCAAGTAGCCGTGGGTACTATAGATAGTTAGTGAAGTGGAAATAACCCCGACGACGTCTTCAGAGTCATACAAATGATTTTCCTCTTAGCGAGCTCAGAACAAAAATATTTTTAAATCTCATCCTTCATATTACTTTGCTTTGACATGATACATTCATACATTTATCAGTTCAAATAAATAAGTTTATACTACACTTGCTCAGAAAGTACCTCCTTACTAATTTGAAAACCAGGTATAATGTACGTTATTCATCATCATCAGCCTATATACGTCCCCACTGCAGGGGCTCCTGGTCTACTCTACTACAGAGAGTGTATGGGCCATAAGTCCACCACGCGGGCCCAGTGCGGATTGGCGGACTTCACATGCCTGTTCAAGACATGCAGGTTTCCTCACGATGTTTTCCTTCACCGTTAAGCAATCGGATAATGTACTTAAATTGAAAAACAACTCATAGGTACACGGCTGGATTCGAACCCGGAACCCTCAGATTGATAGCCCAAGCCTTATCCATTACGCCACCGACGCTTTTACGTTTTTACTGCCATTCAAATATGCGGGCGGAAAAAGTATATGAAAATCCTAAAAATCCATTGTTAACGAACTGAAAATAAACAGACTGTCTCATCTCAATGCCGAACCCAAGCGGGCGCCCTTGCCATCGTCGTGAGGACCCGTTATAAATTAGTAGACTAGCTTTTGTCGGCGGCTTCACCCACATAGACTTCTAGTTCGATCGGGCTAAAAGTAGCTTATATCCTTCCAATTATCTATGTACAAAAAATCAAATCATTCTGACTTTCTGTTAGGTCGTCAATGTATGAGAAATTGAATTGGTTTAGTTAATTTATACCATGTTTTAGTTAATTTATTCTGCTATTCAGGGCGGACACATAATCAAAAATCTTAAAAATCGTTCCCGCCGATTTGAGTTATAAATTGTCTAACGAGACCAACTTTATATACGTAGATATATATTACGCATCGGTACCTTGTGAAAAACAAATGATTTCTATAGTTTTCCCCCTCATCTCAGATATCCGATGACGCGTTGTGTAAACAATAGATGGCTTTCTCGCTGGGAACAATAGAGGGGAAAATAAGAGGAAAATTATAATATACCATGTCCTCAAGGACAAACTGATATACACTTAGATAATTTGATAAGGTGCTGGAGCGTCGATAATTAGATTCCGGTAGTCATGCGGAACCGTGGATGTTTTGTGTTAATTTAGTTCATTCGGAGGGGAAAATAATACGTGTTTGATATAGTTATAAGTATATTGGATTTAAACATGTATTAGGAAAGTGTAAAGTTGTTGTTGGGATGGCCAACACAGTAGTGGCCGTAATTACTCAGCTTTTGATTGAAGATTACAGAAGATGAACATCAATACACCTGTTTAAACCGAATCAAATTTCGTGCTGTAGTTTTTGCTTGATGCGCGTACGAACACACAGACAGAGGCACAGACAAAAATTCTAAAGATATGTGTAAATGATCTTTATATTTCAGCAATTTTTTCATCGGATGTGAAAAATTCAATATTGTTAGGTCCAGAAACACGGGGACTGTAAAGGAATTACAAATCCCTAAAAAGTAAAAGTGAAACTGCTTTTATAGTTTTCCTTAATATTTAAATCACAAGCATTAATCATTTTAAATATACCTGTAATTATAGTTTGACATAAATAAATGAGTTGTGAATTATTTAATGACAAAATTATTAACATTTTACTAATTGACATGCGATGTAAACTAATATTTTTTTAACAATTAAATTCCTTATTAGATATGTTCATAATATTTGCACACCTGTGGACAGGTTAAGTACATTGAACAAAATAAAAATTACTATCTAAACACCATGTAAAAAAGTATGTACTTGGCAAATAAATTTTTTCTTTCTTTCTTTCTTTCTTTCTAACTGAAGTTCCGTTGTTATTCCAGTGGAAATATTCTGAAACTCGAAACAGACAAACTTTGATAGAGTGGACATTACAATGGATACATACCACTATGGGTTGCGCCTTATCACGTACACCAAATCTGACATGGACAAAATGCCATACCACAAACCAAACTTTCTACCTGATGGAATTTGGACTCTACTTTCATCCATAAATTCTTAACCGTCTTCAAAAAAGGAATAGATTCACAATTCAACTTTACGTATTATTATTTTTGTGTTTTTATTTGTTACTTCATATCGTCAACCACCGTTCTTTTCAAGGGTAGCTCAAGAGCGTTATCATTGAAATTTGAAGAAATTTCTTAGCGACCTTATAGAGGAGTCGTTGGATGCAAGTGACCATGAAATGAAGGAGGCCTATGTCCAGCAGTGGACGTTTCCTGGCTGACGATGATGATGATATCTAAGCAGAAATCGTACTGCAGCCGCCAGAAAAATAGGCATTAATGGAAGAAGTTGTAAGTCCATCAAAGCCTAGTGGTGGCCAAGGCTTGTATAGTGCTTTTCTCAAATAATGCGCGGAAATTAAAATTAAGTACTAGGCAGAACTTTTTATTTGAAAAATATTTTTCTTTCAATTTTGACGGCAACGAGATTTCTACAATTATATCTCACTCGCTCGCTCTCGCGGTCTCTTGAATTTTAAGTTCATCACATTCATTGTCTTCACTTGAACTCATTTACAATCAACAACATCAACAAATACAACTAATTTTCAAAATCAATTACGAACAAAAAACGACAATAATTTTTCACGCCCCAAAGTGTTCGTTTCTTCCTTCTTTAATAAACAGCTTTCTATTTGCAAGCCAATTCGAAATTTAAATAAAACCTAAGATTAGTTACCTCCTTGGTTGCAATGTTTCGATCGTTCCATTTTTAAATTAATCAACAGAAATGGGTTTACATAGTATTATTCCTGGCCGTTATATATAAACATTACAGAAAAGGATTTTTATATAACTTTTTCCGGCCGCTGCTCGCATGTATTTGTCCACTACAGCAAATTCAAATTATCTCGAAGATATTTGGCTAAATAATGATCAAATTTCCAAACATGTTTGAGAAAAATATATGTCTAGTTAGTCTAAGTAGGTTCATATTTAATTTTGGTAGGGCAGAGTTAGTTGAGCCATTTGACGATATAACCAGCGATCCAGTAATTCTGTAGGATATAGGATTAGTCTAGGTAACCTAAATTGAGGGTCCTAGATTCGTTAACGAAGGTCAACAAATTACAACTATAGCCAAAGTAGAAGAAAGTAGAATTCTAGGTCAATGGTAAAATAAAATAAATCAGGGAATGTTTTATGTCACTAAAAATATAAATATAAACATGGGGCCAAGTCAATCTAGGAAAAGATAACAGTAAAATTGAGTTTCTATTTTTTTTTAAATGGTTGAGTCCTTCAAAAAAGTAGGATGTTCTCGATTCGATTGTATTTTTTATGTTACACGATAACTCCGACAGTTATGAATCGATTTTTTTTTGTATATAATACTTAATACATCGCTTTTTGAGAAAATCAACCAAAAACAAACATGTGCCCAGATTCTCCTCAGTAGAGGACGACTGCTGTAGACTTTTCGGGCAGTTGAAGTCGGTTTCTAGTTCTTTTTGAACTCGTTCCGAGTCTGACTCGCACCTGGTCGGTTTTTAATATCCTACTTGTCATCATCATCAGCCGGGACACGTCCACTGCTGGACATAGGCCTCCCTCACGGTACGCCACATCGACCGGTCCCGAGACACCTGCATCCAGCGACTCCCTGCGACTCTAACCAGGTCGTCGGTCCATCTAGTAGGGGGACGGCCTGGTAGACGTTTCCCGGTACGTGGTAGCCACTCGAGAACCTTTACTCCCCACCGGTTATCGGTTCTTCGAACGATGTGGCCTGCCCATTGACACTTCACCTCACTGACTCGTCAAGCTATGTCGGTGACCTTCGTTCGTCTACGGATTTCCTCATTCCGAACCTTATCACGTAGAGAAAAGACCACGTTTCGGTTCCGTATGTCATCACTGGCAACACGCACTGATCAAAGACTTTTGTCTTTAGACGCTAAGGTATTTTGGATCTGTCCTATATATATGGATGGATGGATGGATATATCCTACTTGTATTATCTTGTCGTGAAGGCGTCGGTGGCGCAATGGATAAGGCGCGGACTCTCAATCTGAGGGTACCGGGTTCGAATCCAGCCGTGTACCTATGAATTGTTTTTCAATTCAAGTACATTATCCGATTGCTTAACGGTGAAGGAAAACATCGTGAGGAAACCTGCATGTCTTGAACAGGCATGTGAAGTCCGCCGATCCGCACTGGGCCCGCGTGGTGGACTATGGCCCATACACTCTCTGTAGGAGAGTAGGCCTAAGCCCCTCCAGTGGGGACATATATAGGCTGTTGATGATGATGATTATTATCTTGTTAATAAAATGATCTTAGAATGCTTTTAATTAAAATATTGAACATTAGATGAGACAAAGGAAGGCGCGTAGAATATCTTGAAATCAAATTAAATCTCTGAATCCGTTTGAAATGTTACTTATCAGTGCTTTGTATTCAATATGAGAGTACTAGAACAGAGACAACAAAAGAGTTTGAAGAAAGCGACATAATTTAGTAGATCTAGGTATTCTATATTCTGAAGTTGCTCTTGAACTTTGACGCTTTGACTTGCGAATGGTGTCAGTGGTGATGGAAAGTCGTAGTCAAGCGACTTACCGTGAGGAATTAATGAATAAGACTTTTCATATTTATTCTTCTTACAGTTCTTGCCAAATAAGATTCCTAGGTCAATGGACTTTCAAGAGAAATCGTCAAAAAAATCGAAATAAACGGCCGTATCTTTTACTGCGTTGACTAGTTTGATATTTTTAACCGACTTCAAAAAAGGAGGTTATCAATTCGACGGGTATGTTTTTTAATGTCCGTTACCTCACAACTTTTGACTGGGTGAACCGAATTGGATGATTCTTTTTTTATCTGAAAGGTGGTGCTTCCCGTGTGGGGCCATTTTGGTCTAGTTCTGGCAATGACATCCATGAGAAAACGATATAAATCTTAAATTTGCCTTAGTAAAAATAGACTTTTAGGGCAATTGAAGTCTGTTTCCAGTTCTGTCAATTTGGTTCAAAACAGAATCGGTGACGATAGTTTGAAGCAATTGCTGCAAACTGTGGTGAAATTCACTAATGACAAACACCCATACAACCTCACCGCTCACTGATATCTTCGCTGACGATATCTCTAGATTCCTAGGCAATAAGAATCAATATCGAATGTCGTCAGCAAATACATCCTTGAAACATGGGGTTGTAAGAATATTTGTCCTTAGTGAATCGCGCCCGTGAGCTACCATCGCTTCATAACGTTACCAGGCCATTAAAACGTAAAAAGTATGAAATAAACAGCACGTTTTTACACTGACTTCATAATTTTCAGCATTAAGCATTGTAAGACTTTTGCCAAACACCAACAAAGGATGCCAATTATTTTTAAAACCCCTAGATTGCCTCCGTTATTCCTCTCAAAGGAATACTTAAAGCAAATTTCAAACTTAGAAAAAAGCTCAATAAAAACTCAGACTCAATAATATCACTCAATAATATTTCACGAAATATCTGTGTACCTGAACTGTTCGTAACAAACGATGAGTCGACATTGAAAATGTTACAATGAACAATTCAGGATTCGTTTCAAATTACTATGAAGGGTGTCGAATGTCATAAAAAGTATCAAAGAAAAAAAAATATTCTATTAAATTTATATAATAATAACATATCGTCAAAGAACTGTACAAAAATCAACAATAGCGGACTGAGTCAAAGAGTAATTTGATTTGGGGTCTGGTATTGACGCTTGGCTTGGTTTGATATGTATTATGAGGAAGGTTTATGTCTAACAGTGGACTTACCTAGCTGATGAATTTGATAATAAAGATTTGTTTATTATTTTGACATAACAAAGCAGCGCTCCGCAGCTCCAGAATGGCGAGAGGCTCAAGTTCTAAACCGCGCCATACAAACACCAAAAATAATATCTTAGTTTCTTGGCACGTGGCCGCTTATGTACATAGTATATAATTTAAGGAGAGCTATGACGTCATACTTTACTGAATAAATATACCCTCAATTATCTTCTACAAATTACTCAGCTCTTGTGTAATTATGAAACTCTTCATTTACACACATTAACTATGTTAGGTGCTACGGTTTTCTGTTTAACATCTCCGAAGGGCGGGATTTTCCGAACGATTTCAAAAATCAAGATGTTCTCCCTTTGATTTTGTGTTTCTTTTGTGTGTATGTACCTCATAATTTTGACAATCGCTAAAACATTTTAATTAGTCTTGCTTTTGTTGAATAGTCTATCTGTAAACCTGCTACCAATTTTGTACCCAGTTGTAATAAACTGATAAATGTCAGCCATTTTCTACTTATTGGCCGATCAACGGGCCGTACGGCCGAAAATGACATAAGATATGTCAGTTTATTACGGATTGTCGCTTCGTAAACATTCGTACTTTTGCCAGCGAATTGATCTGTGCTAACTTGAGAAATATTTCGGGAACCACTAACCTAATTAGGATAAACAGGAGCATATGTCATTTTCCATGTCTTACGCTACCTGCGTTCCAAATTACGTCACAGTTGGCTGTATCTTTGAGGCGCTAAGAACAAACTAACTCTAGAATTTACTTATAAGATTCATTAAAATCAACATTTCAATTTTACAAAAGATAGTTTTTTGTTGGGATGATGAGTTTGTCCTTCGAAAAGATTGTCGGTACCAAAACAACAAATTACAAATTAATTCATAAAACAAAACGTAACTATCATTCCATTACTCCAGTTGTAATGATGTAAATATGTTTCCAGTGAAACATGTTCGTTAATGTATGGGTGGACTGTTCCACAAATTAAGTTAGTGAAATTGAGGCCCTATGGGAGCGAGGGACATAAACTCAGGGACTCTCGAACCGAAAAGTTAACAAGTTTTTACTTGATGCAAACACCATATGGGTGTTTGATCTCGTTATGGGGTGTGGGAAGTTCTATAATAGTTATATGTCTCGAATTACGACTCAAGTTGTTAAGGTCAACTAACGAATACATACAATATGTTTATAATATTACACACGGTGCTGCACGCCAGTTCTGTTAGCTTGAACTTGGCTTTGACACGCTGCCGTGTACGCCGTGCTGCCGTTACGCAGGCGGTAACGTATATCGAATACTATCGGAAATGCTGCTCAGTCGAGATACTTGTGACAAGGACAGAGCGGTAGTTAACGATGTACGTTATCATGACTCTCATCGAAACTCATGGTAGATGTATTGATGGTAAGTGACGATAAGGCTGTTGAAAGGTAAGCGTGCGCAACCAGAACCCTCAATCTAATCTGCTAAACTAACACTGCTGTTTGGCGTCAGACTAACATCGTGGTAGCTAGCCAGGCGGACATAGAAAATGATCTACCACCAACCAAATCGAGTACCGGTAGGTACCTCCACTGGTACTCGAACCCGGAACCTCCGGGTTCTTAGTCCAGTCCAGTTAGCCATTAGGCCTCGGAGACGGGTAAAATATCAACCGCGGAATGAGTATATAAGATGAAGTTTAAAAGTTGCACCAGTGAATGAAAAGTTGAGGAGTAATAGATTATCGTGTTATGAGCAGGGATGAAATACAATTACAAGAAAGGTGATGAGCATGAAGGTTGATGTATATAGGGGTAGAGGAAGACCTAAGAAGGTAGGAATGGATTGTGTGAAGAAGATAAGTGTGTGAAAGATGTGAATACTGAGATGACGCTTGATAGAGATGAGTGGAAGAAGAAAACATGTTGTGCCGACCCCGCTCCGAGTGGGATAAGGACAGGAACCTGATGAGACATACCGTGGGTATCACGTAAGTGGACTAAGGGAAATTCCAAATTTGTATTTCAACCGCCTCTGTAGCCTAGCTGCTACACACAAGCACGTAATTAATATAGTACTGCGTACAGAACGTATGTTCACCGCCTCCCACCTATCCGTGCTACCTCCCTTCTCCCCGCAATAAAGTAGTCAGTCCAGGGGTCGGTGGTATCGCACGGCATCGCGTACTCACTCACACATGCGCGTGTATACAAACGTCATACGTTCGATGTAGGGGAATTCGATATCGCGGCATGTCTATGACGTATCCGTACTGAGGTTAAACAAGGACACAGGGGTCTTTATCGATTGTTTTCTGTAAAAAACGGTTTATTTTATTTGAAGAACGGGTATAACCACTTTTGTATCTATAAATAGCTATGATCCCTGTTTAGGTCAAAGCAACCGAACAAAGCAAAAAATTCCACAAAACAACTCTCAAAACACTTTCATGTTTTCTGTAAAAATTAACACTCCGGCTAGATATTCGAACCTTTAGATAAATTGTCACATTATGAAGGTGGCAGCGTCCTCAATTCTCAACTGTATCAACTAATGTTTACAGTCGAATGCTCTTTGCTGAAAATACTTAGCACTGGTTCACAAGACGTGTTTTATTCGACCTTGAGTCTGTAGGTAAAAAGACATCAGTTTAGCGTGAATAAAGTTGAAATTTGTGGAATTAGAAATATACTCCATTTGGCCACATTAATAAAAAGTGTGACGTGGAGGAAATAAAACCTGTGTCACACTGGTGTCGAAGAATAGTATGACAACGAGTAAGCCCCTGAGTAAGACGTTTTAGTAGAGGTTATTGTTTGTCATAAAAAGTGTAATGGCCGACTCTCGTGCTCCCTGCATGGACAGCCGCTGGAAACCGCTGGATGAAAGCGGCTTGAGATCAGATTGTGTTGTAATAGGGGCAGTACTACAAGATTTGTTGAGTTTCGTTTTTTGAGTGCAAATTGTATACAGTTGAAATTCGAATTTCAAGCAGTTTTCAATCGTTTGGATATAGTGGGTGCCCGGCTACCGTACAGGTACTTTGGTATTTAATATACGAATATATTAAATACCAAAGTTACAAGTAGCTTTTTATTTATTCTTCATTTTGAACTATGCAATCGCATGATACTCGACATTTTAAAAAATGTTCAAGTGCGAGTCGAACTCGCGCACGAAGGGTTCTGTACCATTATACTATATAAAAACGGCGAAAAATTACCTGTTGCCAGTATCAATATCGACCAAAAACGATAAAATATATATTTTATTCTGTTTTTTAGTATTTGTTGTTATAGCGGCAACATAAATACATCATTTGTAAAAAATTCAACTGTCTATCACGGTTCATGAGATGCAGCCTGGTGACAGACGGACAGCGGAGTCTTAGTAATAGGGTCCCGTTGGTTACCCTTTGGGTACGAAACCCTAAAAATGGGAATGTACAGACAGATCTATTAATTTTAATTGAGTGTTGCCAGAATATCTTACAGTACAAGTTTTGTGTGTGTGAAAGGCACGCCAACGTAACACGCAAAATAGGCGCATCTGACGTCGAGTTGCGGAAACCTGCCCCGGTTACGAATACGAATGTGTGTGTGTGTGTTTTGTTCAAGTATTGTTGCATTGGTCCTACTCCACGTACGAGTATATATTATGTGACTTACCAATAAACTGACGTATCCGTGAATCCTGTTGTACGCTTCAACGACCTCTCTGAAGTCGCCCTCGCAGTACCCGCGCACCGCACAAGTGTCAGTATTCAAAGTGATATTCAGCTCGCTCTTGGCGTCCGCCATTACTTTCATAAGTAGCGACTCAAAGTCTGCAGAGCCCTTCGCTTGCTCTCGGAACACCGTGCGAATCTGAGTCTTGTTTATGCCACCATCTGATGAATTCCCCGAAGCGAGGATCTTGAAAAAATCAAGGAGCGTTTGCTGGGTCTTGTTCGACATTTTTTGTGCGTTTCTCTCTTTCCTACTGATTCTAATAAGAAGATTCTGACAGCGTTACGTGAGTCTCTGATTAAAAGAAACTTTCATAGTTGTTTCCATTGGATGTTTATTCTACAACATCTGATTTCTGGTTTTTATGAAGGTGCATCTTTTGTAGCAGTCATTTCGTTATTCGCGGCATATCTTGATGACGTTTTATTGGCGTTTTAGTTCACGGTTTTTCTGAAACAAAAGAAACAAGCATTATGTTTGGCTCATTGAGAATTTTAGGTGGGCATTCTTCGTTAGTCATGCGTCCTTACAGACGAATAGCGAATGTCAGTGTCAAAAATCAAAATCAAATCAAAATGTTTTATTTACAACACACACAAAAACTTATTATTTAGCATAGATAACATTTATATAATTCAAACAATTTAATCCAAAGGCCAAAGATGTTTTAATGCCAATTACCGTAATGGAGCAGTGTGTGAAGCTGATGCCTGAGTAGGTTGCCCCGTGTTTCAGGACACCAGGTGCTGTGTAAGAATGATTATATTATATTAGCATATGTATGGTATGGTAGGCATTGTATAGTAAATAAAATATATAGAAATAGATAGTGTATGTGTAAGAGTGTGTGTGTGGTGTGAGGGTGTATGTGTAAGAGTGTGTGTATGGTCTGAGGGTGTGTGGTGTGAGGGTGTGGATATATTTATTTACAGTGACGTGACTGTATATGGGTATTATGTTTGATAGGAGTTTAGGATAATATTGACCTAATCCGTCAGAAGGTTTTCAACAGTGTGTCAACAACTAAACCCATGTGTGTTTATTTTTTTGTACTTAATTCCCTTCGCAACAGAGAGTCCGAATGACTTGTTTCATTTTCGTGTAGGGATAGTTAAAGGGTCTTGAATAAATTCTCGTTTGGATAATTTCGGAAATCTGCGCAAAGTTAGTAAAACATTAATTATTATAATTGGTGTACATGTATAACATTTACGCAGGCCCATCGCAATCAAGCGCTAATTTTTCGTGCTCAATTTCTTGTTGATTTTGGAGGAATCCACCCCTGGTTTTATTGTTATCAAATACCAGAGCATTCGACCGAACTTTGGCGAAGATAGCAAACTATTTCAGTAATATCAAAGGATTTTTTGTGGGCAAAGCAAACACTAAATTCTTTATTGTTTCTTCTTTGGCAAATGTCCAGCTATTTTCAGTCATACTTGACCTTAATGCGTCAATGGATCCACTGTAGTGCCTTACGTGGTCATATTATCCGTTTTTAACGTAAGAATAAGTAATAAGCCTTCATTCGTTTACGTAACCATAAATACCCAATAAAACTACTTCCATTACGAGTATAAGACCTTATAATAATAATAAAACACTATTCGTGGATTTAGTACTTGCTTCATAGCTTTCTAATAAAACTGAGTTCATGTCCAATGTTTCGTCAACTTTGGTTGTTTGTTCCATTGCATTAACATATGATGAGTTTCTACTGATTGTGATTATGAAAAATTAGGTGAAATGCACCTACTTATTTTTTATAACGTTTATTTGGTGATGGATAAGACGCGGACTTTCAAGCTGAGGGTTCCAGGTTCGAATCCAGCCGTGTACCTATGAGTTGATTTTCAATTCAAGTACATTATCCGATTGCTTAACGGTGAAGGAAAACATCGTGAGGAAACCTGCATGTCTTGAACAGGCAATCCTCACTGGGCCCTCGTGGTGGATTATGGCCCATACACTCTCTGTAGGAGAGTAGGCCTGAGCCCTCGGTGGGGACGTATATAGTCTGTTGATGTGCGTAACTACATTCGTGGTCGATATAATTCCTTGAATATTTACCGTGATGTCATGTACCCTTAGGGTGAAACTTCCTTCCTTCCTCGGGTAAGAAAAGCGTCTTTCTCTACTCGGTATGATATATCCTAACATGTGTCTTTCAGGGCATTGAAAAATCACCATTTTATTTAAGCAACATCTTTAACTCACATTAAAAAAGCATTGACGTGTCTATAACTTTTAAAACCAATGTTTAATTGAAATCGATAAGTCAATAGCTCGAAACGAATAGGGACGCTGTTCTACAGCGTCCCTATTCGTAGTTATTATGTACTCATATTATGCTGAATCTCAAGTCGTGACCCGGATTTAGGTGGCTTCGGGTTTCAGGTCAAGGGGCAAATTATCCCGGTTTGACGTACACAAAACCTCAAGTGGGAAGTGAGGGTTTCCCAAAGGCATCCTTTGATTTCGGAAGCTTCAATTCCAGACACAGTTCGGCTTAAGAAACTGGAGCTGAAATTCATGTATTCGATTCATGTCGATTGTCCAAACATGTGTTACGTATAAAATAATAACTCGAAAAATGACAATGGAACCCATTTATTGGTCCTAAAGGTCAAACTAGCACCAAAGTGTAAACCAATCACACGCCTGTTACTGTCATTTTAAAAGTGTAGGCAGTGGTCGCATCGCACGTCCAATAACGACGTAGTACTTACAAGTTACAACAGATGGCGCAAATTTTTCATGTACGACAAATTCGGGTGAACATGCAAAAATCATTACCATTGGCTTTTCGGTGAAAGAAAACATCGTGAAGAAACCTGCACACTTTTGAGAAGAAATTTAAAGGTATGTGTGAAATCTACTAATCTTCACTGGGTCCGCGTGGTGGACTTAGGTCCATACACTCTGTAGGAGAGTAGGCCTGAGCCCCTGCAGTGGGGACGTATATAGGCTGTTGATGTTGCTGTTGTAGTACGCAGAAAATAATACTGTCATAAAAGGTTTGTCTAGCGAGCGACTTCCATCTAACCCTGAGGGGATCTGGACCATATTTTCGGGATTAGGCTGTTAGAAGTTCATCAAGCCGCCTAAAGGCCTCAAATTTCAACTTAGCAAGCTTACGTTTAAAATAATGTTGAAAATTTTGTACGGGAGGAATCTGTTAGAATTCTCGTTAACCGAATCATTAATGGATCAAACCCCAATATAGGTAAGAGGTTTGTATGCCGGGGATCAAGTCGCATTACCACTTGTAAGCTGGAATTAACTCAAGCGAGCGCTGTACAATAATTTCCCTGAAGCCGCAAGTCAACTATGGGTTGTGCTAAAGATCGCAAAGCTAAATAAATTTATTTTAACCGTGATAAAATATTACCGTAAATGTCAATGTAGAACAAAAGTGCCTCTCAATCAAACTACACCAACGCATTGTAAGAAGTAGCCAGTACTTATGTATTATTTTTATTCACTGATTCTTGTAATTTATATAATAATAATAAAAACATTTGTAAACTCTTATATACACCTACTACTATATATATACATACTCATTTTTATATATTTTCCCATGATTCGTGATATTTTATATAGTATACGTATTCGTGTCAGGCGGGAATCAAGGCTTCACTGAACATCAGTGCTGCGCTTCATCCACTCCCGGTGGAAGTGCAGCTCATGCTGAGTGAAGACCTTTTCGGCGCTCACTGCGCGACACGGGCAGCGGCAAACTGACATCACATCTTTGTTATTTATTTTTTCGAATTTGTGTACAACTGTTTATTTAAATCAGTTTGTCTATTATTATCGTTTTAATTAGTTTATTTTTCAATGTTTCTAGTTTACAATATTTTTCTGTGCGTTTGTTGTTGTGTGTGTCGTGTTGTGAAAATGCTGAAAAAATTCTTTGTCTATTTTTAATACTTTAGGGCTCTGTTGCTCAGAATTAGCGTGCTCAACCTGATGCCTCACGCTAATGACTGGCTCTGCTTCCTTTTATATCGGAACACAACCGTGCTATTAACACTGCTGTTTAGCGTCAGTCTAAGCTAACATGGAAGTAGCTGGTCAGTTGGATAGAAAATGCTCAATCACCAACCAACCCGAAAGGTACCTCCCGTGATAATTGAACCCGAGGCGTTCGGATTGTGACTTCAAACGTGTAGCCTTTATTCTACGGGTGCGGGTAAAATTTCCTTTTCATCATGTTTTCCGTAATCCACGGGAAGGAGTGGGGTCAGGCCACACAATTATGTGTAGTAAGTCCGTAGCCTATTAATAATATTGCCGTAAATCCAAGGATTGTCTAATTTATTATATTAGATAGATTCAATATTTGAGACAATTTCGAACAAATTAGTCGTTGGTCAATTAAATTGAACAATGGCCAATCAATACCGCCTGGCATCGTCTCCCAATTTTCTCCAAGCTTGTCTGGAATACTGGTTGCTAGGCAACGGCTCTTACATAATTTAGCTAAGTAAATGAATGCCGCGGTTACACAAAAAGGCAATATTTAGATTTCTATCTTATTCCATTGTTATAAATGATCATGAAATCAGTTATTTGATAAAATTTGGTTTCGGATCATGATCACGTCAATAAAATATATTGTTTATTGCACAAAATAATAATTACAAAGTAAATTATAACTAAAATTGTACAATTAGAGTGCCCTATCCCTAACAAGAGATTTCTCCCGGCACTCACACTGGAGCTTTCAAAAAATAAATATACTGTAAGTGGACCTACATACATGTACATAAACAAAACAAAAAAGTATATATTAGAGAAGAAGATATTGTAGAAAAAAAAGCATAACAATGAATTAAAAATACGATTTACATAGTATATAAATTATAAATATATACATACATATAAACTGCCTATTATTTGAATGAGGTATAAATAGTGCTCCTTGAGTTGTTTTTAAATGTAATGTCTAAATTAAGCTCGTACCTTTTTAGGGGTAAATTTATGGCATGTAACAATAATTTTGATTTAAAAATTGATTCTACACGCTATAGTATCGATTTACGATATACGCGATTGAGTACCCATGCCCATGCTTCTACTAAAATAACCGTGGTTGTGGTAATTTTAGTGTGGTATCAGTCGATATATTTCTTCGCTTTTTATCATGCAAATGTTTTTGAATGTCGTAATTTTACGTGTAGTTCAGCCTACACAACCGTACAACGATTAAAAATCGGTATTTTTATTTACTTTTTTGTGTATAAATTAAATTCGTGTAGATGCACTCCTCGAAAGTAACTTGGCACTTTAATCAACGGGAACTTAAGGACGGTAGTTCAGCTGGAATATTTTTTGTCACGATTTCGTACAGCGCTGACTCTAAAAATCATGGCACGGGAAACGATAAAGTAGCCTAGGTTCTATGTTGTATGCGTGCCAAATTCCATGTATATTTATTCAGCTGTTTAGTCGCGAAAATTCAACAATCATTCAAAGATAAAACGGGCAAAGTGTGAGTTGGACTCGCGCACCGAGGGTTCCGTACAGAATATGAATATTTAAAATACGGAAAACCATAAATAATATGCACCAAACAATCCTCAAACGACTGCGCCTCGATTTAGTTTTGCTACTCGTCTCTATATGGCGCTAATAATATATTAAAACGCACGTATCAAAATAATCAGATTTGTGGTATGGGAGCCCCGTAAAATGTTTATTATATTCTGTTGTTTTTTGTATTTGTTGTATAGCGGCAACAGAAATACGCCACCTGTGAAAATGTCAACTGTCTCACTATCACGGTTCATGAGATACAGCCTGGTGACAGACGGACAGCGGAGTCTTAGTAATAGGGTCCTGTTGGTACCTTTCGGTACAGAACTCTTAAAAAGAGGGGTAGTAAGACAGCTACTTTCGGATTTATGACATACAACGTGTTCAAATTTTTCATCTACCTAGCTCATGCTATATCATATGTTACAGTGGGATAGTTTATGTAGCGCACTCAGAGGAAGTGGCCGACAGCAGCACTTGTAAGCATAACTCTAATTTACTACTGACATAATTGAGGATCTGAAATTCTTGGAAGTGCCAGTGATTGAGATTCACCTGGCTGGCATGAGTATTACAGAATGGTTGGATTCAGAAATAATTTCGTTCACGTAAACATTCAGCGGCGCGGCGCACGCGTCGATCAGCCACAGATTACAAGTCTGAACGTTTGTTTGGAAATCGGCATGTTTATTTGAAATAGGAAATTATTTTGTTCAATAATATTTTTAGCCAATTGATTTAAGTTTGTTAAAACTTTAGGTATATTCAATTTAGGTTTGTAGTATGTTTAAAAAGCGTGTGTTTTATTTTTATTTAATGCAATGTTTTTAAATGGTTCCTGAAGAGTACCTCCTTGTTAGTACATTCAAAGAGTATTAGCGATTTGTACTTTTCAAATTTTATTATTCATGTTTTTTGTCCTATTTTCACGTCGTAACAGAGGGTCAGAATGAATTTATTTTTTGTATAACACTGGACAATGATACAGGCTGCCTTTTTAAAAATAAAATCGTGCACTGTATAGGCTATCCTTTCTTCGAGCATTGTGACCTGCCATATTGACAGGTCTTTGCAGATAACTGACTCGTCGCTCACTTTAGCATTTTTTCTTTTACAGATACCCTCATTCCTTTTATAACGTACAGAAATCCCGAACAGAGCTTTCTGAAGGTATTATGTTTCCGTTCAATATCTATGCAGTGAGGAGTAAGGTTCTCAAATCAAGACCGAGACGAGTCTTTTTAACGTAAGACCCCGGTTTATAACAACTGAAATACAGAAACAGAAAGATATTTATTTAACTAAAACACACACAATACAAAAATACAATTGATACATACATTGCGTACACTTGCAAATAATACATTATTGATGTACATAGGCATTGTGTTGTAATGTGTCGTCCAACAGGACTAATCTCAGCATCTGCTATGGCAGTAGCCATAGCGCTGGTTTTCTATGGAAATCTATGTTAGTTGTACTTAAGGTTAACTAATGCAGTATACAGGTCTAATGCATAATGTCGTTTAACATTCCCTAAACACACCCTAGATAAACAAGGGTCACCGACATAGCTCGACGAGTCCGTGAGCATCGGCAGGCCACATTGCTCGAAGAACCGATAACCGGTGGGGACCAAAGGTTCTCGAGTGGCAACCACGTACCGGGAAGCATGTATCGGACCGTCCCCCTACTGGATAGACCAACGACCTGGTTAAGGTCGCTGGATGCAAGTGGCTCGGGACCGGCCAATGTGGAATACCATGGAGAAGTCCTATGTCCAGCAGTGGACATGTATGATGTTGAAACCGACTCAGTCAAGCGCTAGACGGTAAAAAGGTATCCCTTTTGATGTTAAACATCTATAGCCGCACGTAAAACAAATTTCTGGCGTGGCGACGCATGCCGTAGCGACGCGTCGCCACACTATATGATGGTGTATATATACAGAACGAATGAAGTTGTATAAATTGTTTTTATATTTAATGAAAATAAATGTTTATTAAATAAACAGTCATCATTTTCTGGAAAAAATCGTAATATTTTATTTTATCATTATGCCATATTTAGTTTATATCGCAATCTGTTCTTTTCAATCATATTACTTTTATAAAATAATGTCGATGTTTCACATCTGCCAGGCGTCCTGTGACGGCTCACATTTTTTTTTCACTTAATTTTGACACATAATTTGCGACAGAGAATGTATGAAACTATAAAAGTTCGTGGGTTTAATTTATTTTTGAGTAAATCTGCTTCATAAATCAACAATCAATAGTGATGCGGAATATTTATTGTAAATGGTTCCGCAGCTGTTCGGATTTAACATGAGGATGTGAAGTGTAAATTTATAAGATGTTTAAATCAAGTCGGCAGCAATTTACGTTATGGACGATTTTGCTCTCACGGTGGCTTTGAATTGGGCCGACCTATGAAGTCACATTTCAGTTTGATTTTCATCTTTATGAAACCGTTTATAAAATATAAAGCATGACTAGCGGCCCGCCCCGGCTTCGCACGGGTTGACATTTATTTTGGCATAAACGTAGAGTAAATATAATCTTTCTAGATTATTACATATTACATAAATTTTCTGAACTTTCCAGAAGTTCTCATGTGAACTTCTTCCCTCACTTCCACCCATCACGACCAAACTCCCTTACTTTCAGCAGGAGACGAAGGGGTATTCACTACCCCAACGGGAAGTTGATCAGAGTTGGTGGTGATAGAGAAAACCCTGTCTTAACGTACTAACATTATATATATTATTATATGCTAGCGTTTTGTCTGCTACTTAGTCCGCGTGGACTTCAAAAATCATCCCACGGGAACTACTTGCTCAATCGGGATAGAAAAAACTATGTCATTTTCCGGCTCTATAACTATATACAAAAAAAATCTAGTCATTCTGGCTCTCCATTACGACTGTAAGGAAGGACAAACAAAGAAACATAGCCACTTTCATATTTATAATATAAGTATATATTTGGAAATCAGTAACATCAAATATCATCATCAACAGCCTATATATGTCCCCACTGCAGGGGCTCAGGCCTACTCTCCTACTCGTACTGAGAGTGTATGGGCCGTAGTCTTAGTAGACCAGTGCGGTTTGGCGGACTTCACATGCCTGTTCAAGACATGCAGGTTTCCTCACGATGTTTTCCTTCACCGTTAAGCAATCGGATAATGTACTTGAATTGAAAAACAACTCATAGGTACACGGCTGGATTCGAACCCGGAACACATCAATTATAAACAGAAATAAATCTAGAAACATACAGACTACATGTCGTAACAAGAAAAAAAATCAAATGTTATCTCGCACCATGGCGCAACTGTAGCAATAATAATAAATCTTATATTTTCAGTAAGTCGCTCTATGAAGAGTAAATGTATCTTGATTTAGTTCATTTCAAATATTTTCGTTTTTAATGTATTTCGTGTTGATTTCGTGGGTTTCCGCAATTATTTTAGCGGTGAACGAACACGTTTTGTTGAATTGTTTAGAATTAAATTAGCTAGTGCGTATGTAAAAAATTTGGCTGGGGATAACCGATGTGGAGTAAGCGGTGACCACGCACCTGGTATTAGATAACTGAACAAAACCAGGGATACAATTCACTAATTTCAAACATACTTCCAACCCCACGACTCACTTATGTCTTTGCTGACGTCATTCACGGTACACCACAACAGGTTTTTGAATTGTTTTAAACTGTTCTAGGTTAATCAATGATGTCTACGGACTCTATAGAATCTCATGGCGCCTCATACGTCATCGTAACGTCACCTGCTTGTAAACTTTGGTTGTTGACTACTGAATGTTTACAAGTAGTTGACGTCATCAACGATTCAGACTAAAGTAGACTAAAAATCATTTTATTTGTCGATTTTCTCTTAAAATATCCAGTGTTTTTCTTTTAACTAAATAGTTAAGTTGCAAAATTTATGTTCAATACGGATGCCATCAATAGATCCTATATTTTACATGCTGACAAATAGCTTAATGCCGGTCACAAGCCACTTGCATAACGCTTACCACGGGACGGCCTCGTACACCTTTCCTAGTACGTGATCACACTTCAATAACTCTTACTCGTTAATCGGTTCTGATGGGTAATCGGAATTCGCTAAAATTAATCCAGTCTATTTTCGTCTGAAGTAAATCAATAACAGAGCTTGTACTTTTTGGTGTATTAATATTTTATCGTATATATAGATAATATTCATTACTGATACCAAGAAAATTGTGCCAGGTAGTGCCACAGAGTAGATAGCGACGAGCTGGCTTCGCGCGGGAAAATTAGGGCTGGGCCGTAACGGGAATCGATCGATTACTCCTCGGTCATGTTTTACTGCCGGATAATCAGCAACAAGTGAGCACATGGGTGCCGCCTATTACTCGCACAATAAGTTTGCCCCTCTGAAGTTAGCTCTCCGCAATTTCTCTCATGTACAGTCGGAATGTGTGTGTATTATTTTCGATAATAACTATCCCTAGATGACATACAACACTAGGACATTTCTTTCCACCCGCTAACTTGCCTTGCCTCACATTTATACGTTAAAAAAATTGCACTAACTTCAGAGAGGCAAACTTATTGTGCGAGTACTATATATACTCAGTGGTTCAAAGGGATCTATGTTTCAAATTCAAAGGTTTTAACTCGAGTTGTTCGTGTTGAGTGTTTGGTATGTCAATGAATAATTCAGTGAGGCTTTTTATACAAGCAAGGTGTGCAATGCACTAAGAACAAACATTGATCCTTTTTGCCTGGGAATCAAGAAATGGCGTCAGCAAATACGTCTACCATGAGGTTGTGATCATGTTTGTCTTCAGCGAATTGCACTTCAAATTGATTCACACATTTATAATACACAAAATATTGTATTGCAAAATTAAGTGTATTTGTACGCGCTGTGGCCTCACTGCAGCACATGCTGAGACGAGTCCATTTTAGCAACACACTACAACACAAACAAATTTTATGTATGTTATATAGCTTCAATTTTTGTTTATCAGTTTTAAGTATTTTCGTTTTTGTGTAATTAGTTTTGTTTTTGTGTTTGTAGTTTTGTTTTAATATATTTCTTAATGTGTTTTTTCTATGTGTATTGTGTTGTGTGTGTTATTAAATAAAGATGTGTCTATGTCTACATATTTTTGGCTGATATGTGAACAGCTACCAAAAGATTTCATTCTTCATCTCCTGCAATATTTACATAAATTTCTATTAACTCCAATAGTTTTCATACTTGGGCGACCTCAGAGATTTGGACAAAAGTACAATTTTAATTTGGCTTAAAAAACTTGAATAAATCAAAATAAAAAAGGAAAAACTTTATATTGGACCGGGATTCGAACCCGAAGACCTGTGACTGTTTATCTTGCCGCTTGCCCACTGGTTATACCCAAGCGTGTGAAATAAGCCAGCATATTTTGCCGCATGAAAACTCGAAAACACCCCCAAACAACTCCCATATATCACTTCTGCGAAATCGTTAGAGCCGTTTCCATGATCGCCGATATATATACATAAATATACAAGAATTGTTTATTTAAAGGTATATGTATAGATAGCAGTATTTCGGAAGCGTAAATTCATTGCAATTTCCCACCCCCAAACCTATAATGCAGTATTCCACCGGGAATCTATCCCGCTATCTGTAGATTTACAACCAGACCACAGAGTTAATAAGCAGTATCGCTCCCCAAAAACATCAACTACAAATAAACGCGATAGTGTAAGCGTCCACTGGCATAATTCCCAACGACGTTTTGACAGAAAATCGAAGCTTCACCGAACATTATCGACTAGGCATGTAATGTGAAGATAACGAGTAGCACGAGAGTGGACGTAACCAGCTGGGGGCCCGGACCCCCCGGCGAAAATTACTTTATATCTAGCTCTTCTATACCGCCTCTATGGGGACTAGAGGCTACTATGATACCACAGTTAACGTGGTCAGTTCATTCTGTTTTTACAGCGGCAACAGAAATACATCATCTCTGAAAATTTCAACTGTAACTAACACTGTTCATGAGATTCAGACTGGTGACAGACAGACAGCGAAGTCTCAGTAATAGGGTCCCGTTTTCCCCCTTTGGATACGGAACCCGTAAAATACCCTACCACAAACCAAACCAGATAGGGGCCGTCCATTAATCACGTGAGGCTTGAAAGGGGGGGGAGGGGTTTGACAAAAATCACGAAATGTCACAAGGGGGGAGGGGGGGTGTAGTAAGATATCACGTGTATTTATTTTTTCATTATTTTTTCAAACGCGCGATTTTTAAATCGAAAAGCGGCGTGTAGTGTGACCTTGAGTCGCCGTTGCTAGACAACGAACGAAGTACCTTCTCACGCGCCGCCGACGACCGCCCGCTCGGCACGCCAATCGCCAGTTATTCTGTTGTTTTCGCGCCGAATACATGCGTAAACGGTTATAATACCTTAGTACGTTTTGCATTATTAAAACAATGTTTAAAGTAGGTGATCTGTATAAAGACCTTTTTGCAGAGTATAAGAAAGGAAAAAACCTAGTATCGCTCAGAAAGAATTTAATGAGTTGTGGGTGATTACACCATTCGTTTATTATTATTTTTATGCCAATCAAAAACAACCTGCAACCTTTCTGTCAGACATTTTTATCATGGTCCTTAATTTCAGAATAAAATAAGATTATACTTTATACATGTATTTAAGATAATATTCTAAAATATCCTAACATAAAAAGGAGATCAAATATATGTGAAGCCAAGCTTCCAGGCTTGTGATTGGCTGACAGTTACATGTATTATATATAGTAAAATGACACAAAAATATATCATGACATATACGATACCAAATTAATATATAAATTCAACACGCGCGCTTGCGCGCGCAAGACAATTCTAGTTCTAAAAAATTTAAGATTTTTTGTAGATACGAAAAATACACGTGATGTTGGATGGGGGGTGGGGGGTAGTCTTAAACCTCACCATGTATCACCAAGGGGGAGGGGGGGGGTTAAAAAATGCTTAAAAAAAGATCACGTGATTAATGGACGGCCCCATACCGATAGGTGCCATTACGAATGGAATCCGATACTTCCGGATTGCGTTTTTTTTACGTTGACAACCCCAACACCTCCGCCATTTAGAATTTTTTTGAAAAATTTAATCAACTCACACACAAGACACTCTACTCGTATATGGACAAGATGAACACGATTCCGTCTTTGAATGTTTCCAACCGACTTCAAAAACGGAGGACGTTCTCAATTCGACGGGTATTTTTTAAATGGCTGTTACCTGAAAACTTTCGACTGGGGGAACTGAATTGGATTATTCTTTTTTTATTTGAATGCTGGTGCTTCCTGTGTGGTCCCATTTCAGACAATAGCGTCCTTGAGAAAACCATATAAGTGTTAAATTTTCTGTAGACTTTTGGGCAACTTGAACGCGTTAACTTGTTTACTGTTTTTTTTTTGTAATTTATCTCTTGAAATTGAATTATGTCCCCCGAAATCAAAACCTAAGTCCATACCTGGGTACATTGACACTTCATAGCCTCGTGGTATCGATAAGTAGTAGTACTCTTTTGTTTTTACGACAAAAGGTAAGTGTGATAAATATTTGTGTTTACGGAAACATCTCAACAAAAGGAAGAAACCATTCTGCTATTTTTGATTGGATCATTTTCAAAATGTTCGTGTTTGATGCTATAAATAGGCTATTGTCGCCTTTTACCTATTATTATTTTACAACAATGAGAGATATATTTTTTTGTTATATAATTGACAGAATTTTCCTTCAATTCCTTTTTCCATTTTCTTTTCATACAAACGACGGATATTAAAAAATATATTACTTATAAACGCAATATATATTTTTTGGAATTTCAAAAAAACGTTATTAAATACTCGTATTGTAGTGACTTTCAAAACATAATGACGAATGTGTATTTAAAACTTTTCAAATCCCTGTTCTGTTTACACCATGTGTAATATTTTAATCTTTTACCTAGCGTCATATTTCCTTGTAGTAGCTATATTTACATAGAGGAAAAACAATGTGTGTGCAGTAGTATTTTTCAGTAATAAAACTCTCAATCTATTCAATCCATCAGGCATGTATATTGTATATTCTTCAATATATTCTCAACACACAGTCGGGCAGAGTAACGTTTACTAGTACTATTTCAACAAAATTCACAACAGGAATGGTTTACAAAATGAGTGTTCATCAGTTTTATAATACAATCTTCATAGCTCCCACCATCGTCAGTTCCTACTTCGAAAACTACAACTTCGTGAATCAAAACAGGCACAGTTATACAATATTAATTAATCCCTATAACCAATTACGTTAATACTGAAGTTCCAGAATGGATAATTAAATACAATATTTGTTACTAAAGGCTCACATTATTTAAATACATAATTATTCCTATAAATTAGATAAACCGTGCTGGTTGAGGCAGCGTGCATCGCCTTCTCGCCGGAAGTAATTGCCTACGACATATTATACAATATTTATCTTTCTCGTTAATAAATAGAATCAAGTATACAATATCAAAATACAAACGTAGTTATTGTTTAAACATTTATGACTAAATGTAGATATCGTTCAGTCACGTATCCGAGTAACTTGTATTAACTTAATTTGATGTGACGTCGTCGCGGGCACCTTCTGTAGATGCTTGTTATGCCTCTTCATATAGATGTCGCTGGTAGCATTTGCACCGGATGTTGTTGCCGGTAACACTATTCACCGCAGACTTAGAAAAAAACGGTCAAGTGCGAGTCGGACTCACGCACAAAGGGTTCTGTACCATTAATGTTCTATAAAAACGGCAAAAAATCATGTCTGTTGTATGGGAGCCCCCTTTAAATATTAGTTTTATTTTAATTGCATTATTTATTTTTCAAGTGAATATGTAATTAGATAGTGGCCGTTTAGAAATATCGAGCAAAAATGAGCAAAAAATTATGTTTGTCGTATGGAAACCGCCATAAATATTTATTTTATTCTGATTTGTATTTGTTGCTATAGCGGCAACAAAAATACATCATCTGTGAAAATTAAAACTTACAATTATGACGGTTCATGAGATACAGCCTGGTGACAGACGGACAGCGCAGTCTTAGTAATAGGGTCCCGTTTTTACCCTTTGGATACGGAACCCTAAAAATGATCTTAGATAAAAAACGAGCATCGGATAGATCCCCGTCGGGAGCCGAACCTTGACCTCCGAACCGTCAGTCCAACCATTTACTGAAGGGGTATGTTTGGATAATACCTCTAAATCACTACTACAATTCAGAAACTGGATACCGGATTAGATAATCCATTTAACTCCCTACTAGAACTAACGAACGAAAACAAAGAAACATCCAGTTAATACCTAAGTTAGTAATTGAGTCTAAGTAACAAGTTACTCCAAGTTACATCACGCGTAAGTCGTAAAGATAAGATTTTGTTTTGCTCATTTTACCGCAGTCAGCAGAAATATGTAGGCCACGAACTTGCAAATATGATATCCGCTGGAAGTTTGGAAAACGTCAATCAGGGATTTGGCCGATATCGATAAAATAGGGTGGTGAATTCATCTGAACGCCTGAAAGTTGGTATATTTTACCCAGCTACGTCTAATACAAAAGGATTTGATTTTAGGCGTCTGTGCATAAATTCATATAATATGTATGTTCACCTAATCCCATAAACGAATCTTCGTAGTTTGGCAAATGAGGTGTCATTGGAAGATTCGTGCTCCCTATAGACTGTAGACTATGACGTCAATTAAAATCCAACATGGCCGCTCATTCCGGATGTAAAGTGGTACTCAAAAAATGTCGTGCTTGGTTTGTAATGTCAAAGCTTTTGAGTTTGTTGTTTATACAATTCACATATAACAATATGTTTGAAGCAAACGGGCCGAATATACTGAGATAAAACATTTTAGCAATAAAAGTATTTATACATTGAAACCCAAACGCTCTTGTATTAAAAATGATATTTATTATAAACTTATTTAAATTCTGAGAGTAAAATTTACTTCAAAAACTTATGTAATAATTATTTATTCCGTGAATATAAAATGAGCGTAGCGAGGGTTTCAAGGAACGAGACGCAAAATAACTTTGCTGCCGAGCGAAACACACAACTTTTCATCTCACTACAGCGAGGAAAATAGCAGATTAAAAAGAAAACAGTTGAACTTTTGAAAACAGTTGAAAGCACTAGCAGATTTTGTTCTTTACAAATAAACCTTTGGAAACCTTCGTATAAACCTTTGGAAACCATTACTATTGTTTTGCCTATTCACTTGGCATTATTTGCAACACACTCTTGGCCACCATCTCAATAACAACAGGTTGACATGAGTGTAAGAGAGCATTTAATATAATTTTCCTAATAAAAATCTGAAAAATATTTTAAAAGTTCAAAAACCGCAGACGTTTGTACAAAGATCTGGCGTCTGTTTTATTATACACTCTTTGCTGCATCGACATGCTCCAAGCGGATTGACTTCAACTCGAGTATTTTTGAAACAGGAACGGGCGTGCCTTCTTTTTTAAATGTATGTAATTTTTAATGTTATTGATATATTAATGTTTTATGTATCGCTATCTCTTTTTCTCCCTTTGAATTTTTGTGGTTAGACTCCACCTTAGACATGAAGTCCTAGTACCTTCATCTTCAAAAGCCGATAGATGAAAGCGTGCTCACCCAGAAATGTTACTTAGGTTACTATTAGCAATGTTTTCTTTGCTAACTGGAACAAAATAATCATCATTATTTGTTAATTTTACTATATGTTTAATTTTTTTGCGAATGTATTAAAAACGTCGTTCAAAACTTTTTAATCGACAGACTAGGCTGTATGGCTTATTGTCCTTTGCCTGTCCCTATGGGATAAATTTTACAACAACAGCATGTTTTATCGAAAGAAAAAGACAAGTTTGGTTCATCATTGTCATGTTCGAATTTCAAAAACTCTTTCCAAGCTAGCGTGCAAAAAGAGCTTTTGCACGCAGATTTCGAACAAACAATGAAGCCTTTCCGAGCTATTGAGATGAAAAAGATCTTTCTTATGATTTTGTCCTTTTCTAAAATACATTGGGAAGTAAGTAATATCCTTGGAATCAAAGTAGAAATTTTACTTGATATAAATCCCTTACCCGGCGACAATTTGAAGTAGTGGAAAGGCTTCGGCAGAGAGCTTATGAAGTGATAAAAGTACCTTTTGCAATAAAGTTATACCTAAAAGCGGCAGAATTTTATGCCGTCATTAAATTCTGTTTGTCTTTGCAAGATGTAAAGTATGGGGTAGAGGTAGTGACATAGAAATTTTTCTAATGTCATGGATGACAGCGGTGATGGTTAACAGCATGTAGTTAAATTCAAGTTTAAAAAACATTGCAAGTTAAATAAAAGCTTCTAAAAAATTGCTTTCGGAGTCATAACTGACACATACACCAAACACGATACAGTAAAATTGAGAACCTCTTTTTCCTTTTTCCAAGTGTCGGTTAAAAATGTTTTCCCATACATTTGTCTACATCAAGGTAAATTTATAATCATGAATAATGTGTGATTATATAATGGTTCCGTTAAAAAGGTGACCTAAAAATGGACCTAAAGATCCATCTGGAAAAATACTCTCATATACACACATTTTCGATCTCGCCGTACAACAGAGGTCATTAGAACCATATAACAGGTGGTGTAATCTGCAGCATCCCGCACCGGGGCCAAGCTGAGAGTTAAAACAGCTTTGTCGAAAATGCCGTGTTTTTTCAAGCGTGAATTCGTTCGTTTCAGCTCGTACTCGTATAGCATAGGTATTAACAACTGGCACAGACTTTACTATATACACTATATACATGCCTCATATGAGCTCAACCCACACACCCACAGTCCCTCACCGTTTCCCTCACCCTCACATTTGTCCGTAATTATGGTGCTATGTATGCGGTGCCGAAATATCGGAAACTCAAAACCAATTAATTGTGGTAAGACCCGGTCCAAATTGATTTTCAACAGTCTGCTATGGTGAATTCGATCTAGAATTTGATGCTATTTAGTTAATATTTAGACGCGATTCGTTTCATTATTACTAGAATTTGCCATGGTAGCTCAGTTGGGTAGAGCATCAGTCCTTGAACAATCGAGGTCTGGGTTCGATCCTGGCTCGTAACAATGAGTTACTATTTGGTATTTTGAATTTAGGTACGAATGATAAAAACAATTACCATTGGCTTTTCGGTGAAGGAAAACATCGTGAGGAAACCTGCACACTCCTCAGAAGAAATTCAAAGGTGTGTGTGAAGTCTACCAATCCGCAGGTAGGCGTAGCGTGGTGGACTATCCCATACACTATCTGTAAGAGAGTAGGCCTGAACCCCTGCCTACGGTAAATATATAGGCTGTTGATGTGATGAAGGTTACAAGTATCTCATGCATCCATTAACCAACTTACAAGTATCTCATGTTTGATTGAAAAACAATTTTAGGTTTGCATTTGAATAAATGATATCTACTATCCGTTATTAATTTCAAGTTGACCCTCACGCGTTCCTGAGAAAAAGGGTCTTGACAGACGGACAACAAAGTTCCTTTTCCTTTTGAGGTACGGCACCCTAAAAAGATATACAAACATAGACAAGTCTATTCATTGAAGCTGTCAATAGTTGCTAAGTTTCATCCTAAATGACACCATTAGACTGTTATCTATCGTTTCACTCAATTCATAATTGAGTTTATTCAGGGACACTCATTGGAAATTCATTGTTTAAGTACTGTAGTTATAAGAAGAGACATTTAAAATTTCGAAGGCAAAAGGAGCAACTTTAAAGTAGATAATAAAATAAAATTAGGAAGTCTGTGAAGTTGAGGACAGGAATTTCAGTTTGGTTGGGATGGCAGGCGACCAGAGCGCAAAGAACGACAGATTTCTTTGAATTGTGTAATGATTATGAAACAGAAAGTTTTTAAATAAAATATCTACGAATTAATATAACTAGTGCCGTGGTACTCGTAGCACAGTTGAGTACAGCGTCAATCCTTGAACAATCGAGACCTGGGTTCGATCCTGGCTCGTACCAATGAGTTACTATTTGTTGTTTGGAATTTATGTACGAATGATAACAATCATTACCATTGGCTTTTCGATGAAAGGAAACATCGTGAGGAATAGAAAGGCGGAGTAGAAATTCAAAGGTGTGTGTGTGATGTAGCGTGGTGGACCAGCCCATACACTCTCTGTAAGAGAGTAGGGCTGAACCCCTGCAGTGGGAAATTTAAAGGCTGTTGATGATGACTATACGTAGTGGAATGTATTGAAAATAACAATATATTATTGTTGTAGTAGCAAGGATGCAAGCTGCTCTGGCTTGGTCATTGTTGTCAAGGGGGAATGTTCAGCAGCGGTCGTTTCCCAAATGATGATGATGATGAACAATTTAAGCTAGATGACACCAAATCAGATTGGAGTTAAATTGTATTTCAAACCATAGAGGGCATTATAAAACTCCTATAAAATTTAAAATATCTTATTATTATTTTTCTGGACTTCTACAGGTTAAAAAGCCCCCGTCTTTCTCGAAATAATTTTTTATTTTACATTTTGCTTTGTAATTACATTGTGAAGATTTTTAAGTATGCGAGTGGTCACATAATCACGTTAGTTTACGAGATAAATCTTATTTTTTATTTTTACTGAAGATAGACCAACACATGACCTCAATCTCACCTGATGGTGACGGTGATGGTGGCGATGAGGTCGTCGATGTTACGTGTTGGTCTAGAAGGTGACTATTTACTCTTCTTTTGTCATCAAAATCAAATTTTAATTCATACATTATCTACTTCAATGCGCAGACGTGACGTCACTCCCAGGTACCGATTTGTATGGAGCGTTTTTGCACCACGTGACTAGAATCACTTTTCGACGGGTTATATTAGGAAAACTCACACGGTCTGTCGAATGAAGGAATAACAAGATTTTAGTCATCATCCTTGTCTTTTCTTCTTGTTCTCTTCTTCTTCCTTTCGTTTTCTCTCGAGGATATAGTAGTATATTTCATGTTCATCACAAAACTTATCACGATGACCGATCTAAAAGTTAGCGGCTAAATTATATCATACTTTAGGTAGTGCACCCTCCTCAAATGTCAAAATGGCCAGCGAAAGTTTATAATTCGTGGTTTACGAGTATCATCCGACCACCTCGTTATAAATAACTTTGAACATTGTTTTTGTTCTTTATAATCCGTTGTTACTTGTTACCACTCCGGATGAAGACTTAATACTTTTATTATGACACTTTTACTTCAATGTACCCACATACATTCCCAGGATACTAATGAAAAACATAACCCGTCTTTTCTGTCGAGCGGTCGAATAAAAAACAAATACTACTGACACAATTGCTAATAAAAGATTCATTTAAGTATAGCTCCACCGCGATATAGTTTAAACCACCTTTTACAGCCGGCGCCCAATCAAATGAAAATCTTTATTGTTGTCAGAACGCTAACCGAACGAAAGTATGAAACCTTTATTGAACAAATAAAATAGAAGGGACTATATATTTTTTTTATATTAAAGATAGACCAACACTTGACCTCAATCTCACCTGATGGTAAGTGACGATGAGGTCGAAGATGTTACGTGTTGGTCTAGAAAGTGACTATTTACTCTTCTTTTGAAGATTCCCAAGTTGTAGTTTTCGGGGAACACGGAAACCGGTAGTGCATTCCATAGTTTTGCTGTACGCACGATAAATGTGGAAGCGAAACGCTTGTTGCGAGCTGTAGGAATATCTACAGTGTACGAGTGAAGGTCTGCCGTTCTTCTGTTTGACCGGTACTTGAACGGCGAAGGTGGAATCAACAAAAATAGCTCTTGCGCACACTCTCCAAAATGTATCCTATAAAATAATATATCATTAATGTATAATTTTGCAGATACACAATCACAACATTACAGTCGTAATGAAAGGAATGCTTTATTGGAGAACTCATTTAGCTTTGCAAGGTGAAGGATATATGTTAAATAAAACAATTTATTTATAGTTTGAGTGACATTGTTCATTAAAAGTATGCGAACGTTCACGTGATGATTCAGAGAGATACCTGAATTCTTCGAATATGGAAGGTCTGTACTTGATCGTTGCTAGTATCAATGAGTACATTTGAGTAACTTAGAAGGCAGGAAGATAAAAATCATTACTAATACAAGTCTGATGATCAAGAAACTTGTATCAAAATCATTCTAGAGCCTTGCGGTTGTATGAATGTGTCATTAAGCCTGTGTGACATAGGCCTCCCCCAGAGCGTGCCAATCAATTCGGTGATCTGCTCTACGCATTTTGGGAGGTCTGTTCTTAGTGAATTGTACTCCTTATACGAAAAAGCCCTGAAAAGGGCCTGAAAGGAACCTGAATATATAACAGACTACGTTTTCAAGCCATTAAATCTTCACTTTTAATGATGCAACACTATACCTTAGCATAGCAACTAATATTCAATCCAACCAACCCTCCACTAAAGCAGGAAAAGCCATAGCCAAGCCAAGGAAATCATCAGTCGCACAATTTACAAGCGATATTTTCGGACCAAAGCGTTTCCTATACTGTTATTAAATTGGGTTTCACAAAGGGGCAATTTTAGTATCTTTATAATTTGCTTGTATATCTGGCGAATAAATATCTATGACCCTAGAATTACATCTGAAACCTTTATACCTCGTTACGATGGCATCAAGCATTTAATGGGAATTCTCTCAGAATGCCTCCGTATAAATTTCTTTTATCACAGTATTTTAAAATAGAATAGCTAACTTTGATGATCAATAACTCAATAATAATAGCCATTACGCAGCTAATGGTCCATAGATGGCGTTTTGAACAATAACGAAAAAATGTGTAAAAATGAAAATTGTGATTCAGTGTGAAGTTGTATGTAAATGATACTCATTTCCCGCTATTACAATTCGGCGTATTATTTTTAGATAATTACTGCGCAAAGTCAGCTATTCTATTTTAAAAGATTATGGCAACAAAAAAGCAGGAAACTTTTTTTAAAATAAATTTCCATTGTCGTAAATCTTTGTCTTTGTTCAGTAATTATCTAAAAATAAGACATCGGAATGTAATGTCGAAAAATGAGGATAATTAACATCCGATCACGTAATCACAATTTTCATTTTTACTCACTCTTTTTCTATTACATATTGTTTAAAGCGCCATCTAGGGACCGTTAGCTACGTAACGGCTATTGTAGCTAATTGTAAAGTTGTACGTGAATGATATTCATGTCGCAACACTACAATTTCGTATCCTGTTTTTAGGTTATTACTTATCAATTTTAAAAGAATATGGCAACAGAAATTTAGTACAAACCCATTCGGAACGGAATCGCGTTGTCAACGTTCGATTGCGCGAATCTAGAAATGTTCTTTTGAAATCTCTTAATCAGGTCAATGCTTTAGGTGCGAAACAAACATGCAAATATTAATACATTTGGCAACGATAACTCTTGCAGTGAGTATATTACACTTTACGCAACTTTTAGATACTTGTCATTTCTAATGTTCTATATCCAAAAAGTGACCGACCTTTTTTTTAAGGAGTGGAAATCTTCAAAAGATACCCGTCGCTTCGGGGAAAAGACGGGTTATGTTCTTACCAGCTAAAACCACTCCTAACCTAACTATGGCTCAGCAGTCATTACGTTCGTCAGTCACAGGCTGTATCATTTAAACTGTCATAAGTATATGTTTTGGTTTGAAATTTCTACGTAGTGTGTATTACTATTGCCGCTATAAAAACAAAGAATGCAAATCTAAAATCTGTCCAACTAATTACTCACAACATACTTTTTTCAGACGTATCTCGAAATTGTATATTGAAAATCTATGTAACATTGACCCATTAAAGTAAGTTAAAAACTGATCTAATTCTTTAGCTCAATGTTTTTTATGTATTTTGTAACAATTTTTTACGTTTGATAGTTGCTATGTCTGTCCGTGAGTTCTTATCATTTATTGCTCATCATATGTATACTCGTACTATACTTTGTTAATGGATCCCAAAGTCTGTTTTCGTATAATTTGTCTGTATAACGAAATTTTGTGTGCCTGTTTGAATCCAAAATAAATAATAAAAAAATAAAACAGTTGAAAATCAAATGTTTCAAATACCAGGGGTTTTCGGCATTTTTTATTCGAATTTAATCCGACTGGCACTTGAAAGCCGAAAGCCTCGAAATGAGGCGCTGGCCCTACTAGCATTCATACCCTACAACAGTGCTATTAAGACTGCTGTTTGCCGGCAGACTTGAATAACGTTGTGGTAACTAGGCAGGCGGACACACACAATGCCCTACCACCAACCAAACCGAGTACCGATAGGTACCTCCACTAGGAGTCGAACCCGGGACCTCTGAATTGTTCGTTTAAGCGTGTAACTATTACCACGTAGGCGGATGAAATATATGTTGTTTATAAGTAAAAGAACACAAAACTTTTACTTTTTTAACATTAGCCATAAGAAAAACCATATATGCATTTAAAATCAAACATTATCCATTGCACAATTACAGCGTCCATTCGACTGGAAACGGTTTTTTTTTTAAATTAAAGATTTATAAGCTCTGAAATAGCTATAACCAATCTTCCATCACCAATATACATTGAAACGAAAATAATATGATCTAATTTAATATTGAAAGCACAAAAATTAGAAAAAGTATCTTCAAAGGATGTCGTTAATAAAGGTCGTAAAACAACTCATACTCACGTCTAGTCTGCCTCCATTAAAAAAGAAAACAAATACGAGTAACCAGCGACTGAGTAAACCAATTCACTACAAAGTTCAAACGCCACAATCCAGGTGAGAAAAACTTAAAAACCGATTAAAATCCGTTAAAACTATTTTGGAAACCCAAAAAAATTAAACACAACTAGTGAAAAATATTTCATGAAAAATGTAAAAGTTCCAAAATGATTTTGATCGCGAGTTGATTTTCTGAGCGCCGCGAACGCGTCCCGCTTTCCACCGATTACTCTCGCAACTGAGCCGCTCCGCTCATGCCATATCACATTTTCAGGCATCACAAATTGCATGGGCTCTTTTACCTTGGCATTGACCGCGTGTGCTAATGGCATGATATATGGCACGCAATAAAATTTGTGTTTGGTAAATCTGTTGGGAAATAGAATTCGACAATGACAAATGTATAGATTGGAGATGGTTCTGCTTTGAATATAGACCGTATGTAGATTGGAATCTTTGTAAAAATATATCATGGGTGTATGGAATCTTACAACATAAAATATCGTATATTAAATGTACACGCCTAACTGCCCACCTCTCCTCACTACATCTCACAAGGACTGCTGTAAGAAATTTCTTATAGACATACGCTTTTTCTTTTGTATATATTTACAAACGACCTCAAAAATGGAGGAGATTCTAAATTCGGCGGTATGTTTTTGTTGTAATTTGACTATACTTTTTATGTATTATTACTTCAATTTATATTATTATTAGTCCAGTTTACAATTTTATGTCATAAACAATATTATTTACAGTTTTATAAAATTAATCCATTCCAAAATTTCGTATTATGGCTAGGTTTATCATTAGTCGTGGAGAGGCAAATTTTGGAATGGTTTGCAGAAGATTATGACGAAGAATAAATGGTAGGGTCGATTCTGAGTATGAGTCCGGTGAAATAATTCATAGGGCTCCCGATAGTGCTGGAAATAAACTAATCTCCTGTACAAAACCATAACTATAACTTGTGTGTCTTCAAGTCGAGGGTGAATAGGCACCTTCTAGACCAACGCGCACCTTCGTAGGCCACATCATCGCTTACCATCAGGTGAGATCGTGGACAAGCGGTGATCTATATGCTGTAAAAAAAAACGAACTAATCGTCCCAAGAAAATGGTGACGTAGATGATGCAAATTTTGTCCGTGGAAGACAGAAAAGTAGCAAAAAAATGCCGGCTGATGCTGATTATTGTTCTCCCTGTATCATCGAAGTAACATAAAACTTCAATCTGTTAAATGTAATTTTTTTAAACGCAATTTCCTAATTGCTTCAACCACCTCTGATGCTGTGTCATCTCCAGAGCGTATTGCTAACGACACCTGCGTGCTACGAGAACAGTCTTCTGCCACGTACGTCACTCCCTTGGCCCTTCATTGCACACCTTGCCTGGTCAACGGAATTGACCTTAGAAAATCTGTGAACTTCTAGAAACTTGAAGTTTGCAGTTTGAAGTGAACGAACATCGATCCATTTGAAATACGCAAACTTACTGATATATATAAAAACAGACACGTCGAACATAGAACCTCCTTTTTGTGCAGTCGGTTAAATTACCAGGAAAATCAGGGCTCGAAACACCCGCAGGGGCAGGACACAGCCTGGAAGTCAACAGGAAGTGCAGAAGTCGTTAGTATTATTAAATTATGAGTGATTATGAAGTCGTTTTTCCTATTGGCATATAAGTGCCAAAACAAATACTCTAGTAGTCTTTGAACTTGGACAATGAAAAAATAGTGTAACATCAAAAACAAATGGGACAACTCACTTCCGCGTGTACAGTATTAGTGGTGATATTTTGATCTACAATAGTATATTCTCCGATGCCCTTAGGAACGTGTAAATACACCCTGGACGTGAGGCTGTGGGTGCTTTTGTAACTCGATAAGATTGAAGGTAGAGGCTCCGCTCTCCTAAACCGTAAACACTGTTTGGATTCAACCTGAATTCAATTCATGAACATACGAGTTGATACGGATCTTTCTGGTAAAACAATTTTAATTCATCTCACAAGAAAGAACGAGCCAAATAGCCGTTGAAATGTCAGTAAGCTTTCAAAACAATCAATTTTACAATAAAGAAGAAAAAATCATTTATTATTATCATCATTTTATTTCAGAAAAACCTATTTCCATATTTTGTTAGTAATTTTTTAGCCTAGGTTAGTAAATACAAAACTAAAAATACAAAAATGAAATAAATTTATGGTGGATGTTTTTTCTTGATTTTACTACTTTCATATGAGACTACTCGCTCGTATATATAAAATATATAAATACACATACAAGTGGCAGCGGTCTGGTCATATTTGTCGAAAGACCGACTATCGCTGTAGCAGACAAGTCCTAGGTAAATGTAGGGTAGGACGTCCCTAAAATAGGTGTAAAGATGACTTACGTACGAGTTGTAAATGGATGCGGAGAGCAGAGGACTTAATTGAGTGGCACACTCTAGAAGAAGCCTATGTCCAGTAGTGGACTACTGCAGGCTGTACATGATGTTGGTGAAACATAATCTGAATGACGCTTTGAACTAACTTTTCTACCAAGCCGAAAAAATATGTATAGAGGTAGAGCTACGATGCCGCGAAGCCTGAGGAATATCTTTATGCGTGGACCTAGAAATTAAGCCCTATCCCTATACCCAAAATCAAGTTATTATGTCTCTGTAAAGGAAGGACAAACAATATCACTTTCGCTTTCGTAATATTAATATTTAATAGACGAGTTGCCTTAGCTACTGTTCAATGACATAATCTGTTTGGTCATCCTGAATCAAGGACCAAAAGAACTCTAATAATAATTGAGAGCGAAAGTTAAAAATAGCCCAAACGATTGCGTACTTAAGACTGGGCAGATTGCGTCTTAACCAAGACTACGGGTGACGGATGTTTTCCTCAAGTTTCCGCTATCAAAGAAGATTCGTGTAATCTTACCGACACACTAATAGTGCATAGATGTACAAAACTGGATGGATCATTAGCATTAGAATTCGGAAAGTCCAACGAAAAATTGAAACTCGAGAGTAAAATCACTCTGTGGAAGTCTGTCTATCTGTCTGCCACAGCCTACATCAGAATTTACCAACTTGAAAGTTGGAAAAGTTTCAAAAATATTGCTTACTCAAATACCTGACCTTTACAAACAAACTTATGAGGTCGATTAATTGCCTTATCGGTGCTTTATGTGAATTTCTACGCCGAAATTGCGGAAACACCTATCTGATATTAGTTTGTCAGGTAGCCAAGATTGAATCATTGCAAATCTTAACGATTATATTCTGGCATGAATATTTAACACAGACGGAATCTCACTCGTCGATCGTCATAAGCCATTCTGTAATAACCAACTCACTTCTCACCCGTGAATTCACAGTGAAAAGTTGTTCGTTTTGGGATGCAGTAAAACTATTCCACGCGTCTGCAGCTGTGAGTTACCACGTAGTAGAGTTTAGATATGCACACATCGGAGACTTGCAAATGAGCCAGTCGCATACGAGTGCTTATTTGCGTAATTTATCGATAACTCACCCGCTCGACTAGACGTACCTTACACATAATACTTTATAAGGTCTGGTTGTTTTTCGCAACGTCTTGTTTTCGCAAAATCTTTCTACGGAAAAACGTTTCTATTCAGTCAAAAATTTCTGGATAACAGTTGAGAAGAAGTGAAGCTGAAGTGCTGAAGGAGCTGAAGTGGAAATTTGCAGGCCAGATCGCTCGAAGAACCATAACCGGTGGAGAGTAAAGGTACTCAAGTGTCGGCCACGTACCGAGAAGCGTCTACCGGGCCGTCCCCCTACTAGATGGACCGGCGACCTGGTTATGGTGGCGAAGAGTAGCTGAATGCAAGTGGCTCGGTGGATGGGGTAGATATTATGTTTCCTTGAGACTACTGGGATGAAGAGAGACATACTATCGGCATCATTTACGTCTTCTAAATGTAGGACTTCAATCCATGGGGTTTGATTTATATACTTGATTATACTTTAATAATCTCCTTTGTGAAAATTATACTTTAGGGTGTTTTTTTTTATTTTAAGATCCTACTTGAATGTTTACCAATTGGTATTACATAAGCAAATGACTGTAATCGAACCGTCAAAACGAAAACCATACAAAGCGTGGTGTTTCTGCGCATTGCTCTTCCTATCGTGTTATTGTTAACGGAACCCACTTTTCGTGGTCCAACTTTACCACATACATAGTGGCATGTATATAGTATCTGCAAGTCAATGCATGTAGTGCGTTTAATTTGTTAGTTAGATTAGAGAGAATCAGGACTAACAATACCTCTGGGCACGACTGAATCCATCATTCGAGGGTGGCTCCGGCACAGGCTCCGGGCAGGACAGTTACGGCAGGGATACGATCTATGTGGCACTATGTAATGAAGAATCTTCAGGGACACAAGGACCTTACAATCCAGATAAAATCTGGTCTAAATAAATTGGATCTATAGACATGCAATGCTTATTGAATAGGATAGAAATTGCTTATGCAATAATGTGGTGGTTTGCTCGCAGGCAAAGTTACGTCATTATGAAAGTACAGCACATTTAGCCATATCAATGGTGTACATAATATTTAATTATATAAGATAGGTGTACACAATTTATTTCTTCTAAATATCTGTTACTTTACACACAACCCTTGCAAATCCATTCATCATGATCAGCCAGGAAACGTCAATGCTGGTCATAGGCCTCCTCCGTGTACCGGTCCCGAAAAATTCCAACTTGCCAGACGGGTTGTTGATCGCATTGTTGTTTAGTTCTTCAATAGGGGGCTGTTGACCCTCCCTCCGGTATTGTTTTCCCCCAGTCGCCTCTTACGACACCCACGGTAAGAGATGCGGTGGTTTCATTCTAATCCGGAACCCCACGGCATGTTTCTAGATTTCTAGATGGAACGGAGAGTCGATGGATGCAAGTCGCTCGGGACCGGTCAATATGGCGTGGAGAAAGCCTATGTCCAGCTGTGGACGTTTCCTGTCTGATGATGATGACTACAAAAAATGTGTTATTCTTGATGAACACGATAATTTCACCATATGTGAACCGATTTTGACAATTAATCATACTGACTGATAGTTAGATCAAATGAGACTTGGACAGAATGAGACTTGGACTGTATGAGACTTGGACAGAATGAGACTTGGACAGAATGAGACTTGGACAGAATGAGACTTGGACTGTATGAGACTTGGACAGAATGAAACTTGGACTGTATGAAACTTGGACCGTATAAGACTTGGACAGAATGAGACTTGGACGAATTGGTACCTACACCATTTTATTTTCGTTGTGTTTATTTTTATACACATTACATTATTGTATTTAAATTAAACGTAGATATTTGATATCGAATCCTTGAACTTTAGTAACAATAATCCTTGTTTATACATTTTATAACTAATCCTTAAGACACGTGGGAGAGCGTGCGAAGCATTATAGTATCTAGTTAACAAACCTTTATTCAATAACTGTAATAGAATAAGTACACAGGTTGTGTCATGGAATAGTTAAGGATAAAGGCCGGAAATTCGAATTACTTACGATCCTGAACAATCATTTAATCATGTCATTGCTAAGGAGTGAAACAGTGTTGCGGTGTTTTCCAAGTCAACGATTGCAGACGGGTTGGAATCCACATAAGATATACATGTAAGTAAGCTTTAGTATAAGCACCCCAAATCGTGGATGTCTTCTAAGGAAAGCTTAGATTAGCACACATAAGGATTGAGTTTGGTTTTCCTGCTCAACAGGCACTTATTTCATTTTAACTTTTATATTTTACACGGAAAATAATGGCAAAACAAAACACAAAACACGGAGAAAAATAAATACAAAAGGAACAGTTTATATCTATAAGCTTACCATCAGTCCTGGGTCAAGCGAGAAATAGCGAAGAGAGGAAGACAGTAAATACTATAAATATGAAGCCGAAACGTGGACACTCACGGCACAGCTGATTCACAAAAAGTCGCTCAGCGGGCTATGGAAAGGGCTATGCTCGGAGTCTCTCTGATGGACCGCATTCGGAACGAAGTGATCCGTCAGAGAACCAAAGTGACCGACATAGCTCACCGTATTAGCAAACTGAAGTGGCAGTGGGCCGGTCATATTTGCCGAAGGACCGACAGTCGCTGGAGCAGACGAGTTCTCGAGTGGAGACCACGCCTAGGCAAACGTAGTGTAGGACGTCCCCCGGCGAGGTGGAAAGACGACTTACGTAGGGTAGCCGGACGTGAATGGATGCGGAGAGCAGAGGACCGAATCGAGTGGCGCACTCTGGGAGAGGCCTATGTCCAGCAGTGGTGCCGATAGGTCAAAGGAGGTCTAGGAGTAAGGATCTATCTAACAGGGTCTCAGAAGGTATCGAGCACGTGGCACGACCTACAGCCCACCTAGCACGCGGCGTATAGCCCGGTGTGTATTCAACGGCACCCCCTAGCACAGTCAAACAGATATGATCGATGCGGCGTTACTAGGGTTGCCGCCTGATGTCCCGCCGCGGTCAATTACCGAGAAGCAGAGAGAAGCTAGGGCACAGTAGGGATAGAACTGTCGCTGGGGTATTAGCAAGTGCGGCTTGCGATGACTCACATGAGTCAGTCAATAGATAGATAGATAATCATTTCATTTGCAAGCATAATACCACGGGAAAAATACACACACAAAAGAAGAAAACACAATACAAGTCAGACAAAAATAACAGCGTCGTTTACTGCAAGCAAAAAGGCCCTAACTCAGCTTAATATTGTGGATTATGAGCCCACAACGCTGGTAATAGGCTACTTGACACCAAATCAGATTGGGTTTAACTAGTATTTTAAACCATAAAGGGCTCTATAAAACTCCTATAAAATTTAAAATATCTAATATTATTTCATTTTTTATGGATTTTTACAGCTTACAAAGCCCGCAAAAATGCAAAAAAAAACTTACTCGAATTATTTTTTTTATTTTACATTTTCCTTTGTAATTACATTGTTAAGATTTTTTAGTAAGGAAGTGGTCACACACAAGTTATTTTACGAGATAACTCAAATATTGTTAAAAGTTTCATACATTATCTACTTCAATGCGGTGACGTGACGTCACGCCTAGGTACCGATTTGTATGGAGCGTTTTTGCACCGCCTGACTAGAATCACTTTTCGAAAGGTTATATTAGGAAAACTATAAGCCATATCGAAATATCTTTAACAAGGATATTTATCTTTTGACATGGTCTCTCGAATGAGGAAAAAAAATAGTCTTCATCCCTATCTTACCTTACTACCTTTTGCTACAGACCTGCTCTTTGACTACAACCTTAGGCAGCATGGTGGTAGCTAGCCAGATGGACATAGAAAATGCTCTACCACCAACCAAACCGAGTACCGATAGGTACCCACTGGGAATGAGACCCGAGACCGCCGTCTTGTATGTCCAAGGATGTACCCATTAGGCCATGGAGACGGTTAATCCATACATTCATTCGGAACCGACTCTTACCTACTTTCAGAAAGACTTAAATTATCATGATCTTGGCTCTGAAAATAATAATAAATATTAGTTTGTTTGGAAAGATTGAGTCACAAAAATTCTGAGGCGTGATTATGATAAATAATCCTCGATCACTTATTAATATAAATATGTATGTATCTATTACTGACACGGAATTACACATCAATTGAACGCTTTTAAGCGAGAAAATAGTCGCTTTCTCTTGGGCGGCGGCCGTGTGGAATAAGTGCCTTGATGATTTCCTCCTTTTCTATAAGTGGCCCTCTTGTCCTCCCTTAACTACTAACTACATGTACTTCTTCTTACAATGAACTTCAGGCCTGATAAAACATTGAATATTTTTTGAAAAGGGTCAAGATCTGCGAGTTTTTAAAAATATAAGCGTACACAACGCGAAAGAAAAAAAGGAATCATAAAATCATACTCAGTATGGAATAAGTAATAGTTATTTGTTCAACAATCACTTTGCTCACGCAGTTGTTTTTTGATGCGAGTGCCCAAATTATCGAGCTCATCGAGGTTAACATTGAATTGTAAGCCATTATAATACAAATACTGAAGACAGCAAGGTATTCAAAGGCAAGAGACGATACAAATCTATTTGATGTTCGAAATTCGAATAACTTATCCTTACGCTCGCAGATAGATAAAGAAAATTACAAAATATATACCTCTAAAACGTTCCAATAAAAATCTAACGTCCCTTTTTGGAGTGACATTACCGTTTGCCAACCCTAGACTAGACTCTTCGCTCGGGTGTTTTACGCGGCTGACGCAAGCCGCTATTTAAGCTTCGAAGTTCAAAAAACCTTCCAAACATTTTTGTTGATAAAAGAGTCATTAATGTACACTACTTACTTTCTATGCTATTTTTAATTAACGATGTTGTGTCTAAGAATAAATCACATATCTAGATGATATTACCTACAATCAAATAGATGACCTTAGACGAAAAAACAAGTTCGACATATTTTTGATGCCTCCCACTAAGCCTTCATCTCACTGGATGGTTACATCACCTCCATCTCTAACTGTCAACGAGAAAAGTCCTCGGGTGTACTCATGTATTCCCCTGATGTCACTTACCATGATGAAATGTCATAAAAACTCTCGCGTTAATGTACAATGTTTCAAATTACAAAATCATATTTTACGTCCCACTTTGAATCCTCTCCTAAGTGTAGTTTATTTTATTATGTACAAAGGGTTATTAAAAAACTGTAATGGAAATAAATAAAACCGGTAAAATATCATCGTTTCTACAAACTCATTAGTATAAAACCCTTAAGAAATTAGGCCGTAATGATCCCGTTGAAATAAAAATGTAAACCTTTTGAATATGAAAAGCGCCCACGGTTATTAGGAACTGGATCTCTGACTCTGTCCCACTGATCTGGCAGGTATAAAATAACGAGCATGCTTTGATAGAAATAACCAATCAAACGTTAACGAGAGGACGAAATCAATAGCCCAGGTAGTTATGATTCCCTGGTACCTGATTGATATTCTTTTCAATTCCAAGCGCTTACTATTTAGTCAGTGTTCTATGAAATTTTAAAAGATCTAAGGCTAACCACATACGCTAATTATAAAAGAAGATGTACTTTAGTTTACATCGTATTTTGAGGCAAAATTAAATTTTTAATAATAATTATTTATGATATCAGTGCGATTTTTCAACAAATTTGCGAGAAAACAAAACAACTTTCCTAATATGAAAATGGCGCGCATTTGCAAATGGCGAGTGAAAATTTGAATTACATTCCATGAAGGTTCGATATATTTAGTCCGCCTAATTAGACTCGTAAACTCCTTGGTGAAATTCTTGTATATTTTTTATGAAAATTAAAAAGAAACCGTAAATGAATCGCACGGTGCCATACCACGGAGCGTGCGGTAAAACAGGTAATTAGATGATAGTTTTTACCGCACATTCCGTTTTACGCGTCATTTTCAAATTTCGAAAAGTGTATTTATTTGTACTAAGTAACACGATGGTATGCGTTGGTCGAGAATGTGCCTATCCATTCACCTTCGAAAGACTTCCAGACTTCCAGAGCTTTGTGTAAATATAGACGGCAGAAATGAGTTTCTACCCTAGCGGGGCGCTGGATGCATTATAGATGGCATAGTTTCAAAAACTATTTATACATAACCTCAGACTTGAAAGGAAAACTGCATAATTCATAAAATGAGATGAAGGGGATTTTCCAGTTTCTGAATCGCAATCTCCTTTTAAAACAGTTAGCTGGTTTCCTATAAATTATGCAGTTTACAAAATATTGCATGATGGAATAAGTTTGTAGTTCTCTCTTGTTTTGCAATAAAATTCAGGATCAGAACTGTACTTTTTTTGTAAACCACAGACCTAGAATTAAAGAGACGACGGTAGTACCGCGGTCTGTGTGAACACAAAGATTTTCAATATACTAACGGCACACGCGCTTTTTGCTACCGCACATAGATGATTTTAATCCATGAGCATGATAAGTGCGCGTTGATTTGTTTGGTGGCATTTTCCTCATTTCCTTAAAAAAGGAAATCCGTAGATGATGAGGTCACCGACATAGCTCAACGAGTCAGTGAGCTGAAGTGGAAATGGGCAGGCCATATCGTTCGAAGAACCGATAACCGGGGGCGAGTAAAAGCTCTCGAGTGGCAAACAGGAAGCGTGTACCGGGCCGTCCTCCTCCTCGATGGACCGACGACCTAGTTAAGGTTGCGGGGAGTCGCTGGATGCAAGTGACTCGGGACCGATCAATGTGGCATACCATGGAGGAGGACTATGTCCAGCAGTGGACGTTTCCCGGTTGAAAATATATCAACGCTTGACCTCAATCTCACCTGATGTTAAGTGACGACGTGGTCGACGATGTTACGCGTTGCTCTAGGCAAATCTCTTCTAGAGTCTAGAAGGTCCTTGCCTATTTACTCTTCGTAGTATAAGAGGTAGAAGAGTCATCGCCTCATTGTCTTGAAGCTTATGAGTGACCTCACTTTAAATGAATAGATCGACTGTCAGTGCCATAATTAGCATTTTATGCGCCCGGTGCGAGTATCTATAACTCTGCGCATGACGTAAAACTTAATCCTGGTCATTTTTGCATGCCTGGGCACCGTTTGCACCGCCCTATTTCACGCAATGCTGACTGTGTTCGTAATATTCATCCTGGGGCTCCATATTCATTTTTTAAATGCTGTATATTTGCCCCCGAATACCAGACAATCATTGTGGACGAAGCAACGTGCATATTTTACAGAACCATGGCTGAAATTACCTTTGTTTACCGGTATATTCAAATCACGTCCTTTCTCGAACCCAAACCGAAAATATTCCACTATCAAATTAAACAAGTATCAATTACTTAGTTTTAATTATATTTCGTGTAACCGAAAACTGTAATTAAACAAGTAATGTGTGAAGCTTAATTGACTTGCTAATTTCACTATTAAATTTGATTTCAAAACTTCGTCGTAAGCAAACAATGGGGTCTCTCATACCAGAAATATTGAGGGCCTAGGAACACTGCTTTTCAATTCAAGGATCCGTTTGCGAAATATTTTGTCGGGAGTCAAGCGCGAATATAAACTGTTGCTTTTAAAAATGTGAAAAAATTCACAGCACTTGTATGTTGCCGGCCAAACTAGTTTGTCCTGCGCCAAACCAGTTGATCCTTTATGTGATAAGATCAACCGGTCCAGACTAGGCAAAAACTGGTCCGTCCTGATAGGAGAAACTAGTTTAACCTAGGCTGAACTTGTTCAGTCTGATATTATTAAACACACTTCAGGATAAACTGGTTTGACCTATTCTATACTAATAGGGAATAATAACACCAGAACTATTAAGATCATGATACATTTATCAATTCAATAACATCAATTTTAGATTAGTCTTAATTGACATAAATTTACAATAAAATATAACAAATATAAAATAGTTTATGGCTATGTACTTGCTCGTGAGCTTAGGTAATGTTAGGTGACGAAAAATAGGTTATTATGATTAGTTATAACGAAGAAGTGAGTGCAAATTGAAAGCGCGAGCGCAGTGCCTCGGGGTCGGTTACGTCATGCTTCTGTGCTGAAATTGAGAGAGAAAATTCGGAGTATGCCATTGTCTACTATATTGTACGGCACGAGAACATGAAATAGTTAACTTTGCAAGTTCCTGCCGACGCGGAACTTTGGCCCGTTACGTTGGATGCTGGCGCTTGTAGTGATTTACAGGCACTGAAACTTTTATGGCCTGTTGTAGTGTCGTTTATTAGGGTTTAAAACCCGCTTTCTTCTGTTCTTTAATCGAACAAGAAAGCGGAATAGTTCCTTCTTGAAATATGTCATGCTTTGAAAGTCTAATCTTGGAAACGAACGCACAAAAGGTCACTGTTGTAAGTAAATTGTTAGTAATTTTGTAATTGATAAAAAGTAGCTTATGTCCTTTTCCGTCCGTTTAACTTTAAACAAAAAATAACATAAATAACACTACTACGTGATTCTTTACTGTGGGCAGAATAAACCAGATCAAATTCATTCAGCGAGCAATGGAACGAGATATGCTATGAATTCCGGATTTTCTCACGTAGAGAAATTCCAAGCACAGCTCGTTCCATTTCTCGCTGAGTGACTTTGACCTTGTATATCCGCCCACAGTAAAAGACCACGTTTCGGTTCCGTATGTCATCATTGGCAATAAGAGTAAGTAATTAGTATAGAGGGTCATAATTATTTTGTAACTATAGTAAAATTCATTTGAGTTGCAAACTAACGAGTAGCTACGAATAATTGGACAAACTAATTTTCTCTTTGAGGCAGTGAGTGTTCGACCGCACAAATAAAACTATCAAACTAGTTGAGGTTGAAAGCGTAAAACCTGAACATGCCTCGGGGAGATATCTCAACAAAAGTTCTAGAGACGTCCGTACTACGTGACTTATATCATAGAGACCTGGAGCTGTATACATCGACGAAAGAAACTATTTAGGGAGAAAAACGCATCGAGAACTTATTTTATCGTATATGTCATATTTTGAGCTTTAAGCACAGTCTAGACACTTCAAGCAAATGTCGTAATATCGCTTCCTATTCGTCTAGCGGATATGTGAGAACGCGCGCGCGTTGCCAGCATTTCAGTCTTCGTCTTGGGTTTATTTCGGCGAGTGTGTGTCGATTATACGACCTAATTCCACCGTTCCCTGTTTACAATCGATCGACCAGAAGAACGGATGCTTTCCACCCCGACTTAGTTACATCCTAGACCACATCGTCACTTAACATCACGTGAGAATGTGGTGAAACTGCTCTGCAACTATCGAACGAATAGGGATATTACGAACTAACTCAAATATTATTAAAATCTACAAAGCGCCAAAGTACTCCAATGCACAGCGCGTTTCGCACTGTACTTCGAATGAGACCATGAAATTGTTTAATCAACTACCCAATTGTTCAGGCGAAGCTAATACATGCTCGTTAGAACATCGTAATAAAAAAATATCTATTGCAATATTTCCCAACACATTTCCTTCCAAGAAATAACTTATAAATATTATGAACGGTATAAATGGTCGGTGTACTCGTAGTTACGACACAAATAAATATGTATAAGGAAAACCGAACAAAAGAAGATGGATACTATGCTAGTGACCGATCCAGTTTGCCGGAGAGACGAGTCTGAAACAATATCGTATCATCCATGAAGGAGCCATTGTATTCGTTACAATACAGCATGTTCAGGATAAAAGCCAGTTATACAATACCTACTGGTCTTGTTACTGAGAAAATGGGATAAGTAAGGCATTATTATAATGAGTAGTATGTCTTCGAGATGAGTAGGATGGCACGATATATTTGTCTATATCCATCCATCCCTAACCTACTAGAAATAAAATCCGAATTTAGGTAGCAAGCGTTACCTTATTTGATTCGAACACGAAAACATCGTTTATCATTTGCGAATTTTGTGTTAAGATGTGGTTATTTTAACCAAATTACAACTACAACTGCCAGGTTTTGGGACTTCACTGGTCGCTGCCGCGGCACTGGTACCTACGGTCTCGCGCGTTGTATCACAAACAACCGCCCGTTACAAATTTTTTATTTATCTCTAAAGGGCATATTTTATCTCCGCCTAGCTAACTACCACCATGTTACCTAAGTCTGCCGCTTGTGATCCGGTATGAAAGATAGAAAAGCTAGTACCTCATTAGCTTGATGCTTCTGGATGCGCACGCTTACCATCCAACGGCCTTATCATCAGTTACCATCTGGCAGATAAAGGCCAAGTGCAAACCCATCATTTTTTTAAAGTCGCTCCTTACATCCAAACCACCCAAGGTGTATCTACCTCTAAATTGATCTCAAAATACTTTCTGCCTTTCAAGTAACATAATTTACATACCTAATACCTATGCTGAATTCGAATTTGAACTTTGAACTAGTCGTTCGATTTCGTGAATCTATTTTAAACCGCTACAAATGCAATTTCATAGTTTGCATTTTAGTTCATGTTTAATTTTCAGTTTGATGTTTAACTTCAATTTAACTTGATATGCAAGTTGTTATCTTGCTGGCAGATCATTTACGGTTTAAAAACATTTATTTTTCATAAAGATTATAAATCACTTACATGAAGAAAAAAACAACTAAAATATACATTAAGAGGGTATGCTGGTGTCAAAGCGCCCATACAAACGTAGTCCAGTCATATTTTGAGTATTAAGAGGCTATGTTGGTAAGACCACGTGGTCGGTTTCAAGGTCAAATTGTTTTGTAGCTGTCCCTCTCCGAGCCCTATCCTACCCGAGCGCGTACGGTGAGACAGCATACATTATGCGATGTTATCCACCCGTTATTTGGATGTTTCGTAGTCCAGGGATCATTTGAAGGATACAGTATATTATGTAACCTTTTTTTTAATACAGTATACTAATGAAATTTCAGATGTCGGTGGTTTTTCCAAATTGTTCTAAATTGATTCATACTCTTGTAAATCAGGTTCAAAGTTGGGGCTTTTTACTACCGAAAAATACAAAACTTTGACGCTCTGTAACTCTGGAAGTATATATTTAAACGAAAATCTGACTCACCACCGACACAGATATTTGTTTCTAGATTGTGTCTTGAAAATTTCATAGATTTTCATAGCTTAATACTCAAAATATGACTGGACTACGTTTGTATGGGCGCTTTGACAACAGCATAGCCTCTTAAGCTGTGAAAATCTATGAAATTTTCAAGACACAATCTAGAAACAAATATCTGTGTCGATGGTGAGTCAGATTTTCGTATAAATATATACTTCCAGAGTTACAGGGCGTCAAAGAATTGTATTTTACGGTACAAAAAAGCCCCAACTTTGAACCTGATTTACAAGAGTATGAATCAATTTAGAACAATTTGGAAAAACCACCGACATCTGAAATTTCATTAGTATACTGTATCAAAAAAATGGTTACATAATATTCTTCAAATGATCCCTGGACTACGAAACATCCAAATAACGGGTGGATAACTTCGCGTAGTGTATGCTGTCTCACCGTACGCGCTCGGGTAGGATAGGGCTCGGATAGGGACAGCTACAAAACAATCCAAATTTGAACGCGGCCACGTGGACTTTGCAAACAATGCTGAGAGAGGGATACCGGTGGAGTTTTAACTGGTAGGTATCCAGCACAATTCCGCGTTTTTTCTCTTGGAAAGATTTCCCCTTAGCAACAAAAAGGTTTGACTTAGTCTGGGTAGGTTTGGGTAAGAGTGGTAGGTTGCATATGGTTTGGCTGGATTTGGTTGGCACAGAAGGGAGATGATAAATGTGGGATATAAATGATGTGTAGACAAGTGACGGTTGTGGTTGCCAGCAGTCGCTGGAGAGTAACATGTTCCCGGGTCTCGGCAAAAATGGCGAGAGAGGGACACCGGAAGAGTTTTAGGTGATGGAAATCTAGCATACTTCGGCATTTTTCACCAAAACGCCAAATATCTTTGAAAATTTTTCCCTCCGCTAAACAAAAGGTTAAACTAAGTAATGTGAATATTTTTATGTTGATTTTTCTGTTTGTATGAACGGTGTGTAGGAGTTTTTAGTGTGTTTTTGATTTATCTGTCTGTTATAATACTACTAATACTTAATACCCTACCAACTAAGGTCACCGACATAGCTCGACGAGTCAGTGAGCTGAAGTGGAAATGGGCTGGCCACGCTCGCAGAACCCATAATTGATGGGTAGTTTTGAGTGGCGACGATGTACCGGAAAACGTGTACTGAGCCATCCCCCTACTAGATGGACCGACGACCTATTAAAGTAAGCGGGGAGTCTCTGGGTGCAATTTGCTCAGGACTGGTCACTGTGGCATACCATGGAAGTGGCCTATGTCCAGCAGTGGACGTTTCCTGACAATAACAAAGTGCTCTCGCCTTATAGGAACACCCCAAATCGTCTTGTAGGTTTCGTAAAAAGCAACTAAAAGAAAATATGCATCTTCTAAAACAGACAACTCTCGCTCACTCATGTATTCTCCTCTAAGTATCTCTTCCCCACAATAAATCTACGCATTCTTGCTGAGCGACGTCGCTCTGGGATTTCTATTACTTTTCCCAGCGCCATGTATTCGAATCTGTCTCATTTGGGCATTCCTGTCGAGGCACGTCAGTTTTCACAAGAAGCAATGTCTCCGGAGGCTTCTCTTGTAAAATGTTGCATTGCAGCTGACAGCTTCATATGGCTTCATAGCAGAAATCGTTGAAAATATATATTGAAAATACACCGTGTTGTAAAAATGCACCCTACTTGTTTCAAAATTAAATAACAAGAGTTCAAAAGAAAATGTTATACCATTTTAGAATCCCTATGAAGTGAGGAAGTTTTTAAATGAATTTACACACCCCATGTGGTATAATTTTTTTTGACCAGGGCCGATCAAAGGTAAGTTATTTTTTTTAGGTAAAAATTTTTATTTGGGCCTAAATTTTAGGTGTATAAAAGATGATATCTGTAATTTTCTTGTATGTAATCGATATCAGAATGATTCAAGATTAAAATAAAAAATAACGTATTCGAAAAAGTTTTCATTTGTAGAAATGGCATGAAAAAACTGATCAAAGGTAGAGATTTTCCAAAATTGCATAAAACACCAGAAAACTCGGAAACCATAAGAATTTTATTAGGGTCATTTTTTTATTGGTAGTCCCCAATATGCCCAATGCCCAATATGCCCATCGGCAGGTGAAAGGTTGTGACTTCATGACTTCCCGGACACCCTGTATATTGAAAATTCACCGTGTAAATATCATACGGGTGTATAATTTATCCAGATATAGTTTACGACCGTACAAATCATATGAAATGCGAATACATAATGTCTTTCAGTTTAATTTGAATTTAATGATATTTTTCTTTCTGTACAAAAAATACTCTTTTTCTAAAATGAATATTGATCAATTTTCAACTTATCCCAATCCAAGTAAATATATTAATGTTAATCTTATTTCATCCGCAATCCCCTGTTGTTAAAAGTCAACCACCTTTTACCTGTACAATTTTATAAGCCGAAGCGAAGCCGTGTTCCCCTCGCGGAATTAATTTTTCAAAAGACCAGTAAAAAACATGTTTACCGTGAAAAATATGGACTAGGAGACTGTAGCGGGAATCTGTTAATACTCTCGAATTACGGAGCTCAATGACATGAATACATTCACACAGAACGTATATCCAGAAAGTTGTTCATTATGCTCGGAAGGTTCACCATCTTGAATTTGTTAGTGTATTTGACATTTATATATATTTATAGTATGTTTATAAGGACTCTATAAACATACTATAAATTATCACCAATCGCGGCCCTACCTTTCTCGCAGCTCCGGTCATGGATACATCAACATACCGCATAGTCTCACCATAATGAGTGGGAGTCAAGGGAAAGTAGCAGACAGGCGAAACAGGCCATGCCAACCTGTCACCGTCGCATCACCAAACAAGTATTACAACTACGCAGATATCAACTTCGCCTGATTGTAGGAGCAATTACAGGACATGGACTCTACAACAAGCCATTAATTACGTGAGTTTGAAATGGGGGCGAGGGTTACGATAAATATTTTTATTGTGTTTAGCGAGGTGTGATGAAAAAAAAACGCTTTTGTATCATGCCATTCTCCCTTTGCATTTTTCTTTGTAGTGTGTTGAAGAAAATATCAATCAAATGTACTTAAATATGACATGCTGAAAAATGAATACATATTTGTGTAATCGTATTTACCTAACCGTAACAAAAAAATTCATTTAAATATTATAATATATCTGCTCCTTGTCTATTCGTAAGAATGGGGCGCGTTAATGAGATCCCGATTTAGCGCCCCCCTACGGGGCGCCACACTTCGTAATGGAATATCCTAAGATAAACTTGACATTTTTACCTATGGTTTATCGCCATGCAGACAAATGGACATTGACCACGCCTCTAGGAAACACAATGCCATTAATTTTTAACTGTATTCCGGCTCCGTGACCTAATAGATAAAATGAAGTCCCGGGTTCGATTCCCAGTGGAGGTAATTATGGTACTCGATTTGGTTGGTGGACATTTTCTATGTCCTCCTGGCTAACTACCACTGTGTCACTAAGTCTGCCGCCAAACAGCAGCGTTAATAGCACTATTGTGTTCCAATATGAAAGGTAGCAGAGCCAGCGCGACATTAGCTTCTGTGTGCGCACGCAGACAATCCAACGCCCTTATCGTCGCTTCAATCCGATGAGAAGAAGGATAAAGGCCATATGCAAATCAATCGCACATTTTTTAAAGATTATTTAACGGGATTCCGGTCAGAATACTTTCATACTAAATTTCTGTTGGCATAATCTTTTAATATAGAATAGCTGGCTTTAATAAGTAATTACGTAAAATACGAGATGGAATTATAGTGTCGCGTATCATTTATAATAGCAACAATAGCCGTTATGCAGCTAGTGGTCGGTGGCGCTTTGAACAATAATCGAAAAATTGTGTGTAACACAGAGATTTAAATATAGTAATAGGTTATAGAGCGGTCATTGGGAAACGTTTCATATAAACATTTTGATCTCAAAAGTCAACGGTATGTCAAATGTGTTATACGGTCGCGTGACGTGACGTGACACTAGATTGAGTAACTTATTACCAATTGGTAATAGGCTTAGGATCAAAATGTGTGTTTGTTTTGTCCGGTCTATTTAATATTAAATGTCTTTGGTGTGTAAAAATGAAAATTGTTATTCCCTAGAAAGTTAATGATACTCATTTTTCGACATTATAATCTCATGTCCTATTTTTAGGTAATTACTTCACATAACCAGCTATTCTATTTTAAAAGATTATGGCAACAGAAATTTAGTTGGAAACTTTTATCGAGCGAATAACCATCATTAAGTACATCTTACTATGAAAAGGGAAGGACATTCACACAACATTTTGCCACCAATTTCTTTACACAATTTTTCACAAAATAAATGACAATTTACGTAACAGGTTCCGCCCTTGAAAATGTCTGTAATTAATGAAATTACGTTGAACATAACGCAGACTACCCCTGGAAGCCATTTGCAACATGTTTCTTTACAGACGCCATTTTGACGTTGGTTTACATCGCGGTAAGAAAAGTCATTGTCAGACGCTAGTATTGACAATGAAAATGCCCGCCGTAGCATGTGAAAGAAAATAATAAAACCGGCCAAGTGCAAGTCGGACTCGTGCACGAAGGGTTCCGTACCATTAATTATAAAAACGAGCAAAAAATCACGATTGAGAGGCCCCTTAAATATTTTATTTTTATTTTTTTAGTGTTTGTTATAGCGGCAACAGAAATACATCATCTGTGAAAATTTCAACTGTCTAAATACCTCGGTTCATGAGATACAGCCTGGTGACAGACGGACTGACCGACAGATGGACGGATGGACAGTCTTAGTAATAGGGTCCCGTTTTTTTACGCTCCTTGTACGGAACTTCGAATAAACATATTCAAAACCAATTTTACCTATTTCATTTTAGTTAAATACACACAAAAACAAAGTCATAAAGCTAATTTAATTGATCAACGTGAACATTTGCTTTTGTAAGTTTATCAAAGCAAATGTTGACGTTTAGATTAATTAAGTGAAAGTTTAAGAGTAATGTTTTCAGGTAGAGTTATATAAAGAATACGAAGCCAGTTTGTCGGAACAGAATACCCAGAACCAGTGAACGGTGCAGACATTCTGAGCATACGCGAGGAATTTTATACTTAAAACCAAACTATGCGTTGTTATTAAAAGCAAATTATAAAATGTAATACCGTGGAATGTGTACTACAACTTTAACTTACACAAAAGGTGGAATAATATTTCACAGGTATACAATTTAAGAAAAAAAAAGTTCTAATTTTAAATTTCTCAGACACGCGCATTAATGTATTTTCATGTTGTCTCTTTCTGATACACTGTCATGAACATTAGTGTTTTCACAGCTTACCTCGCCTCCCACCGTAAATTGGTACATTTTTGACCTATTTCCAAAAAGGAGGTTATCAATTCGATCTGTATGTATGTAATATTTCCAGAACTGCCCAATTTTCGCATATGTTAGTCTATATTAGCTTCTAAACAAGTGTGACCAATTTCAAAAGTGTATGTATGTATATTTGTATGTTTGTCCTCGCATGTCCCCGGAACTACAAGTTCGATTTAAATAATCCTTTTTGTATTGAACTAGGTATTGTTCAACTTAGGGAAACTGCACGTTTCATCAAAATCGTTTCAGTAGTTTTTGAGATAGAGAATGTTAAGAGGGTATGCTGTTGTCAAAGCGCCCATACAAACGTAGTCCAGTCATATTTTGAGTATTAAGCTATGAAAATCTATGAAATTTTCAAGACACAATCTAGAAACAAATATCTGTGTCGGTGGTGTGTCAGATTTTCGTTTAAATATATACTTCCAGAGTTACAGGGCGTCAAAGTATTGTATTTTTCGGTAATAAAAAGCCCCAACTTTGAACCTGATTTACAAGAGTATGAATCAATTTAGAACAATTTGGAAAAACCACCGACATCTGAAATTTCATTAGTATACTGTATTAAAAAAATGATTACATAATATACTGTATCCTTCAAATGATCCCTGGACTAGGAAACATCCAAATAACGGGTGGATAACATCGCGTAATGTATGCTGTCTCACCGTACGCGCTCGGGTAGGATAGGGCTCGGAGAGGGACAGCTACAAAACAATGCAACCTTGAAACCGACCACGTGGTCTTACCAACATAGCCTCTTAAGTATGAATTAGTTAAATACTGGGTGAACCGATTTGGATGATTCTTTTTTATTTGAAAGCTGGTGCTTCCCGTGTCATCCCATTTCAATTTAGTCCAGTTCTGAGAATGGCATCTATGATAAAACGATATACGTCTTAAATTTGCCCTTAAGTAGACTTTTATGGCAGTTGAAGTCGGTTTCTAGTTTATTTTGCACGATTTAACTTGTGTTCAGAACAAACCCGCGTTCACGGTCTCTCCAGACATACTCCTTGCTATGAGTATGCGCCTACAATCAGACTTTTGGCATATATTGTAGCATAGTATTCATCATACACTCTCTATAGGAGAGTAGGCCTGAGCCCCTGCAATGGGGACGTATATACGCTGTTCATGATGATTATATTCATCATTTCTAGCTGTGATACCCATTGACACAAGATTATGTTCTATGGCATAATCATCGCATTGGGAGTGTGGGTGAATGACACACTTTATGGCTATACAAAACTCAAGTTGCGACAGCTCCATGTTTGTGTTTTTTCCCGAATTGTTCTAAATTGATTATATTGATTGAGTCTTGTAAAATTGGTTTAAGGTGATGCCAACGATGAAAGTTTCAGATTAAATTTCTTTTACCATAATCTTTTAAATTTCGTTTGCTGGATTTGTGCAGTAATTATATAAAAATAGGACATCGTATTTGATGTCGCGAAATGAGTATCATTAACATACAACTTCACAGTGAATCACAATTTTTATTTTTACACAATTTTTACTATTCTTGTGATTTATTTATTTCGCGGAATATGCCTCCTCTATGGTAAGCCACATTGACAGGTACTGAGCCACTTACATCCACCTTAACTAGGTCGTTGATCCATCTAGTAGGGGGACGGCCCGGTAGACCTTTCCCGGTACGTGGTCGCCGCTCGCGTCGCTTCGCTTCGAGAGGATATACATTAACAAAGTAAACAGTTCCAGTTGAATCCAATAAACAAACATGGTTTAAATTAAAAATGTTAAATGGGTAACTGGACAAAATACATTAGTGAACAAAAATAATTAAACAAACACAAGACTGTGTCAGCAGGGCCGGATTCAGATATCCCTATTGTTACAGCACGTGTCCCAAGCAGCTGACTGACACTGTACCTAAGAATACTTTCAAACTTACTTAGACTCGTTACTGTTAAGTTAAATATACTTGACGTTAAAGTTTGTTATTTCAGTCAATGGAGTTATTTTAACTCTAGTAAGAGTTTGCAAGTTACTTACTTCTAAGAACGGGACAATCCTATTTTATTCTTTCAACTATATATATATATATATATAATTCAAGTATTGGTACAAAGTAAAATAACTTTCAATTTACTTGATCTTTGAAATTCAGTTAAAACTAAAGGGGTACAACTCGGTACAAGAAAGAAGAAATAAAAAACTTATCTTTTCGTTGTTTGTGTTGTATTTGTGTAAAGGTATTTGTGATGTATGATGGTACGAAGTGAGTGAGTATGACTCAAACAATATCTCTAGCGCACTCCATACTAATTCATTTCATCAAGTTTATAGAAATTAATAAACAAAACTCGATAAAAATCATGCTTGTATTTTTTGCTCTGGCATAGGCTTCCGTTTGACCACAACCTCACCTGATGTTAAGCGATGATGTCGCCTAGGATAGTTCACGGTTGCATAGAAATAGACTATTCACTCTGATCTTGAAGACAGAATTTGAAGCGCTCGTGAAACACTAAAGCCGGCAGGGAATTCCACTTGCTTTTGCCGAATTCCAGGATTCTAGGTCAATGGGAAGTACTCAGGTGCGCTTTCAATTGAAATCGACAAACTATACGGCTTCATCTGTTTAGAGGTTAGGTTAGAATTTCAATAGAGGTTTAAATTGCAATTTGATACACCTCCGAGCATCCCTGAGAAAAAGGGTATGACAAGTTCATTATCCAACTATATACTACTATGACATGTGAGTTACATCAGCTCGTCTCCGGCCATGAATCAATTCACGTCGCGACGGTTGACTCGGCTTCGCGACGAGCTACAGACGCGCGTCAGTCACGTCACGTGTCGTAACGCCTCAATGAAGCTCTGTTGAGCCCTCTAGGTAATTAATTGTAGACCACGTCGTTGGATTTACTTACACGGAAATTATATTATATATATCGAGCCCAAATCATAGAATTGCGTTTCTGATAGTTTCAAAGTGAAGATAAAGCCATAAAGAAATACATACTTAGAGATTATCAGGATCTTTTGCGTACTTATAGCATTACAGCAAAAAGTCTTTTTGTGTGTGTGTGTTTTTTTCATCAGAAAATGGCCTAAAAAATAATAATTTTAGAAATATACTTTATCTAGAATTTTTCGAAATACCTACCTAAGCTGACTGAAAAGTTGAGCCTAAATCTGACAATTTCGAAGAAGGAATATCCACAAGTCGCCGTTGATATACTAGCTTTTAGACACAAAAATTATTTTACAGAATTTTTATACAATGCTTTTTTGCCCTTCGTATCCGTAAAATCATTATTTACATACTAGCATTTTTTAAATCATGTCTGCATTTGTTTTTTAGCAGCAAACATCCTTACATCTTCAACCTTGACTGACGACATCTTGTTTTTAGGATCAATATCGAATGACGTCATCAAATATCTTCTTGAGCCGTGAAGTTGTAAGGACGTTTGTCCTTAGAGATTGCACTCCCTGAGCTACTGCATTACATCACAGTGACAGTATCGCTTCGTGTCGGATAGCCTTTTCCAATCGTTTGATTTTCGTTCAGGCGATCCACCTCCATCAAAGTTTCATACTACATTTATGTTGCCATAATCTTTTAAAATAAAATAGCTGGGCTTGTGGAGTAACTGTCTAAAGATCAGATTGTGATGTTGCGAAATGAGTATCATTAACATACAACTTCACAATCGCTGGGGGGCGCAGAACGTCCGTTCTGTACGCTACTACTATATTATGTGATTAAAGTTGTCTTAACTTGTCTCCCAAGCGGCAACACTTATATCTATTCCAATCTTTTTTATTCCGTGATCGAGGCGTCGGACATGACGCTGCAATGTGTCAAGTCTATATAGATTCGCGTCATTCACGCGTCGCACGCCTCGCTGCTGCAGCTGTCGGGCCCTCTAGGTAATTAATTATAGACTAAGTCGCTGGATTTACTTGAGGCCACAGCTTGAGGCGGCGAAGTCTTTATGCAGCTTACATAGACATAGACACAACTTTATTTAAGAACACACACAACACAATACACATAGAAAAAACACATTAAGAAATCTAATAAAACAAAACTACAAAAAACATGAACAAAACTAATTAAACAAAAACAAAAATACTTACAACTGATAAACAAAAAATTGAAGCTATATAACATTTGGTTGTGTTGTAGTGTGCTGCTAAAATGGACTCGTCTCAGCATGTGCTGCAGCGAGGCCACAGCGCTGGTGTTCTGACGAGGCCAGGCTACTTTCGTGTGTACTTAGTGTAGCTCGACATCATCAATGGGATCGATGTACCAAATTTCAATTTTCCAGCTCAAGTTGTTTCCAATAAAACCTAAACTTGGACAAAAATAGGGAATAAAACTCAATATTTACCAATAGAAGATTTATTTTATAACTGATGGCAAATAACACAGACGAAATTACAATACCGCCTCGTACAATGCAAAATGTAGCGGGACAAAGCCACAGACAATAGGATTACGGACCATAGATTAAAGAACTACAGAACTTCCTTAGTCTACGGTCCAAATAACATATAGGTACAATCAGTTGCGTTAATATTAGTAAAAGATAATACTATATCATTCTAGCTTTATTAAATTTTAATTTACTCAGAAATCAAGTCAAGAAAAAGAAATATAAATCCATTCTGATTTTGAAATGTAAATGCGACATAGTATTAAACTGTTTACTTATTAGCTTACTATGAACGATAATAAACTGTTTGTAATATATAAAAGTACATCTATTGTAAAATATGCGTTGCCTCGCTGCATTTTACATTGTACACAACATTATACAATCCAGTCTTCAAATACGATAAAAAAACCTAATTAAAATTACATAAAATAACTATTTACAATTAACACTGATTCTTATCATAACAGCATTGATTAATAATTAATTTTAAATCGACAATTCAGATCTTGTTTCCTTCAGACTTGCAGAATTAACGATCGAATTTTTATTCGGTTAAAAACTGTAGTTAACTTGTCGACCTACCAATCTTATTCACATTAATTCATATTTCACGTTTACTTAATAGTTAAAAAAATAACCCTTGTAGAAATTCTGCATTAATTTCGTATTCATACTCTGGCCATATACATTTATATCAAAATATAAAATAAATACATTCCACATGATAAATATAGAGAATTAGTATTGCATTTCCAATCAATAATTTCTGTATAGGTGTATACGATGCCAAAATGATTTTTTTATTTTGTTTTGTTTAAAGCAAAACACTTTTTTCGCTACATGATTTCATATTTTTCTTTCAGCCAGCTTCTGTCCAACGTATGGTTTTCTATACAATTACCAATCAAATCTAAGGCCCTGGTCTCATATCAATAGCACCCATTATAGCAATCTCAGTCTCACAAACTTAAAGTAAGCATTTTATTTAATTACCAATCAATATTAGTTCATTTACCTATCAATTCTATTAAAAATACCAATCAATATCATTCAAGTTACCAACCGCTTCATCTCATCTACCTACTATTCATTCAATTTATCAAACACTTCATTCCAGTTATCAAACACTTTATTCCAGTTACCAACCACTTTATCTCAGTTACCTACAACTTCATAACAGTTATCAAACCCTTTATTCTAGTTACCAACCACTTCATAAGATTTACATACTATTCATTCCATTTATCAACCACTTCATTCCATTTATCAACCACTTCATTCCAGTTATCAAACACTTCATTTCATTGAACAACCAATTTATATTTCATTAGTTCCTAACAAAGCTAATGTTCCCGTCAATATTATTTCATTTACCATTAAGTTTCACGCCATATCTAATTGTTTTGATGATTGCTTATTACTAAACAGATTGTTTAAATTGTCAATTACAATAAATAATTGGTTTAAAATAATAAAAACATCGTCCAATTTCACAACAAAACATTGATTTGATTTTATAATTGACAAATGAAAATAGGCTTTGCGCGATTAGATTTACGTTTGTTCAATAATTACACAGATCTTACAAACAATTACTTATTTCAATAATTCTTAATTAAAATAACACAATATGAAATAGATACTTTTATATAGTCGAATTAACGAAAGTGTCACATCTACAAATATCAAATATTGCAGGAAATAGTTTATAAATATTAACATAATCTACATAATATATTGGAACTAACATCCAATAATTGTATTTGCAATTGGCATTCATCTCACCTGATGATTTTTGTACATGAGATCGGTAAAGGAAAGCGTGCTTTCCGAGAAACCAGAACGAATCATAGGTAGTTCTTTGACATACATAAATAAATCAAAAATTACATTTAATTTACATATGATTTTTTTCACATATGATAAATTTTATCAAACTTCTTAGAATTTCATGTTGTTTACAAGAGTTATTTCATTTTACATTTCTGCTACCGTATTTGAGTTTTGCTATTTGGACACTTTATTCAAAGATCCTATTTTAACTTACACTAAAAACTGTTATCCTAATAAAACCATTTAATATCATCTTTGGTTTGCTCAGTAATGCGTTTAGCCATTCTGAAATTTAATACGAAGTTATTGATTGAAAAAAATTGATAGCAATTTCAGACGGAGTGAATTTATGAATTTTACCATTCAGTTAAACGTAAACGTTACGTTAAAAATAAACAATTTCAGAATAGTTACACTAGCAAAAATATAATTATTGATCGCCATTTCGGTAACGATTTTTGTATCGTTTATCATCATGATGAGTTAGCGAAAATATGAACGATAACTTTTGAAGATTTCCAATAAGGAAATTTGTATATGATAAAAATCTACCCAGCAAAGGCTACTGTATATTTCAACTATATGTTCTAATTTGAATTGGCTTTGTGAGTAAACAAAATAACAACAAACAAATTATTTGTTTACTCATAAAGATAATAAATATACAGTAGCCGTTGTGGGTAGATTTAAGTTAAATTTCCCGGAGGGACAATGCCTAACCGGGATGAAAATTATTTAAAAAAAAAATTAAATTCTTTTTTTTATTTTATAAAGCCAAACTGAAAAAATATTCCTATATTTTCGTATATGATTTTGTTATAAAACGGAGACGAACAACAGTCCCCACTCTATTCTTGGCAATATACTCTCGCTCACTCATTATGTCTTTGAAATTCTGTTTGTTTTTGATTTCTTTAACAAAAGTCGACCATATGCATGACTATACAGGCTAGACTGTTCCGATACGTTGCTTAATTCCTAAACTTCAATCCAGATTAGATTAGAAAAGGCTACATATTGCTTAAAGTTTTCGGTTTCTTTAGTACAGTCGAAAACCAGCGCGTCACTAACGAAACTTTAAGCACCTTCATTCGTTACGTAGCCAATGAGTACGAAATTGATGACATCAACTGTTATTTTTCTATATTTAAATTGGCAACAGTCACGGGACGCATGGGATGTTTCAATCCTAAAGCATTTTAGTTCTTAAAATACCAATCAGTCTGAAATGAAGTTTGAAATAGCACAATCGAGTACATATAAGTAAAAATCCATTTAACTCGAACTGACTACGAACATTGAACAATTGACACAGTTATACATTAATTTGACACTAAACATCCACTTAACTAGGGACTCGGCAAGCTCGTACTTATCATAGTTAATATACACATTATCCAGTTAAATATTCAAAACAATGATAACCGAAATAGCCAATGTCGTGTTTCATTTTTTATCTAGCTTTTTAGATAGTTATATCCACCTGAAAAGCGCTCAAAAAGTTTAAAATATTTAATTGAAATAATTTCTATAAAATATATAACTAGAGTTTAGAGTTGAGATAGCAATCATAAGAAATAATATAGTTGTCACGAAATCAATTATTTCTCTTTTTGAATTATTTATCATACACATCACATCGTGAGCCTATATACGTCCACTGCAGGGGTTCAGGCCTACTCTCCTACAGAGAGTATATGGGACATAGTCCACCACGCGGGACCAGTGCGGATTGGCGGACTTCACATGCCTGTTCAAGACATGCAGGTTTCCTCACGATGTTTTCCTTCACCGTTAAGCAATCGGATAATGTACTTGAATTAAAAAACTCATAGGTACACGGTTGGGTTCGAACCCGGAACCCTCAGATTGAAAGTCATACAACAGCACAAATTAAATAGGACAACAAGACCTAGACGAGACCTAGATAATATAAAAATTATAAATTACAAAAGTAACTGTAAATACATTGCTACTGCAACTAAATAATCGCTACCTTAAACCCAAACTCTAATTAAAAACCATTAAAAACTACTTCTAAAAGATTGCACAATTAAAAATTGACATGATAAAGTTACCATTAAAATATTTCACGTTTAATACATTAAAACTTAATTCATCACATAGTTTTATACAGTGTATTTACAGAAAAAACTTACCGTTAAAAACTAAGGCAAATGCTTTGAGGAACCACAAAAATTATAGTCACGGCTAAAGCTCGTAGTGTGGTGAAAGCTAGTTTTGTCCAAGCTTTAACAAACTTGATGATGATTTTAATGAGGTTATTTCACGAATTCAGACGAACATATTGGGTAATATATACAAATTACTTTCAATAATACCTTGGATTACTATGAATTATGGCATCTAAAAACGCTATAACATAAAAAATATATAAATTGTTACGGTCATTGTCAAAAAATTGAAAATTAAGAATAAATACCAGTCAAAATATACTTAAGTACATATTATTATAAAATAATTACTTTTAAATTTTTAATTGATTTATTTAATAGTTATATTTCATCGTGGTTAAATATTTGAGTTTAGAGTGGTTAAGTTTTCAATAATTTACGTAATATTTTTATATTAAACTCACTTTCACTATACATAGTGTCGGCTGACTCAAATTTGCTATACGATTCACTGATCACATAGTGTGATTAATTTTTCAATAATTTTGTCATTTTGTAATTTATACAACTTATTTTCACTTTATTTCACTTTACTTAGTAGCAGTTTACTCGAATTTGCCATAAGATTTAAAACTGATCACTATACTAGCAAACATTGACCATGTGGACAAATATGTAAACACAGTTCGATTCAATACAATATATTTAAACGTAAACAAACTGAAACCTCAATATATCGCAGTAAAACAAACAAACATAGCCCCAAGAGACTCACTCTCTTAGTCTTCAAGTAATCATGTACTCAGACTATAAATACTTTGACAACAGGAAGACTATGTAGTCTTATAGTTTTGTTCGAGTGTTTGTTTACGTTTTTCTTTTATTGAATTGAAATGCGCTTTAGTAGCATTTGATTATTTAAATTAATAATCTCTGAAGAAGGTACTGCACGAAATTTTGTAAATTAAAGTCAGTAGTGTAATGCACTGAATTCATTAAATACACTAATAAATATTAAACAATACATAAAGTTTACGACATCTCAATAAATATTAAAATTTTCTAGATGTCGTTAACGGCATGTATTGTTTATATGTATGGGAGCATTGTCTAAGGATCGGGTTAATCTAAATAAGTTCGTAAAATTAATTAAGTAGACTTTAATTTTCAAAATTTCAAAAAGAACCTTCTTAATGTCTACCGTGTTGTTTTCTCCGAGGATAGTTACTGTTGTAATTTAAAAATAGTATTTGAAATATATTTTTCTTCTTCAAAACTAGCTTTAACCAAACTTCGCGTATCGACCGAAACCAAAATATATAAAACTCATAGTAACATGTAACATTACGACTCAACTAGTAAAAACTATTGCAATATGGCATCAAATAAAATTCAAAATACATATACTCAACACTCATAAATGAGATAACATTACCATATCTCGCTTTTAACCTTAAAAACATCTTAAAAATAACACGGCGTGAAATAGCACATTCAGACTTGGAGAGCGTTCGAAATTAAAAGTCAAAAGGTGACTTATAGTTCATTCATAAACTAGAAAACAACTGACAAAATTTCAGAGAGTGAATCAAAGTTTATTTGAATCGTTATATGCACAGTGGGTTTACGCTTGGCCTTCATATCACCTGAAGGTGAAAACAAGGCCGTAAAAAAATTTACACTTCAGACTCATGTTGACTCATAAGTAAATATCGCTCTCATTCAATGAAAGAGACCATGAAAAAAAAAACACTGACGACTTCATTAAGACGAATACTTTCTCTGTGAGTGTGCAGAAAAGTGTGGGCAAAATAGGGATGATGACCAAAAAAATTTTATTCCCAAATTCGAGAGAACGTGTCATAAGAAATATCCTTGTTAAAGATTTTTCGATATGACTTATAGTTTTCCTAATATAACCCGTCGAAAAGTGATTCTAGTCACGCGGTGCAAAAACGCTCCATACAAATCGGTACCTAGGCGTGACGTCACGTCACCGCATTGAAGTAAATAATGTATGAAACTTTTAACATATTTGAATTATCTCGCAAAATAACGTTTTTATGTGACCACTCCCTTACTTTCGACGAACAGACGGTCGATGGAGCAGAAAGATTCTCAAATGGAGACCACGGACCGGGAGACACGGAGTGGGACGGCCTTCAGCCCGCTTGTCTGACGACCTTAAGAAGGTAGCGGGAAGCGAGTGGATGAGGACGACTGAGGACCGGAGTGGCGCACGTTGGGGGAGGCCTATCTTCAGCAGTGGAGAGACACGGGCTGATAAGTAAGAAGGCTACTGCGTGCGCACGCTTACCATCCAACGGCCCTATCGTCACTTACCACCAGGTGAGGTTAAGGCCAAGTGCACACCCTGTACTGTGAGCATGCTTCCATTCTACCAGCTATGTCATGTGTTGTTTTCTCGGTCGTATCATGAACTACCTCACCAGGTTTCTAATGAACAGTCGCAATATAGATAGAGATACCCGTTACTTGTACTCTTCCATTAGTTCCATGCACTTGTATGTTAGTTTTATGAACTCCGGCCGCGCTCGAGGGTCCAGTTGCCAGCAGCTCTTCATCAGGTCTCTGTATATCTCCATGGGACAGCCTTCGGGGATCTCGAAGCTGAGGAACAAAGGGATTCCATCAGTACGCCGTAACTCACCAACAAGCTCTCTCTTTGATCCTGTCTACCTCCAAGTCCGGCACCTCGACCTGTCCCCTCGTGAAGATCTCCCACGCAGTCACCCCGTACGACCACACGTCGCTATATGTAACTCACCAACAAGCTCTCTCTTTGATCCTGTCTACCTCCAAGTCCGGCACCTCGACCTGTCCCCTCGTGAAGATCTCCCACGCAGTCACCCCGTACGACCACACGTCGCTATATGTAACTCACCAACAAGCTCTCTCTTTGATCCTGTCTACCTCCAAGTCCGGCACCTCGACCTGTCCCCTCGTGAAGATCTCCCACGCAGTCACCCCGTACGACCACACGTCGCTATATGTAACTCACCAACAAGCTCTCTCTTTGATCCTGTCTACCTCCAAGTCCGGCATCTCGACCTGTCCCCTCGTGAAGATCTCCCACGCAGTCACCCCGTACGACCACACGTCGCTATATGTAACTCACCAACAAGCTCTCTCTTTGATCCTGTCTACCTCCAAGTCCGGCACCTCGACCTGTCCCCTCGTGAAGATCTCCCACGCAGTCACCCCGTACGACCACACGTCGCTATATGTAACTCACCAACAAGCTCTCTCTTTGATCCTGTCTACCTCCAAGTCCGGCACCTCGACCTGTCCCCTCGTGAAGATCTCCCACGCAGTCACCCCGTACGACCACACGTCGCTCTATGTAACTCACCAACAAGCTCTCTCTTTGATCCTGTCTACCTCCAAGTCCGGCACCTCGACCTGTCCCCTCGTGAAGATCTCCCACGCAGTCACCCCGTACGACCACACGTCGCTATATGTAACTCACCAACAAGCTCTCTCTTTGATCCTGTCTACCTCCAAGTCCGGCATCTCGACCTGTCCCCTCGTGAAGATCTCCCACGCAGTCACCCCGTACGACCACACGTCGCTATATGTAACTCACCAACAAGCTCTCTCTTTGATCCTGTCTACCTCCAAGTCCGGCACCTCGACCTGTCCCCTCGTGAAGATCTCCCACGCAGTCACCCCGTACGACCACACGTCGCTCTTCGTAGAGAAGTGGTACGGCTTGTCCGCGGACTCGGGCGCATACCTGAACAGTGTGACGATAAAACAGAGCTCATTCTTATACCATGAATTAATGATTCTTTATTTTTATTTTACTTATTAAGGCTTACAAACTAATTACACACAATAACAAAAAAAACTAAATTTACAAAACAATAGCGTCTTATGTGCAAGTAACTTAAAGGTAAAGACAGCGTTCTACCGATAATTAGAAAAATAAATTTAGACAAAAATACTTACAAATCGACATTAGAAAATTCAGTTCGAAAACCAATTTTAACGATGTTTTGAAATGTAAACGAAGAATTCCAAAAACATCCAAATTTTTGTTTTTCTTCCTTACAAAAGTATTATAAGTCTTTCTTTTCGCACTCACCAAAAACACGCGATTTTATACTTAGGCGACGACGGATATTGTCATCAAATGCTATGTTATTATGAAAACCAAAATTAAATATTTCACAGGTAAGAAAGTTAATGTGTTTCATGTTGTCTCTTTCTGGCACATTATCGTTATTGCAGTTTACTCCTCCTTAACCGTATGTTTATGAACTCAAAGTCGCATTTGTCCCACACCTTTTTTTTCTTTCTTCGAAGTAAGGTCTTGAAAGTCTGTCCTAACGCCTTGCCTTAACGTTCTTTGCCTCCATCGGAGTTAAAAATCATAATACATAAAGGTCTCACCACTTGAACGGCAGGTACCGCTCGGTTCGCAGTCGGTACTCGTCCTCCTCGCGCGGTATGATCCGCGCCAGACCGAAGTCTGAGATCTTGACGCGGTGCTTGTTCACCACGAGGATGTTGCGGGCGGCGAGGTCGCGGTGAACAATGCTCTTAGCAGATATGTGGTCCATGCCCTGTCGAATAAACACAATTGATTTAAGCAAGGATTTAAAGAACGTTCTTCTTAAATAGTTCAGATATATTCAAATTCAATAGACAGCGCTGAGAAGATTTTTATATTTGTGAAAATATTTAAAGTCCAGCACGGCATCCATCTTTGCCCTGTCAACTTGAGTGTGTTTTCACTGTCGCTATAATCCTTTTTTCAGCTTTTTGACTCTTGATTGCAATCAGGAGGGCCCAGGTTCGATTCCCAGTGCGGTTACCTAATGGAATTCGGTTTGGTTGGTGGTAGGGCATTTTCTATGTCCGCCTGGCTAGCTACCACCCTGTTACCTAAGTCTGCCGCCAAACAGGGCCTCATTAGGTTTAGAATTCTGGGTGCGCAAGCTTACCGTCCAACGGCCTTATTGACACTTACCATTAGGTATTCAAACAATCGATTTCTAAAGTTACAAGCTTGATTTAATACGTCACCAAATCACCCACAATCATTAATACGAATAAAAAGGTTGAAACTATATGTTGCATATGATAATGCCCACAAAATAAATGCTTCATTAAAACAACAAATAGTTTACTATCCTCATGACTTCACGCGAGATATACATAATATACTGTAAAAAACAGTGCTTCACAATGTAATATATTATTAAATTTAGTACGGCGTAATATTACATCGTACCATTACACATCACTCTAAACATCGCCTGTAATACGCGCCGTGCGCTGACATGCGACAGCTCTTTTGCTATTCTAATATCTGTAATGCTATGCCCTCATAACATCACGTGCTGAGAATTAAAATACGTAGAATGTAAACCCTATAATCCTAGCAATACGGCTGGTTTTCAGTAACATCATTAAAGTAATAGGTGCGAGTGAGCGGTACAATGCGGTAATGCTATGTGCACATGTGTAAGCTGCATGACCCTAAATAATTGGAAGTAACTCACACTGGCTATGTCTAGACAGAACTTGAGCAGATGTCGTGTTCTCAGCTTGTCTCCCTGGAACTTGAGGTACGAGTTGAGGCATCCCTCCTCCAGGTACTCCATCACGATGAGCACGTCGCCGCTGCCGTCGCACGAGTACCCCAGTATCTCCACTATGTTCACGTGACGAAGCTCCTGACACCGGACGACAATAACGTTTTATTACACTGTCTTGTAATGCGGGGCATTATGATACAGTGTCATTTTAATGAGCATTATATGTATATGTTATAACAGCAACTTATTACGAAACTTAGGCAGCGTTTTTAAAACTTAACTTGCCGCGACTCTCAAGCGAAACAAACTTATACTTTGCAGTTAAACTCCATACCAGATGTAAGGCCTGCAACTGCAAAGTTAAGTTTGTAATCATAAAAACACGGTTCTTGTATATATACTACCCGTATTTGTTATAGTGACCACAAAAAAACACCATCTGCGAAAATTCCAACTGTCTATCACGGTTCATGAGATACAGCCTCATACAGTTCCGAGAGAGAGAGAGAGAGCTACTTTTCTGTCAGTTTTCTCGCCACCAGGTGATGTATGTCATCGTCACTGACCTTCATGATGTCCAGTTCGTTCTTGAAGTCCACGTAGAGGGTGCGGTGGCCGGAGTGCGGTTGTCGCGTCAGCTTCTTGACCGCCACGTCTCTTCTGTCGGACTCCTGGTTGTCTGACTCCATGCAGCCTTTGTACACGTGGCCGTAGTTGCCCTGGAACCGATCGTCAACAAACTTAGTAAAGTTTCTTCAATGGTATACATTAACTTAATATAGATAGTGATTTGATTGTGATTTGAAGCGTTATTGAGTTTTAAAGCGCTTTAAATTTTCTCTGTCCATAATAATTTTAGTCATAGTCATATCGTTTATTGCTCTCCATGAGTTTGATTGAGGTGTTAACATCTAGGTGTGCACATCATGGAACCCGGGCAGGGTATTGTAACCGCCTCGGTGGCCTAATAGCTAAGTTGAAGGTCCCGGGTTCGATTCACAGTAGAGGTACTTATTTGTACTGGGATTGGTTGGTGGTAGGGCATTTTCTATTTTCTAGGGCTAGCTATGAAAGGCAGATCTATTCAACGACAACCTACACACGCCTACCCTCACTATCCCAAACCTATGGAATAGACTAGAGCAAAAGTTTTCATTAAAATTCATCCCTATTTACATGTACCCTCATAATTATTATTTTCCAAGATTTTAGCCTAATACTTTTTTGAGCCACACGAGCTACGTTATTTTCGTCGAAAAATATTGTTATGTTTTTTTATCAAAATCACGAATAAAAAATATACGGGTCCATTCATTTGTATTTTTCTACCAAAAACCTAAGAACATCTATCAATTTTTTAAAGTATCCTTCGGTTCTACTCACGCTGCCAATCCTCTTGATGAGTGTGACTAGATACGTCTTTCCCTGGGACACGATGCTCTCCATCAATCGAGGAGAGTTGACGATCAGGTCATCAGGCTCCTCGATGCCGTGCCCGCCCGCCAAGCTGCTGTGACTACGCAGCGACGAGGCTTCTTTGCCAACGGCGTAAAGTAGGTCGCTCATCTGTTCTAATGAGCTTTTGTGGTCGGGGAACTGGAAATACAAGTTGATATTCATCATAGAGTACATAAGACAGTGGAAATATGGAATTGGACATAAGGTCCACAATAAATCGCTACATTAAATGTATAACAGCAACATGTTGCTGCTAGTGTCAGTCTGTTCGCTCGTCAGGTTGTCATCAGTCCAAGCAAAGAGTATGTAATATACGTATACTATATTTTAAAGGAAAAAGCAATATTTACAACACGTATTTTATATTTTTTAAAAGCAATTTATATTTCCCTCGAAAAAGCTGAACAGTGTGAAGGCGTCTTGAATGACGTCACAGCCCGCGCAATAACCTGCTCTGTGATGTGAACACGTCACCAACAACAATGATGTGTTGCGTGTCGTGACGTCACACGTTCTTGCGCAGCGTTCTTCGTGTTCGCTGTCACGTCACTTAATGACTATTTTTTTCGAATTCATTTTCTAAAAATTATAATACTCTAACATTTTTTAGAAATATACTGGTTTTTTATTATCTTCGTCTCTTCATTTTTTAATTACAAATATAAACTAAGCAATTTGTTATTAGTGGACACAAGCCTATTAACCTACCAAATCTGAAACGGGGCAAAATCAACATCCATTCTCTACCATACATAATGTAGGGACAGTGGCGCCAACAATGCGCTAGTAGCGCCTTTGACGCTTAGCCATGTTTCATACAATTTGTCGTGAAGAAATTTGTAACTAAGTTTGGTGAGCGGCCGCACGCAGGTACGTACGTGGGTGTTGTCGTAGTCGGAGGTGTTGTCGGTGACGGAGGGCGCGCTGCTCCCGGACAGCAGGGACTTGTTGCTGCTCGTGTCGCTCTGCTCGCTCGCAAGGTTCCTGTCGCCTGCGCACAGCAACACACAACTTTTATTTTATCCGGGGCGCTTATAAACCCGCAGCATACAATAAATTTTATATACAATAATTTTTTTTTAATTCTTATAGGTTTTTGGCTTGTGAGATAAGCATTTTAGCTTATCTAAAGTATTATACAGAATAGTCACACGGTTGATTCAAATAGTTCACACATACATTTACCGTGCGTGGAGCTTTATATAACTGTAATAATTAATCCATTAAATTATAATATATGTTCAAGAAATGAATTGTATTTTTGTAGTGATGGTATTTATATACTTACTAGAAAAGTTTTCCGGCTGCTCATGGTCAAATAGCTTTGGTTCCTCGTATTCGTGACCTTGAGGTACATATTCTGAAAAATATAATAAAATGTTAGTGAACACGTTCAACGTCCAGTGCCCCATATATGGGTCACTATGAACTAGCTCCATACGTCCGTGACCCATATACGGGTCACTACGAAACGGTCAGGTATGCACTTAGAGTAATTTAGCAGGGTTAGTAGTGAGTCAGAAAAGTGGCGGGTCCAATATGGACCCGCATAGCGAAAGATAGAATAGAGTGGAAATCTTTAGAGGAGGCCTATGTCGAAAGACAAGCTGAAATGCAGAAACGACCGTTTACCGATACTTAATTTATATAAAAAGATAAGTAACTATTATATAGTAAGCATATTAGTAGGAAAATTGTAAAATATTTTAAAATTAGTTCAGCAATAAAGGCTATTTTATTTATTTATTTATTAGTGAGTTAATGGTGAAATTTATCTGCTTGCAAGGGTCTCTGGCACCTAGTAAAAGTAAAAAACTTTTTTTGACAAAGATTATGGTAGCAAATAGATTTCAACGTCCAGTGTCGCATGGAGCTTGTTTTTGCTTCCGGTATAAATAATGTAGTATACCTTTATGTAGCATATGGTTCATGTCCCTCATGATCTCCTGTGGTCTCAGCGGTTGACTCTGCCAGCACTGCCGCATCAGCGTCCACACCTCGCTCGGACACTGCTCGGGTCGGTGCAGGCGCGTGCCTCCGAGGTAGCTCTGAGGACAATTAACACATTTATACAGAGAAACGAATAAAATATTCAAAAAAATTAGGATAAAATATCGTCCAATTGGTAGTCGGGCTCAAGCACCAAGAATTCTGAACTACCAAAGAATGGTCGCAGGTCTGATTGCTGAATATAATTTTACAGTTACAGAAAAAAAACTCCAAATGATTTATTATTGGATATAAATTTCAACTTGATGCTTTGACCTTGAGGTTTTGACAGAAGGACACACTGGCGAACACAGTGAAAAACGCTTTTCGTCTATAGGTACGGAACCCTAAAAATCAAGCCTAAAATTCTATGTATCATCTAAGTCAGGGTTGACCAAACTTTTGGTTGGGATGTAAAAAAGAATACGTGGAAAATTATTCTAGTAAAGAATTCAAATTTCCACAAAGAGCGTTAAGGTAAACACGGATGTATTATCAGACTTTTTGTATTATAAATACTTACTTTTTCAGTGAGACCTGGATTGAGATCGATGGGCGACAATCCGTACGAGAATATCTCCCACAGCGTGGTGGCGAACGCCCATATGTCGCCGACTACAGACTTCTTAGCCATATTCATGTCGCTGAAGAAATCCACCGGCATCCAGTGTACGCTGCAAACAAAGACAATCGATAACGATTAAAATCTGCTGTTATTTTGTCAATATCCTTACAATGCAGTTGACCGTAAATTCTGATTTGTGGTGTACAAAATTTGCGAAGACACTCCTTAGAGCATTCATTAAATATAACACTACTATGTGGGTTAAGGTTCTCGGGGAACGTCTACCAGGCCGTCCACATACTAGATGGACCGACGTCCTGGTCAGAGTCGCAGGGAGTCGCTGGATGCAGGTGGCTCGGGACCGGTCGATGTGGCGTACCATGAAGGAGGCCTATGTCCAGCAGTGGACGTTTCCCGGCCGATGATGATGTGGGTTAAAGGGTTTCGAAGATTTTGGACTTAGTGACCGGTTGTTATTGCAGCACACAGTTCTGCTGCTTTATATCGATAGAGGGCTATTATTGTATGAACAAAAAATTAAATGAAACCTCAAGGCCTAAAGTGGCACGTTTCCCAAATATTTCGAAGTAAAGATGGACGCAATAAGTACGACGAACAAGATTAAAAATGAACTTCACTAGTTTTTTCCCTAATTCTATCCATTTGTATCGAGTAAAATGCATAATTTATTTACACTAAAAAGAAGACTGTATGAGCAACTGCATTGAAAGTAATCGTTATGTACTCTGTGACATTCATTTCATTCGAACTTGGTTAAGTCATCAATAGATTAACCCAAGAAAGATAGTAATATACTTCTCATCAAAAAAATCGAAACACCTTGCAACGTTATGTTTTGTAAGGAATTCCTTTAGCTGTAGGTATTATAAACGAAGAAGCAAAACGCTTCGTACGAATTGGTGGGACATAAACTAAATAGAGGTGGAACCCATGCGTTCTTTTGTATATTATGTATGTGGCCTAAATTTAATGTAGAAGAAATTCATGTCTGCATAATCTTCCGTGAGAACTTGAGATGTGTCTGAGGATTGAGGCTACTCACTCCTCAGGTCGGTACCGCCTCAAGGCGGGTCCGGTCAGCTTGACGAGGATCCTGTCTCCCTCGTGAGCTGCCACCAGCAGCCTCCGACACCTGATGTACCCGTGCACGATGCCCGCCTCCGCTATGTCCCACAGCCCTCGAGCCAGGCTAGCAGCTACTTTCTTCAGGTGCAGAGGTTTGACTGATGACTCGCCTTTCACTCTGGAAAAATAAGCGTTTCCAATTTGCACACTTGTAATAAAAACTTACATCTACATCAGATGCTTGACATCACAAGTGGGTACTTGACACCTTATTAGTTTCGGGTTGAATTGTATTTTATGCCATAATGGACATTAAAAGAAAGAAAATAAAGAAATTAGATTTTTCAAATCTTAATGTCTCAAAAATTGCGAAATATTTAATTCCTCGATTAGTAAGACATTACGCGCGTTAATTCATGTAACTCCGTTCATTCCGCATTGCTCGCTCACACCTAGCTTTACGCAAGCAAGAAGGCGCGAGTTCTCAAGTAAAGTGTCAATGACGGACAGGAGGCGCATGTTACTGAAATACAACCGTATTACTATGACAATAAGGCTCCGTATTTTAATGCCCAGCATTGCATTACAATGTCAAAAGCGATAGTTGGGCTACCGCATGGCATCGCATGACTTATACGTTCGGTTCGTATGACGTTCGGTGATGCGTAATGGTGTAATGTAATATTACGCGATACTAAATGTAATGTTATATCACATTACTTTAAGAAGCACTGTGTTGCGCATGTCTACGAATTCCTTTGAAGTTGTACTCATGAATATTACCTGAGGTAATCGTCGAAGGGTCCATACGGCAGGTACTCTAGCACCATAGCGGTGGGCGAGCTCAGCGTCACCCCGTACAGACGAACTACGGAGCTGGATTGCACGCACGCCCAGTTGCTCGCCAGCTCTATAAAGTCCTGCAACAAAATCGTGATGGCATCATGCGTTCAGACTTTGCGTGCCTAGGATCAGACAAAAACACGTACGATGGTACTAAATACCGCTTTAAACGTCATACTGTCCTGCCTGTCAATAAAAAATAGTTTATTCTTTTTTTAAATAGGCGTTATTTTATATTATCGTTTTAATTAGTTTATTTTTCCATGTTTATAGTATACCAGCTTCTGCCCGCGGCTTCGCCCGCGTGGACTTTATTTTTCGCATTAAAAAGTAGCCTATGTCCTTTCTCAGGGTCTAAAGATTGTCTGTGCCAAATTTCATCAAAATCGGTTGAGAGGTTTAAGTGGGAAAGCGTAACAGACAGACAGAGTTACTTTCGCATTTAAAATATTAGTAGGGATTGTCAGGACAACATTTAAGTACTGCCTACTTGTGTTAGTATGGCAATGAGTAACTACATGAACAACTAGTCGTCGTTTACGACACCCACTGCAATATAGGGTCCTTCAACTGTACCTTCAAGTATTCGTTTGCGGTGTCCTTCTGTAGTGTCTTGAAGGCTACAACCAGTTTCTTTGTGCCGTCGAGCATCCACAGCGCCTTGTACGTCGACGTGATACGCTCGGAGCCGCTCTTCTCGGAACCTGAATACAAGAAAATACATTAATAGAGAACCGTATAAAAATAGTATATTAAGGCGATCCACCTGCATCAAAGTTTTATTTAATTATGTAAATTCCGAAGCAAACAAGCCCCTCGACAATAAAGACATAGTGAGGAACTTAAGGCGATCCACCTGCATCAAAGTTTCAAATTACATTTCTTTTGCCATAATCTTTTAAATTTTTAAAAAACTATTTTTACTTTAGAATGCTTAAATATTCAAATGCGGGATCAAAAGTTAAACAATAGTAAAATATCTAAAATTGTTACATAAATTCAGCTACATACCTATACGAACAGTAACATTAAATATTATATTCAAAAACTTCGCAGTTTGATCACAATGTCAATTTTAATATATTTTACGATACCAACAACAAAACTTTTCATCTTACCTGAGATTCGAAACTTAGTATACAAATGTAAACAATGAAACCCCTTATGCTCTTCATTTATCATGTACTTGTAATAAAAATATTGACACCAACATCAGCTGGTATATAAATATTCGACCATGAATCTTGTTTCTTGCAACTTTCAAAGCTAAATCGACATATTTCCAAGGCCTATTTGTCTTTTATCAGCTTCCCCTTGAGCCTCAATTAATAAGTTATCTATTTATAATTTAACTTCTTCGTAATCAGACTCATCTCAGTATCTTTGTCCTGATTAAAGTTCTTTAAGCTGTTTATTTTGGCTATCACTCTGTCCCGTAGCAACACCTTCTTCTGATTGTTCAAATTTCTGATCTAGCTCTAATTTCAATTCTTCTTTATCAGATTTACTATCTTCTTCTAATCTATTAAGCTTATTTACCCGTCTTCCATTATTATTACATATAACTCTTTGGGACTCATCATCTGGCAATAGAGGATGTAATTCTATACCGTAATCTTTCTTATAACACTTTTTCTTATCATTCTTAAAACGAGACAAATACCACGTTACAAAAACGAATAGTATAGCTATAGCGGCAATGATCAAATACGATAGACATACTTGATACAACTCAATACGGTTCACAACATTGAATTTGTATATTTTGACAGTCCACTGAAGTCCTAAATCAGTCTGGTCCATGATGCATGACCAAACTCCACTGTGATTGAAATTAACTCGTGGTATAGTTAGGACGTTTACGGAATCCGCTGTAGCGATATCTCTAGCGGAATACAGTTCTTCATTAAAATACCATTTGACAAGTAAACCGATGTACATAGTCGGCAAATCAGAGTTGCAATTCAGATCAAGTGACGATCCTGCCAATACTAACACTGGCTTTGGTTCCACGGCAATAACAACTACTCTCAATAGTGTTTTTACTTTATTATTGACGAAAACTAAGCAAACGTATTCGCCATTATCTGATGTGTTTACAGGATTAATTGTGACATCTAATTTTTCTGTCATGTTATACTTGTCAAGGCTGAAATCTAACGGTTTGTTTCTGAACATCCAGTAAGCACCGGTAGCATCACTTTCGTTTTTAATTCTCTCTATGAATTCAACGGGAGATTCAAATGTTACGGCCTCTCCTTCCTTGACTCGCAAATTGAAGTACGTTTCGCGAAGATCGTCGCGAATCATCTGGTATGTAATGGGGGACACCTCCCCGCATGGGAAGTCGTTACACGTGCCGCATTCTTCTGAGAGCTCGGCGCACAGTTTCCCGAATATATTCGGTTTCGGGTTGTTGCATACACGTGTTCGACACTGAAAGTACAGTTGCAAAAGCTAATACATTTGAAACCCGTTACTTCCTGTAAGGCCTATTTCATCGACTTTTATAGATTTATACTGTTGATACCTAAGACCGTTAATCAGTTGTCCATTAACTTCCTTCATTGATATTTTAAACATAAAATTAATATGCAGTTTTTACAATGTGCTTTGCACCGGGAAATATTTTTAGAAACGCATGGATTCTCTTGAGAAAAAAGTTCCCTCAATGACTTCAACCACAACCCTCATAAATTGAACTTCCAAAAATTTAATGCCATATTTACGAAGTGCATATAACACCTAAGAACTACCTATACAAAGTACCGTATCAGAACTACAGATAGGACACGGTTTATAGCTTGGAGGATATATTCCTTGAGTCCTTCCTTGATTCCACCATCTATTTAGTTAATGAGATATTTGAAGTTCCATCGCGAAATGGGCGAAAGAGGGGGGAAACTTGTATAAAGAACATCAATGACGAATAAACGGAATTGATTTGGATGAATGTTGACACACAGAATGTTAAAGTTTTTCAAACTCAGCAAAATCTTCACGGGGTATATTTTTTGTTAAGATCGTTAAGTACTTAGTTAAAAAGAGTCGCTGGATCCAAGTGTCTCGGATCCATACCATGCGGAGGCCTACTATGCCCAGCAGTGGACGTTTCCCGGCTGATTATGCTGATATTCTCTGAAGTCCATCCAGACAGAGTCGGGGGACATAAACCAGTATACACTAGACTAAAACCTATCAACAAATTGATATTAAGTTCCCAAAGCCAACTTACTCCATAGCCACCTCCGCAAGACCTAGAACATTCCCAGTCGGACCAGGTTGACCACCCACCATTGACAGCCTTAACGTCAACGTCAGGAGGATTGCAATTGGCCGTCCACGCAACCCAATCATACTGAGATGAAATCGAGAAATAGTAGAATACTAGGAGATCATCTGGCCTCCAATCCAGTACGGATTTCCCATTCCGTCTTATGCCTAGGTAAGTTTCGTTATGGTGTATATCATAGCGCGTCCAAGCTTGACGCTGTATGAGTCTTGTTTTGTATTTCTGTATATGAAGCGTTTTAGGTTTTCGGGTTGTTTTGACGATGGATATTGTATTTCCTTTAGCTCCAATGACGATTGCCAGTTGGTTTTCTTCAAGGTCTAAAATTAAATCGAATGAAAGTAAGTAGGAAGATATTAAGCTAGGATAGATTGTTACGATAAACACCACGCTTGGCAAGCGGAGTTGTGATCGCAGTAAGATGAAGCTTATAAATAGGAAGATACTGCTGCTCATCTCTTATAATGTTTTCCCGTCCTCAATATGGGGTGATCCTATTTTAAAGCCGAGAGAACATGTCTATAAGCCTGTCAAAACTATTACATCCAAGGAGGATGGATAGCGGAGCGTTAACGCTGTTTTGATCTAAACTCACTGATTTACGGTGTGAGGTGACGTAAGATGAAACAAAGACAATGCTTATATCAGTGTATCAGAAAGGGACAACATAAAAGATATCAACGCGCATGTCTTACAAATTAAAAATAATAACAATTCGATGTAATAAATTGTATACCTGTGAAATGCTATCCCATATTTTGTTTAATTTGAAGTTGTAGTTTCCAAGCCATTAAGTTTTTTAGTTTTGCTTTTAATAATAAAGCATAGTATAACCTAAATTCGCGAAGGTCAAAAGGTGCATACGGTTGGCGATCGGGGGATGCGCTCTCTACTAGTTATTCATCATCAGTCGTGAAACGTCCACTGCTGGACATAGGCCTCCTTAATGGTACGCCACATCGACTGGTCCCAAGCCACCTGCATCCAGCGACTCCCTGCGACTCTAACCAGGTCGTCGGTCCATCTAGTAGGGGTACGGTCAGCTCACTGACTCGGTGACCTTCGTTCGTCTACTAGTTATTATGCTACGTGATTTCATTGGTATACGGTTCCTAAATTACAAAGTGAATCCAGGTACTAACCAGGGAATTGAAGTAACAATATTTCAGCAACACCTGTCCCACGCAAGTCAACCCTAAACATATGACCTCTAGTATCTTTATTCCATATTTGTACGGGGTAGACTCTGGAATGGGTATTCGAACTCGTGTTCTCCAAATGGCATTGTTCTTCAGGGAAATATATTCCTATTGTATTACCATTTGTCGACATGTAGTTCACGAAGGACGGCTCAAATACGAACGACTCAATCGATTTCCATTCGAATATTGGATTCACTTTCCCTTTAATACCAAATCTGATGTCACCCTTACTCATTTGCAGCCAATAGTCGTTCCATTTGCCGGTGGATATCAAATGCGACAAAGCTCGATACGACAGCTGTTTCTCGATGTCTTGAGCGATATCTTTGTAAGTTAGTAATAGTTTTTGGTTGTTATTAGCGTCTATGCTCAGGGACAAATGTTTGAGCGTGTCCGAAGAAAATATTTGGAACAAAAATCCGTCTGGAAAGTCTGGGTTCCAGCCTTTCAGTGAGAAATGTAGACCCCCATCAGGACCTACAAATTGCATTAAAACAACTTATAAAATGAGACATTTGAAAGAGATTAGGACTGTTGACAATCTACAAATGATTGTACATTTATTTGGTAAAGCTGTTAAGAAGTATAAAGCGTGAAGCGAAGTAAAAAATGTATTTTTAGTTTTTATGTAAGATGGGTTTGCACTTGGCCTTCATCTTCAAGTTACCATTTCCGACGAATATTTTAGGAACTAAAAGTCCCAATGCTCAAACCTTGCATTTATCAAGTACAGTAGCGCCACTGCTAAAGTTTAGGGTTTATAAACACATGTCAGCGACGGCGCTACTGCGCTATAGTTATGGAAAGTTTTGAGTACTGTGCCTTGGATTAAAAAACAATAAAGGGAATGTTGGAGACCTGTGTGTTTCCACTCGGGCTGGATATAAATGTACCGTTCGCCTATATTCCGGCTCGCCAATATCGTCGAATATTCATTTTTGTCACAATCCCTAACGTTGCATAGATCTTTCTCTAGCTTTTCGTCTGTAGTGTAGCACCAAGCGCCTGTAATGCAACAATGCCTAGCTATCATGCTGCTGCTATTCGGAATTACGAAATTTTATTCATTCTTGTCGATTATATAATTTCAGGGTTTATATGAGAAACTGACCTTATAAGTAAGACATCTATTCTACCATATAAATGTCTTATAAATGAATATGTAATGAAGAGGAAGGCCTACGATAGAATACTTGAACGAAGCATTTAAACAGTTACATATCTACTACACAACTAAACAAGCAACTATCCATTTATGACAAAACACTGTTTGACTGCAAAAAATTATCTACTGATTGGCTAAAACTCTAAATTACGAAAAGACTGAAGCATTAAAATCATTCGTCACTTAATACTACTAACAACACTCCACCCCCCCCCCCCCCCCCCCCCCCTCCTACTAACACACACAACCCTTACACACATACAAACTTTCACACATTACACATTCCCTACACATAACACATTCCCCCACATTACATATTCCTCACTCGTACCCTCTTAATTTTGTTTCTTTTAATTTACCTTTTATTTACAATTTAACAAATTATTTTTATATAATTGTCATTATTATTTTTATTTATAGTTTATTTCATTGAAAAACATCATTTAGGTAGGTTCGGATAAGAAGAGCGGAATCTCCTGGCACAGGTATTGTTATACTTACAAGGAGATTCCAACCTTGTATGCTGCTTAAGATAAGTTTTAAAAAGAAATAAACAATTTTTCATTTTCATTTTATATCGTGTTTTGTCAGGGAGAAAAAAATGGCGAATACTTAACATACAAGAGCGAAACATTTAAATACAAGAAGACAATTAATTTCATAAAGATACACATTTGCCAAAAACAAAATCCTGGATATATTCAATTCTAAGAATAATGACACCATCTTCTACCACATTGTCACTTGTTACCAAACTTGTTACCACTATATTTTACGAAGTTTAAATCAACACACGTCTAACCTCCCGCGCTCTGCGTAGGGTTTCGGCAGTAGTTGTTGGTGAGCCTGTTTATGTAGTTAACCAAGAGATTACGCTTCCAAGCAATGTTATGGCCAAAAATCCAATGCATACAAGTGCGGTTAGACCTGGAATTATTTGTATAAAGTCTTAATCTCAACTACTCTGATGGAATGGCAACCAGATAGATGACGTGCCAAGCAGAATATTTACAGTTAAACGCAGTATATTTTTACTAGCTTTTGCCCGCGATTTCGTCTGGATTAACTTCAACAATTGGTTATTTGACTTACAAAAAATATTTTTGTCTGTTTCGATAGTTCATGTAAAAATATCAATTGCTCTATCAATTTTTTTCTTCTCGATACAACTAATAGTTTTTCCAGCACAACCCGCCGAAAAGTGATTCTAGTCACGCGGTGCTAAAACGCTCCATTCAATCGGGCGTGTTTTGTGACGTCACATGTCTGTATTGGAACGTTAAATGTATGAAGCTTGTTAGATATTTTGAGTTATCTCGTAAAATAATGGTTTTATGTATTATATACCCTTATAAGAAAATGTTCAAAATGCAATGAGAAAACTTAATCTAATAAGCATTTTACTATTCGAGGAATGATATTTTTTCGCTTTTGAGAATTTAAATTATTGCAAAATCCAAATAATTTCATTCTGACCCTCCATAAAGCTAAGGACACAAACAAAGAAACTCACAGTCACATTTATAATATCTGAATATATATTTAAAAGACTTTCCTGTTTGACCTATCAGCGCCCAGTCCAAAACACTTGGGCGGGATGAAAATGAGTTAAAAAGTTTTACTTCAAGTCAGTCAGCAAAACACTTAGCCTTAAAACACCGATTAATTGGATTTCTTTTAGAGTAACACTAAGGGAAAGTATTCCACGCGAACTAAGCCGAACTACTAGTACAAAACAAACATGTAATAATGAATAACCTGGTGGTGGCCAGCGTCCCTACATAGTCATTTGCAGTGCCAGCAACCTTACAAACATGCCCGCGGCACTCTCTCAACAAACACTGTTCCCTCTCAATCTGACCGTTCCGCTCTACATAGCACCACGGTGATGGGTCTACGTCATCTTGGCTCCGGCAATAGTTCATGTGGGACACGGTGACATTCGTCACCGGTGATTCAATATCACGCCACGGCAGACATGGAAAACCTATGAAATATGATTAAAACCATCAACAGGGTATATTATACATATGTCCCCACTGCAGGGGCTCACGCCTACTCTCCTACAGAGAGTGTAAGGGCCAGTCTACCACGCGGGACCAGTGCGGATTGGTAGACTTCACACACAACTCTAGGAGCCAGTGGCGAAGGGTCCATACAAGCCGATTCCCACCGGCTTACCTTTCAAAAATCCTTTCCACATATCATTAATGTAATGTACTATTAACTTTTATACGCTCAAAACATTACTACAAAAAACGCCTGCGCGCAATTAAAAAGCAATATCTATCAGTGGCAAAGGGTCCATACAAGCCGATTCCCACCGGGTTACAGATATTATCTATAAATTGTCAAAGCCCGCCAAAACTATACCACAGTTCCCGTGTCAACTAATGCTCTGTCTCTTACGCTCTCGTAGTAAACGTCGCTTTTTATTTCACGAAATAAGCCGGCCGGAGTTCGGCATACTCGATTTCTTCTCTTTCGAATGCCTTATGCGGAGCGAGATAGAGAGTAATAATGCTAGTAATTTTAAAAATATAATTTTAAGGAGGAAATACATCGCCAATTAGAAATTTTTTCTAGCAAGTTAATAGTGTTATAACAATGCAAAATTTAAAAAGTAGTATTTTGATAGTAAGTTTCATCGCGAGTTACATTGTTTTATTTAGGCGTATTTGCGTGTGATTTGTTCCGTTTGGAATAAACAACTTTAGTACGCGTGAGTGCTTGTTAGTCGATGGTTTTTATGTGACGGATTAGAAAGTATTTCACTTAGTTCGAAGTTCATGTGCTGTTTTTTGTGTTTATAAGGTGATTTACTTGCATATTTCGTTCAATACGGTGAGTTGTGTGTGCCATTATGGCTTTAATTCATATGGAATGCTGCCTAACTGACTACTTGCTCATCATCTTCCCATTTGAAGAAATACTGAGAATTTCTGAAGCCGAATTTGAATCACGCGGTAAGCATTTTTTTTTGATCGGCTTCCCTTCGCCAAAATTCCACCCTTCGCCACTGCTAGGAGCACTATTTATCCCTCATTTCAAATAATAGGCAGTTTATATGTATGTATATATTTATTTATTTATAGTTTGTATATTATGTAAATCGTGTTTTTTTCTATATACATTATCTTCTGTAATATATATACTTTTTTGTTTATGTACATGTAAGTAGGTCTACTTTCAGTATATTTATTTTTTGAAAGCTCCAGTGTGAGTGCCGGGAGAAATCTCTCGTTAGGGATAGGCAACTCTAATTGTACAATTTTAGATATAATTGTCTTTGTAATTATTATTTTTATATATACAATAAATTCCTCACGATGTTTTCCTTCACTGAAAAGCCAATGGTAATGATGTTTTTCATCCGTACATAAATTCATAATAACAAACAGCAACTCATTGGTACGAGCCAGGATCGAATCCAGACCTCGATTGTTCAAAGACTGACGCTATACCCAACTGAGCGTGGTACGGCTTAATGTTTTAATAAATAATTGATGTGATGCAAAATATCCTACCGTAAAAATCGATACTGATTATATCTCATGCTGATGCTAATCATATTTTATACTAGCGTTTACCCGCGACTTTGTATGCATGAAAATACTTGTTCGATAGGAATAACAGTAGTCTAAGTCTTCTCAGACTATTTAACTATCACTATATAAAATTCAAGTCATTTTGACTCTTAGTTACGGCGTGAGAGAAGGACCAACAAATTCACTCGCGTTTAATACTTTAGCATGCATCGGTACAGTATTTTTGTAGCGTTTTAAAAAGTTACAAATTACTTATTTCTTATAAAACTATCCATACAAAAGCGTAGGATTCTTGACCTTAATGTATATTTAAAAAAGACCAAATTAACTTTTCAAAGTTATAGCTTAGTTTCAATAAAAAACCAAAATGACAATTACCAGATTTGGATACTGAGTGAGTTCCATCATAAAGGAGTCCAGGCATAACGCATTCCGGCGGAAACGCGCGCGCCAATTCAGGTGGATCGCAATACAGCGTCCAGTGCGTAACGCTGAAATTAGACCCGACAGAAAACCATCTCACAGAGTCCATCATTCCATGGCTCGCGGTCGCTATCGTCTTGAAAATCCCATGAAAATCTCCCATAAGTTGCAACTGCTTATTAAAGAAAGTGATCCGTAATTTCTTCCACGACCAAAAAGCTATTTTATCAGGCACGCTGGCTAATATGTCAGCAGAAGACGACGAACCAGACTGGTATGCTATTTTAGTCGTACTATCGTTGAGTGCTATCATTAAAATCACTCTAGGATAATCATGATATGCACCACTAGTGAAGAAAATTAAAGGAGAATGGAAACTTCTTACGTATACAGTTAGGGCATAGATTTTGTGGCTTTGTTTCAATGGCATCGTGAATTTCGGTGACGGAAGGAATGTTATATGTTCTTGGCAATGATTTTCGTTGCATGGAAAGTTCCACATAGAAACATCTCCGGACACGCTGAAGTATTTAAAGTCGATGTTATTGTGCTTCGGGAAATTCGAGGAGTGTTTTAGGTCTTTTATTATGAGCCGTTCTGTTTTGCCGACTTTGCCTGGAAATATTAGCCTTATTAGATAATAGTTACTGTACCTAATAAAACTGTCAAATCGGCATTAGTCAATTTTTCTGCGGTCTGTTATATATAAAATGTACATGCGCGGTTTTTGATAAATTATATATATAAGATTATTGTTATCTATATGTCCGCGCATGGCCAGTAGCTCATGTGACGAGGCCGCAGAATGAAAATAGATCCAGAGTGCTCATTCAGAAGTCTTATGAGCTTTATATATATCAAAAGTATCGAAAAATAAGATCACTGTGTTTTCTAATAATTCCGAATTTTATTGCGTTCATAATTTGACTACAAATTCTGGACTGTTTGATTAGTACAAGAATATCGGCCGGTAATGACTCGCTGAACTACTGTAACTCGTCAGTTTGATTATGTTTACAGAGACCGTGCAAAGAAGTTCGTTAGTGACGAATAAATATAATGGGAAGTGCCGTCGATCGTAGTACTATCGTATCTCTAAACAATAAAGGATTTGCCGCACTGGATGCGGTCTGCGGTCAGGTCAAATTGAACGCAGCTCGCATTATGTATGAACAACATTATCGGTCTCTATACATATATTTTGTATAGATATGCGATCTGACCGTGCGAGCACGCGGAAGGACACGTACGGGCTGGTAGGCTGTAAGCGGGCGCAGACGGACGGGCGGCGGGCACGTTCACTGATCACCACTGATTCACGCAGTCAAATAACAAAATGCCGCTGTTTGCCTAGCCTGCATCGCCCGTATCGCTGAGCGGTTTCCCTACCCGGACCGCTGACTGATTGCCCTGACCGACAATGTTGTTCATACATAATGCGGACTGCGTTCAATTTGACCTGACCGCAGACTGCATCCAGTGCGGCAAATCCTTAAAACGGCTTCTTACTTAAAACAAGTTCATCATTTTCCCACGTTAATACAAAGTTGGTATATTCGGTCGCTTTCAAAATCCCAGAAGTCGATCCCAACAATGTCTCATCTCTTCCTTCTATTACATTAGACACTGGAAAAAACAATATTTTTTCTTCAAACCGGACAAAATCTTGACAAAAGTGTACTTAGCTTTGAACAAGACAACAACAAAAAGCTCATATATTATTTGGGACACAACGTTGTCGGCCCATGTTTCGCGACAAAGATATGTCCGAAGCTGTGGTATTTTCCCATAAGGTTTAATGTTACCAAAATATTATACTGACATTGTAAACCGTAAGACATATGCCATATGATTGCAATGATTCAGCACCTCCTTTTAGGCTAGCTCTACGACATTTACAAAAAGATATGGATATGTACTATTGCTAAACCACACATAACAAACTGACTTGACTCATCAGACGGGGTCTGTCTACTGCTGAAGATGATAGAATTTCTAATACCAACAAAAACAAAGCAACGAGGAGCGCAGTTGGAAGATGATTGGCACGTTAAATTAAATGGTCAGAACTTAAGTATCATGATCAACAGCCTATATATGTCCCCACTGCAGGGGTTCAGGCCTACTCTCTTACAGAGAGTGTATGGGGCATAGTCCACCATGAGGGCCCAGTGCGGATTGAAAGACTTCATACACACCTTTGAATTTGTTCGCAGGATGTGTGCAGGTTTACTCACGATGTTTTCCTTCACCGAAAAGCCAAGTAACAAATTGGAACTCATTGGTACGAGCCAGAATCGAACCCAGACCTCGATTGTTGAAGGACTGAGGCTCTACCCAACTGAGCTCCCATCGCTCTTCTAAACTAAAGTATATAAGACATATAAGTCTACAGTGTTGTCTGAAAGCATTCACAATCCGCCATTTCAATTGACATAAAAAAGCTAAAATATAAACAGTTACTTGGAATTACAAGCTCTACAGCCCACTTCTCAATTTCCGCGATCGTCCCGGGCACATTGTAAACGCTCAGCAGAATTTTAAAAACAGCCGTGTGCTCTCTGTCCGGGTCCCACAGACGCACAGCGAACTGAAAGGTACGCTCGTCTGTGCGGAGTCTCATGAAATGATTATAGTGATCTCTTTGCTTCGACAAAAACGTGCAATCTCTTTCGTCGCAGAATGGTATGTCGCAGTAGGATTTCGTGAATGAGTTTCCATCATTATTACTTTGTACGTAACACCATGGACCTTGAAATGATAACGAATAGAGTAAAACTCAAGAAATAACACCTCAACGCGTTCGAAAAAATAGATGAAAAGGAGTGAAGTAAAGATCCACCCGACTCCACCGTAAAATTGAAGGGGGATTCCCTCTCACGGAAAATGCGGTGTAACCAGGAGGACGCAGCAAACCGTAGCATTTCACGCATAATTCTTTAACCTTGCAACCCCTTTCCATGGTTCCAAAGTCTGGATATTAATTTATAAAGCCCAGCATTAACTAACAACGCCCTCTTTGACCTAAGATTAAAAACTACCTAAATAACATAAATTTAAGAATGTGCATTTCCTAGCTAAAATTTCAGAATGTTTAGAAATACACCAACAATCGTCATGTACAATACACGTGAGGCAGACAATTAGTCTCTACGAAGCGTCAAAGGTGTTAGTGATATCATAATCCAATATGGCGGACATCAACCGATTCGCAAAACCGACAGGTACAGATTATTTTAGATTTTAGAGGCTCGAGTTTGTATTCACTTGTAATTTTATTAAAAACAAACGCCGCAGTAAATCTCATCAATTTACCTCCCAAATCACCATCAGGGTTCCGACAAAAGCCTCCACTGACATCAGAAACCAATGGAAACCGTTCAATCAGGTAAGCACCGTTGACCAATTTGAATTTGGCTAGACTACCGGTATCTTGCTGCACGTTTCTACCCCAGTTCCTGTTCCAGGTCGCACATCTCCTGCCTCGGACACTGGACATGGTCCCGGCGTACTCCATGCCTGGTCCGGTGATGCGACAGTGCGTCGAGCTACAAAGCGGTACGTCACAAGTGTCTTTTTTTGGTGGATCTGTGGTGAATTTGTGATTCATTAAATAAGTTTTACGATCGATAGTCAGCTGTTTTAATGGGTTTCCAATTCGCCTTCATCTCACTCTCATGAGTGACAATAAAGACGTTAGATGTAGAGCTTGCTTACCCAGGAGATAGAGTGCTATTAACACTGCAGTTTAGCGGCAGACTTAAGTAATATGCTGGTATTTAACCAGTCGGACATTAATAATTGACGCGTTCAACAAAGTCTACAGAGACCAATATGATTTGTTCATGGGTGCCATTGTCAGAACTGGACCAAATTGAAATGGGACAACACGGGAAGCACCAACTCTCAAATAATAATTATCAAAATCGGTTCACTCAGTCAAAAGTTCTGAGGTAACAAACATAAAAAACATACAGTCGAATTGATAACGTCATCCATTTTTAAAGTCGATTGAAAATGTTACCCTGCTGGGAATCGAACCCCGAACCTCGGGATTGTGAGTCAAACTGTTTAGACACTAGGCCACGGAGGCGGTTGTTTATGTTTCAAAATGGATCTTGACTTGTACTATGCATTTATCTTATCTTACTATGAATCATCATGTACAGCCTGCGGCAGTCCACTGCTGGACATAGGCCTCTTCCAGAGTGCGCCACTCGATTCGGTCGTCTGCTCTCCGCATCCATTCACGTCCGGCTACACTACGTAAGTCGTCTTTCCACCTCGCCGGTGGACGTCCTACACTACGTTTTACGCAATAAAACGCCAAACTTTTTTTTCTCCAAATTTCGTTATGTGGCCCTACGAATTGCAGACTCGACACTGAATAACATTTACTAAATGGCTATATCATAAAACGTCGCCATTTCACGAAAAGCCTGGCCACATCACGATATGCCGGGGCTATATTATTGAACTTAGTTCATACCAGCTGTGAAACACCAAGGACCGTCGGGGGATTTATTCGGATTCCTACAGTAATTCTTGGCTCGTTTCATAGATTTCTCTATAAAATCCTCATCGTGAAACGAAGCATTGCCTAACGTAGCCTCTTCCCAGCGTTGGCATCGCAAACCCTCTTTAGTTTTACTGATTGTACCAATAAAACTCAATCCCTGGTGAGTCACTTTGCAATTCCGCAAGTCTGTTTTATCCGATGAGTATTCTTGACAGATTATTACGCATATTTGTATGCATAAAAATCGCAATATATTGGTTTTATATTCCATTTTTTGAAGAAACTAATGACACCCTGTGATGACACCTTTTTCAATCCGTCAAAATATTTTTTATTGACATGACGATTTGTCAGTTTTTGCTCGAGGCTTTGGCAATGGAACTGCACCATACAGCCTAATTTACACGAGTTTTTAATGAGTTTTTGTCCTTGCTGATTATGCCGAAAAGAGTCATTCATTAAATGAGATTGACCTCTGATCTTCGTTGCCTATAAAAAATATATATCTGTAGCGAATTGAATTGTTTGTTGAATTGAAACTTAATTGGTATGTTATTTGTTTGCTTACGCGACCCTTTAAAATCAAAAGTCCGATTTTTTCCCAATGACCAAAGGATTCCTTGACCCCGAAACCTAACATGTGATCATTAAAATCATTAGAACAGCTTGATAGATCATCGTGACATATGAAAATCATCATCATCATCCGGGAAACGTCCACTGCTGGACATAGGCCTCCTTCATGGTACGTCACATCAACCGGTCCCGAGCCAGCTGCATCCAGCGATTCCTCACGACCTTAACACTTATTATTGAGATAAAAATTTCATTTTCTTTTATTTGGTACATTTAAAAATATCGGATCGCCACAACAAAGGTTATATTAAAGGTTATATTTTCGAACAAATAATTCTCACTCGATAACTTATCACTTTCTCTCTCGTAGTTTTCTACTTTCTCTTCTGTTTTTTCCTGTTTGCAATAAATTAATAAATACAATTAGTATAAATACCTATATAGAGAGAGATGTCCTTGTTAGGCAGACACCTGGGGCTCTTGTTCTCCTTGAGTATGTCCTGCAACTCTGCCTGGTCGATGCGCACCCCTTTCTTCTGGGACTCGCTGCAGAGCAGTAGTTGCGACTTGTCTGAAAGTACAAGTGTTTGTGACAACTTTTTCAGACGGAATAGGACCCTCTTGAACATGATCTTTCAGTATAGATCACTACGAAGGTCTTTCATAGTCATCGTCAGCCGAGAAACGTCTACTGCTGAAAATAGTACCCCTCATTTATACACTCGAGTAAAAAAAATCCACTTTTATACCACGTCGTATTCATTTTCAATAGGCTTGAGAAATGAAGAGACGAAGATAAGAAAAAACCAGTATATTTCTCAAAAAAGTTGAAGGGACGGTTTGAGGGGAGTTCGAGGGAAATATAAATTGCTTTTTTTTAAATACAAAATATGTAATGTAAATATTGCTTTTTCTTTAAAATATAGGTTTTTTTGAGATAAAATGGATATTAAAGTTTTCACATTTAGTAAAATAGCCTATTGACATTTCCCTCAACACACTGCATACGAACAAGAAACGCTGAATGTGACATGGTACACTCAAGTACAAAAATATGTATCCACTTTTGAACCATGTCGCATTAACTTTTGCTTGCTCCTATGTAGTGTGTCGAGGGAAATGTCAATTAAAAGTGAATGTGACATGGTTCAAAAGTGGATACATATTTTCGTACTCGAGTGTACCATGTCACATTCAGCATTTTTTGTTACTAAGTGTATTCAGGTCAATAAAGGTGAATATGGTATATCACATAACAAAAGTGGTAACATATTTTTGTACTCGAGTGTACACGACTGGATATCTAAAGGAAATCGGTTTGGTTGGTCGAAGGTCATTTTCAATGCCTAATCCTGCCCAAATCAAATACAAATGCATGTATTATTACCGTACTCTGAGGGTGGTATACACTCGTGCAGATATATCCTCTCGTCCTCCGTGTGGTAGCTGGTGATGAGGTTCTCTATGCTGTAATACTCCGTGTTGTTGAACTCATAGTGCGCTCCCTTGAACTCGATCTTGTAGGTTTCTGTCGTGCTGAGAACACACACACAAGCATCACATCAACAAATGCTTGGCACGAGAATTTACCACAAACAATAGGGTAGATGGCAACAAATCAAATTGGGGTTAAATTGTATTTTCATCATCATCATCAGCCGGGAAACGTCCACTGCTGGACATAGGCCTCCCTCATGGTACGCCACATCGACCGGTCCCGAGCCACCTGCATCCAGCGACTCCCCGCGACTCTAACCAGGTCGTCGGTCCATCTAGTAAGGGGACGGCCTGGTAGACGTTTCCCGGTACGTGGTCGCCACTCGAGAACCTTTACTCCCCACCGGTTATCGGTTAATTGTATTTTACACTATTAATAATCTATATATTAATACGTGAAGCAAAAACTTTGTACCCCTTTTTACGGAAATTGCGCGGACGGAGGAGTATGAAATGACACGTTCCGCGAATGTATGGCGCCAAGGCCTGGTCTTGTACACTTTTAAAAGGCCATTATCAAATAAAAGTGATTTAGTTACCATTTTTGTATATTTCGGTTTAGTTTATTTGTACAAAAACATGTAAAATGCACGAAAAAGCTTGAGCGTTGAAAACAAAGATGGCATCAATAAAATGATTTGACGATGTCATTTAGTACAAAAAGAATGATTTTGTACAATTAAAATAAATGCAGAAATATCATTCTCGTATTTTTCTATACATATATATTTAGATTATCACTTAATTTTGTAAATAGTGTACAAGTGCAGGCCGAATTTTCAGACACGTATAGAGGAGTGCAGAATGATAATATTTATTATGCGGCCACAAGTATTATTTAAATTTTTACTGGATTTTTACAGCATAAACAGCCAGCAAAAGTGCAACTGTACTCGAATTAATATTGTTATATTAGATTTTGATTTTTCATTACACTGTCCCTGTTCTAATATAATCGGTCCAAAAGTAATTTTAGTCACGCGGTACAAATTGATCACACGCTGTGAACTGGATCATTAAAATGTATGAAGCTTTTAACAATATTTGAGTGGTTAAAAACTTTCAAAGTGTAAAAAACTAATTATAATAACCTTATCACAATAACGGATGATTTTTTGTACCTTTTTTGAGCCTTTGTGATTCTGGAAAAACTCGTTAACGGTTCGGAGTCAAGATTCAAACGAATCAAGTTAACTATTTTATTTTTATACTATAGGCCGTATAAACAAAGCTCCAAATCACCGTTTATTCCGGTATGAAATGCAGCAGATCCAGCACCTCATTAGCAAGAAGCTTCTGCAACCTTATCATCATTAACTACGAGGTAAGATGAAGGCCAAAAAATGTGTGTATGTCATCTATCGGCTTACCGGTTCTTGGTGCACACGTCCAAGTAGTAAACATTGTAATAATCCTGACACTGCCGCAGGATGTAGCAGCCATGTTTCTTGGCGCGCTTCTCCTCGAGCTTGCGATAAGAAAACGCACCGCTGAAAGAAAACAAAAATACAATACAATAATGTGGATTAGTACGACGTGGCCTAGTATAGTATAGTCTTTATTTGCATGAAATCATAGTTACAAAGGTAGTATAGATAACAGTAATTTGGTTTCACATGATTCGCCGCACGGCAGCGTGCAAAATTTAGTATGTACAATCGTCAGGATATGATCAATAAATAAGTCTAGTATCAACGTTATACAATATCAAAATTAAATACTAAAATAATTACATGTCTTTTTTTGCTTAAAATCTAGATATTCTTTAATACTATAAAACATCTATCAGACAGCCACTTATATAACTCTTTTCGAGAAAAAAAATTAGGCATCTCTCTGAATTCTCTGGGCAGGCTATTGTATACCTTGATTGATACCTAATGAATGGCTACACGCTTAAAACTCCCAATCCAGAGGTCCCGGATTCGATTTCCGATAGGTACACGTGGGTACTCGGTTCAGTTGGTGGTAAGACATTTTCTGTGTCCGACTAGCTAGCTATCACCAGGGGCCTGTTTCATACAATGACAACAACTAAAACTACATATGTATGCAAACGAAGCGCTTTCGCTCAGCAGGAACCAACTAAGGATCCTGACCCGGAGTCTAACGGGGCACTGCAAGCTAAACAAACACCTCAGCCACATGGGCCTGAGCGACAGTAGAGCTTGCAGATTCTGTAAGGAGGATGAAGAGACGCCCATCAATGTCCTCTGCCACTGTGATGCTCTTCATCACAGCAGGAAGAGACACCTCGGAGGCCACACTGCCACAACGGACAGTATCAGGACCTCCATACCCAGACCAATCGTACGTTTCATGACCGAGATTGGCCTTGGAGAGGTGATTTAATCCATAGGGGATTGGATCCATCCTTCAGGGTGAGTTCTCTTTAATTCCAACAGCTTTATCGTCACTTATAATCAGATAAGATAAAGGCCAAGATGTGCAAACCCTTAATATATCATAACATCTTAATATATAAAACAAAGTCAGGTTTGTTCGAACACTTATAACTCGAGAACGGTTAGACCGATTTTCATGGTTTTTAATTTCTTATATTTGTCTCAGTCCCAAATAGCAGAATAACTATTAAAACATGGGACAAATTCACCAAAATATTTTTCATACATTCACGACCTAACAGAAAGTTTTAAATGACTTGATTTTTTGTAGAGGGATAATTAATAGGCCAAGGAAGGACATAGGTTACATTTTCACGATCGAACGAGCAGTTCCCACGGATTATATTCAGTCCACGGGCGGAAGCTGCGGGCAGAAGCTAGTTACATAATATTAAAAGCATCATACCCCACAGGTCCGTGACACTTTATCCTCTGCAACTCCTTCAAAGATGGCGTTTCATCGTCCTTTGAAAGATTGAACGTCCATTTTACCATTAGTCTGTAAACAAAAAATATTTTATTAAAGAAGAGAGAAGAATTATATTCCTCAATAAATATAGATACAGAAATTAGAAACAATGTGAATACGCAAACAAAATAAATATTGAGGCAATGGGCATGACCTCAGCATATTTTCAGGTAGTACTCGACTAATAAAAATGGTTTTTTAAATGACTTATTAAAGAAATTATTATCATTAAATGATCAATGCATAATTACGTATAAAATTGTATTTTATCAGCGGCATATGTGCTTATGGTGACGCTAGAACATTGACGTTCAATTTTACTTAATATTTTCTCGAATCTAGAGGCTCTAGAAATGGTTCAGAAATGAGAAAAATAAATAAAATAACTTTAATTATATTTTGATTTTTAAATATTTTTATGGTCAAAATACTGTAGAAACACTTTTCGCTTACCTGAAAATTTAGTTTACTTTCTTTTTCTAAATATAAAAAAATATCGGATTAATTTTCAAAGACATTACGCAGCAGTTTTAATACATATAGTTTCATGAAACATTAAGCATTACTTACTCAAGAGTTGGACAAAAGTATAATCTTATATTACTGTTTATATAATAAAACGAACCTGTAGTATCCATCGCACAGAGATATGAACGAAGACAGCTGCAACTCAGACTTAAACTTGAAGAACAAGGGGGTTCCCCTTCTAGAAACTTCGAGGCAGTTGTCTCCGTTCCTCGTCAGGTATATCAGTTCCTCTATCGTGCACACGTGGAACCACTGGAAATTTAAATAATTATTATAATTATAAAAAACTAATACCACGCTTTTGTCACATTCTACTTCTAATCTAATGTGCTGAGCTCGTCAAACCAAACCAAATGTGCCCAAACTCGAGGTTCTGTACTTGAAGAATCCCTTGAAGAGTTCCACTTTCTAACTCCTGGCTTCATCATCAGATCCTTGTCACCAAGTGCACTAATATTTCTGGACTCTTCAAACCAAACCAAATGAGCTCAAACTTGAGGGGTTTACTAGCACCTATTGAAGAGTTTGATCAGCTCAATGGTGCCAAATTATTTTATTGCTATCCGACAGTTAGAGGTAGGTTAAAATTCATTTGCTAGATTTGTTTACATACAAGTGAAGCTAATATAAAGCATGTAAAAAACCAACCAATTCTCTGATCCCTCCATCACAAAGCGACAGGCCAAAGCCGAGATCCAGGCCGAGCGGGCGCCCTTGGGCTAGTCACTTGTAAAATCTTAGTGAATCCATCCGCACTCGATAATTATCCGGGTGAAGCAGTATTGGTCGCGGGACGATCAGTATCAAGTTCATTCGAAATAATTAACGAGTTCAAAAACTAAGAAACCGACTTCAACTGCCATAAAAGTCTACAGCGTTCATCGCCTAAAATGTGGACAGCATAGCCTTAGTATTAGGGTCCCATTTGGGTACGGGACCCTAAAATAGTTTCGTCGCTATCACTTAATTATAGATGTTTGTATTGGACGGAAAAATAGGTCATGACTTCCTATACGTACACTCGAGTAAAAAAATATGTATCCACTTTTGAACCCTGTCACATTCACCTTTAATTGTCATTGCCCTCAACAACACAGTGCATAGAAACAAGAATGGATAAATGTAACATGGTCTAAAAGTTGATACATATTTTTGTACTCGAGTGTACAACACATAAAAACTATACAAATGCCTTCTTTCTTTAGCCCGATATTTGTACTTTATTTAATTCTGGGATGTCTTCAAGATTTATTTTTATTTTATTTTATAGGTTGCCAACGCAGCATACATCATTCAAAGCAATTACACACACATACACACAAATTCAGTTCTAAATGCTACCGCAATTACAGGCAACTACGGCTTACACAAAAAAAGCATCTGAATTTTAATATTAAAATAACATTTAAAAAGTGTGCCTCCAATTACAGACCGTAGGCACGCCTAACAGAGTTTTTAAACCTATCGATGCCGTCATCAAAAATATCTATATCTATCTCTTTGCTCTTTACAATCTTGTTGTATTGTCTCATTAGACGGTTCAATGGTGAATACTGTCCCAGATTCGATCTTGCAAAGAATTCAGTAAATAGTACGTTTTTGCCAAGACGTGGTAGTCTGGTCGGGATATGGAAATTTATTTTATTTAATAGCGAGGGCGAATCTGTAACACCATTCACTAATTTCCACAGAAAAGTGATGTCGAGCAAGTGTCTTCTGTTAGCTAAAGAATCCATTTTGTAGTAATCTAAACGATCTTTATATCTCGGAAGTTTTTTCGCCATGTGACAACCGTAAGTCATGTGCCACATAAATCTTTTTTGTACACTTTCCAACCGCTTAATATAAACATCGTAATGAGGGTTCCAAACTACGCTGCAGTACTCAAGTCCAGAGCGGACAAGAGCATTATATAATAAAATTTTGGTATTTGATCTTTTAAAATTTCTGCAATTACGCAGAATAAACCCAAGGTTTTTAAAAGCTTTTGTGACAATAGTATCAATATGTACATTGAATTGTAGTTTATAATCGAGTATAACGCCCAAATCTCTAATTTGCTCAACTTTTTTTAAAGAAGCGTCGTTGATCATATAATTATTATTATAATTGTTAATGGTTTTTTTCCTAGTGAATTGAATGTGAAAGCATTTTTCGACATTCAGATTCATACCATTCAGCTCACACCAATCTACAAGCCGTTGAATGTCTTCTTGCAATTTGATAGAATCGTTTAGAGTATTAATAGATTTAAAAAATTTGAGGTCATCTGCAAATAAATATGGTTTGGAATTATGAAAACAATTATTTATGTCATTTATGAAGATATTAAAGAGCAATGGACCTAAGTGGGATCCTTGCGGAACGCCTGAACGAACTAAAAAAAGGCTAGAAGTAAAACCCCCAACAACAACACGAGAGTGACGGCCTTCCAGGTAGTTTTGACACCAGTCCAATAGACTACCAGACTTTATATCAAGGGAAAAAAACTAAGAGCAAATATAGCAATAGGCTATAGAACGGAAAATGGGAAAAATTAAAACCCGCGATACCGTTATTTTGATGCGTTTAAATTTGGCATCGTAAATAAGGAAAACTTGTGGGTTTGGGCAGTGTTTTGTTTTCCTTGTCTCCTACGGACGAAGCATTTCAAATACCAGGAATTCATATAACAGTTGGTAATACGGAAGAGACGGATTTTCTTCCTGTTTGACAAATTAGGCGTATCCTGTCTATTACTTACGTCCTTGAAATGCAAATAATTGGAAAACAAACGTAAAGTATAGTATCTAAGTCTATAGCATTCGTCCCCTAAAATGTTCAATTATCTGGGTACATCTTTGGTTTTTGTTGATTTTCTCAAATAGCACTGAATCCATTACGATAAAAATAAATATGGGACCACCTCTGAAGTATGCTCTACCAAACAAAAAAGAATCATCAAAATCGATTCATAATTGTCGGAGTTATCGCGTAACAAACATTTTAAAATGCTGTCAAATTGAGAATGTCCTCCTTTTTTGAAGTCGGTTAAAAATATATATAGGAATCTGTATGGGAGCTCTGTTGGTTTATAGTAAACAGCATAAAAATTGGTATTTAACCTGATGGTTTAAAATTAACAATGAAGTAATATAATGTTAATGTATACTAACATTCCTGTTGACCGTGTTGAAGACCCGTATGCCAGGCTGCTGTGGGTGGAATGGCGCCACCACGACGCGCACCGGCGTCACCTCCTGGCCGTTCTGCCAGAGCACGTTGTCATACTCCTCGGAGAGGTAGTTCGGTGCGAGCGCGTACAGCTGCTGCAGGTACAGACTCTTCAGGTGACTGAAACGTTGACACATCCATACATTAGTTACACTCATGGGGATGTCGCGGCGTCCAACCTCCGCGGACGAAGTCTCCGCGGTATGCAAACTCCGCGCCAACAATTTTTTTAAGCTATTTTTATTAGAAGCATTGGCAAAGTTACCATCAGCTTAAATATTTTACAAAACAAACAGACTTCAGTTTTCTCAATAAAATGTATAATGCGTACATTTTATCGCTTGTTTTGACGATTCTTGACGATAATTTCAAAGGTCAGCCTTGGTTTCAACATAATTCGAAAGAATCCATATGCCGATTGTATTCGACATGGTAAACCCTTTCGATCGCGTCGAAACCTTCACAATTTTGCGTAATCAAAACTATAACACCGTCTGTGACAGTTTTTCATTATAACACAAAAAAACACATAACAGTATTATTAATGAATTACTAAAATTGCAATGAACCACCATTTTTCAAGTTCGCGCCAAGAATCCCAACAAATGTCCAAAGTCCAATTTAAGAAAAAGTAAAGAAGAACAATTGACTGACGTTTTGCCGTGACTTAAAAACTAGACGAAAATTAAGACGCAAAAAGAAATTAAACTGCTTTACTGTCCAAAAGTGACCCGATTTTTATGTGCTTTACCCTTACCTCAAAGAAACCCTTATAGGATAACTTTATTGTCCGTCTGTCAGTCAAGACAATTTTCATCAGGAACGCAGAGGTATCAAGTTGAAATTAATCTAGGATACGCAAATCTGCATTCCCTTGGAGCTGTGAAAACATCAAGCCTCTAGGTTAACGCATTAAAAAGATACGGCTGTTTTTCGACGAGGAAGGAATCAAAACCTATAGGGTACTTGAGTATTCGATATTAATTTCAACTTGATATCTCCACGCGTTCCTGAGAAAAAGTATTGCTTGACAAACTGACGGAAGAACGGAAGGACAGCAAACTGATCCTATATTCTTTTTCCTTTTGAGTTTCAGAACCCTAAAAACACACTCTCGCATTTATAATCTTGGTGTGGCTGATGGTGATGAATGAAATTAAAATACATACGTATAAATACGAAACTCACTTGAAATTGTGTCCCACCCTGCGCGCCTGCGGTAGATAGTCGGACGCGTATTTCTTGGGATACGGCCCGTGCTTCTTCACTATGATCTTTGGTATGTACTTCTTGTAATTGTTGATCACCTCCCTCTCCGAGAGATTCTGCTCCAGCCTCGCCCGGACCCTGGCAATAGAATATGATCAACACTTCTGTTATTTATACATGATGGGTTAAAACTTGCCCTTCATGTCACCTGATGGCAAGTGATGAACATTCTGGGAGTTTACATTCAATATAGTTATTTACACTAAATACCACCCAACACAACAACAATGTAATTAAATCAATTACAAAGATGGAAACTAAAGTTGTCCAAAACAACCCAATGTTATAAATAAACAACAGTTAATCTTGCAGGATTCCCGATCATTCGTCATAAAGATAACTCAATTGTTATCAAAACAGCGGGCTCGAAGCAGCTACTTAGATGGACTCAAGGTCGATGGTTTGAGAAAACCCTCTAGTATCAGTAGTCCGATGATCGAACTACTGAGACTTTTTCGGCTCAGTAGTCCGATGATGCAGATGATTATAGATCATCGGACTACTGAACCTTTTAGCCCGATTATTTACACATTTCGATCGACTTCCCGAAATAAGAAATGGATGCGGTAGTATTAACTTTATTTTTGCATATTTAGACTTGCATATTTATTTTTTCCAACAAGCTACCTGTAAGGGTGAACGTTTTAGGGGATGAATGTTGTAGAATTTTAGGACATTAAGGGAGTTGAAGTCGGTTTCTCAGTTCTTTTTGAACGCGAAATAATTAATTATAAGCAGTAACATTTTTAGTGTCCAATGGGTTTGCGCTTGGCCTTCATCTAACCTGTGAGTAAATAAGTGCAACGGCACGGAAAGCGTGCTCAATAAGTCTCAAGTTACATGTGATGTCTTTTATCTTTCACTACCGGTAAAAGTCTTAAAAACCGAGTAATCTTCTGCGAGAGGGGGCTCACACGTAATACGAGCAATTGACTCCGCCATTGTTCCTTCGGTTAATTAAATCCTTATGGGCCATTGTCTGTGTAGTTAAGTGAACGTATTACGATGTAGACATCAATACACGTCCACTTTATATTCCAGATTGATATATCATAAAATAAATCCAAGCTATAAAATTTGTTTATGCAATGAAGTTTCCGTTGAGCAGAATATGATTTTGATTCATTGTTCTAGGAAGTGTTCGGCCTCATTTCCGGCCACGCGAGAAGCGGAAGGTCCCGAAAATCACTTTTTGAGACTTTCCCCAGTCTGGTTAGTACATTACAGACTAAATAACCTGATTGTCTGAAAAGTAAGATAATTCCACGTTGAGCTGTGGATCCCGGATGTTGTCTTTGACAGCAATCGTTCAGTCAAGATAGAGGGCTGGGGGCAGCTTGATGAAATTGTAGCAGCCTAATCCCCAAAATATGGTCTAGTTTCCCCTTTGGTTTGTATACAAGGTCGGGGCCCCAGCCTGGGCGGGCCTATCAGGTCCTATCGGGTCCTATCAGAAAAATAGTCTTAAAAATAGTTCACCTTTTTAAGGATATTTTAGCTGCCTCACATCTTCTTGCGCCTAGAGCCCAACTGTAAATACATAGCTTTTGGTTTCGAAACCCTGGGAATATGGGGCCCAGTTCTATCTTTATTACACCTTACTTTATAATATCTAACATTTTGAAAAACTTTTTGAGTTAATAATTTGATATTTAAAGCTTTTTTAAAAACTTTTCAGACTCTTAACCTCCGCTTTAATAAAGAATAGGTATCCATACATGTCAGCGATGCCCAGGCCGAGCAACTCCTGTTTGTGCTCCGGATACTTGATCTCGGGTATTCTGTTCTCGTTGACATCATTCCTGGCTTGCTGGAAGTAGTAGTCGAAGGTAGTCTCGTCGAGGGTCGTAAGGAGACTCAGACGCGGCACCTGGAAGAATTCACATATGTCACGAAACTGACGAATGTAATAATCTAAGAGACAACGACACAGCTGAAGTGGAAATGGGCAGGCCACATCGCTCGAAGAACCGATAACCAGTGGGGAGTGAAAGTTCTCGAGTGGCAACCACGTATCGGGAAGCGTGTACCGGGCCGTCCCCCTACTAGGTGGACCGACGACCTGATTAAGGTCGCGGGGAGTCGTTGGATGGAAATGTCTCGGAACTGGTCAATGTGGCATACCATGCCATGGAGGAGGCTTATATCCAGCAGTGGACGTTTCCCAGCTAATGATGATGATGATGAATAAACTGACACAAAAAATTTCAGTGACAGCTTATGTCTGATGATAAGTGAGGATAAGGATGTTTGATGGTAGGAATATTAAGTATACAGTGGTGGAGCCCTGTTGGTCATCTGTTTATGCAGAGAAATACATTATGTATGTTTAAACTTCATTGATAAAAGAATTGCAAAGCTTCCAAGAAACTGGAGACAAACAAAAACAATATTGGGATTCCCATTTTCCGAATAAACAAAGCATGCACTCAGCTGTGGCCAAAAATACCCAAAAAAATCAGCTTATTGCCGAAGCAGATAGCCTGCTGCGATGCTGGTCTTCCGTAGGTCCTGAGAATTCTTACGGTATTAAATACAAAAACTATATGAGTACACACATTTTCAATAAAAGAAAAATAAACAAGTAATTAGTATGTCTAATCTACAATTGCAAAATTTTCGGCACTAGACTGGCGAGAGACGCAGTGGCGATTTCCGCTTGTGTCGAAATTTTGCACTATTTTCAAAATATTATTGACTTAAAAATTGGTTGACCCACCTTGAATCAAAACCAAAAAATAAATTGAAAAATGGTCTGCCAGCTCCTCATATCATGGCCACTCTATAGGTGGAGCACAAAATAACCATGTTGAGGAAAATCACCCTCACATAAATATTGCATCAGGTGTACAAATATTAAACAGGCAGCTGGCAATTTCCTTATATGTGTGTATTATTTAATACATATGCAAAATGTATAATGTCAAGTTAACATCTGTTATACATATTAATAACACTAATATCGACATTCAACAATAGACTACAAAACAATGTACATTAAAGTATGTTTTTGTTGCAACAAAACTGATATGCATAAACAGTAGGGAGATAGAAGTTAATTTTTTTTTTAAATTACAAAGACAACAGTAACTGCTGTCTCTCCACTCCTGTGTAATGCTTTTCAGGGATGTATTGAACTGGATGGGTGCTCATGTACCCTGTCTAACGTCCTCCATGGTGCAGTTGTCTGAATGTTAGGCTCAAACGCACAACACACACAGGTCCCAGGTTCGATTCCCAGTGGGGACATTGTCAAAAATCAATGTGTGAGACTTTACTCAGTTTGGTTAGAACATTGCAGGCTGAATCACCTGATTGTCTGAATAAAAGACAATTCAGTGGTTCAGAAGGCTTGTTAATCCATCGGTACCAGTTGAGCCATGACAGAGGCCTATGTTGGCTCAACAACTCTAACACTAGGGTGTGTGAGGTCCCGGTTACTATCTACTACAGGTAATATGAGCGATGTCAAGGGCCTGTGGCGGCTCAACAATTCTGACACTAGGGTACGTGAGGTCAGACCTTATGATCTAAAAGATAAGATAAGATGGGGCTGCAGCCTGTGGCATGGATAGGGACATAGACTACTTTTTATTCTGATAATTTCAGAACAAGAAGTTGCAGGTAATGCATGCAAACCTTATGAACCTTTAGGCATTTCAGACACAACATTTTTACCAGTTGATGTTACTACACTAAATAAGAATTTGTAACAATTAACTTTACATCTTCCCTAATGCTTCTAATTAGGGTTCCATGCCCAGAGACTAAAAAACGGGACTATACGACCCTATTACAATGACTTGGCTGTCTGTCCATCTGTCACCAGATATCTGATGAACTGTGATAGTTTGACAGTTGAAATTTTCACAGATGAATTAAATAAATATTTAAGAGAGGTCCCACACAACAAACGTGATTTTTTGCTCATTTTTCTAAATAATAGTACTGAACCCTTCATGAGCGAGTCCCACTCGCACTTGTCCGGTTTTATTTAGTTACATTTCTTTTATATTAAAAAATGAATTTGCCTTATTTACAAAATCTATAACAAAATTATATTTTATGATATTTTACTTAACAGTCCTTTATTGTCATGGGCAGATTCAGTAAAACTACTAATGACAGTTACAAATACATTGGTGCAACAGTCATTAAGATTGACACCATTAATTGCCATAACTATTAAAATAACTTTTGTGCTAGCCAATTTAAACTCACATTACCAATAAATATCACTCTCTTTAGTTAAGTTTGAGATTCTGGACTGATCTGACACTGAACTCAGAGACTAACTTTGCATACAGTTCCTTGCCAGCAAAGCTGCTTGGTTGAACTTGGCCTTACTCTCACTTGATAGTGACACTAAGGCCATACAAAATAAGAGTACTAACCCAGAAGCCCAGAAGTCACAATTTAATGAGCTAATATTAACAAATTCACTTATACGATACTTAGAGATTAAACACAAGGTAGTAGAGAGGAAGGAAGGAAGCAAGGAAGAAAAATAATATACCCTACCACAACCTAGGATATAAAATTTCACTTTAAAAAAAGACACCCCTAAGAACCCTAACAAATAAATACTTTTTCCAGAGCAACCTAGGCATTTCCTTGTTATAAAGCAGAAACTGTATTTGAATATAAATTTTTTATGAAATAAATGTTTATTATGTACAGTTCCAGTATATAACAAAAATAAAAATAATGACAGAAAAGACACGCAATATGAAATGATATCATTAAATAAAATTTAATTAAATATTGTGTATCAACAATCTACATTTCATATTAACTTCAGGCTGTGTATTACAACCTGAAAATTTAATTTACCATAAGAGACAGACAAACCAACACAGCTAAGAAAGAAAAATAAATTGGAAAAGCATATTAAAAGCACAATAAAAGAATTTACAGAAGACAAACAAACATGTATAAAGTGTAAATATCTGTGTTTTAGATTATAATATACAATTTGTCATTGAATTATTCATTACCTATTATTATTGTATTAAATTTTACTTATCTGAATTGTCTTGACAGGGTTCATGAGTGTAAATCCAAATACTATTTAAACTGTAATGACTGTATGTATAAAACCATTTGAGTTGAAAAAGCTTAGTACATCAGAATAAAAGATGTTCTTAAATCAAATAGCTTCACAAGATTTTATTCTAGTAAATAATAAATCTGAATAATATTTGTAAGGCACACTTACCTTATAACGAATCCTTAATTCGTACTCTCTTAAACCGGAGAGGACTTTGCTGTTATCTTTGAGGAAGTACTCCTTCCCTCTAACTCTAAGCGCAAACAAGTTACGCGTTATGGGAGGTATGTTGTATTTCTTGCACAAAATGATACACAATTCCTCGGCTGTGCACTCCCTCGAGCATTGGATTACGTTAGGAGTACGGTCAGTCACCACGGATACTTTGACTGACTCCGAGCCGGCCATCGTAGCATCTAATTTGTAAACTTGAACCATAAAAAAACAAGGACGCCAATGTTATCAGTATCACTCACAAACGATTAGTCAAATCACAGTTGCCATTATGTCCGAACTGCATCTTGGTCGATGCGCATTGTCTTCGGCGGTCAATAACTGGATGAGAAGTTTATAAAATGCAATCACGTAAAATAAAATGTTTATTTTTATAAATAAAAGGTCACGTCCACCTCTCGTGCGTGCGTAGTTTTTTTTTTGTATATCAAAACCATCAAAACTTTGATGTTTTGTAGACAGTGTTTCTAGTTACCACCAGTTACAAAACTACTAAACACTACTATAAAGTTTTTTAAAGTAACCAAGTTGTAACACATTCGAACTCGATAGGCCTTGAGCCTATCAAAGTGATTATAAAATTAGAATATTATTTTATAGTAATATTCTACTTCGTAACGATTATACACGTATTACCTTGGTTTGGCTATTTTATATAATATTTACTCATTAATACTTTTAAGTCATAATCAAAAACTTAAAATAGTTCAGCTTGGATCCACAGCTGGTAAAATAAAATGAAAATTACTATCAAAGAGGATAAAATATTACATGCGCTTTGGTTTTCAACAAGTATTTGAAGTTTTCAAATTTTATTTTTATTTCAGGGATAAATTAAATACTAGATATAAGAGTGTTTTAGACTTTAAAGTATAATAGAAACAACTGTGAAAACTATTATATACTTCGACGTAAGCAATGATTCCCTGCCGTTTTTATCATGTTTCCTGTGTCGCCTACAGTCTTAAAAAGCAAGGAATTAAACTAAACAAATTATTAAATCCAAAGTCAAAAAAGTAAGATATATGACCCATATATTATTAGTGAAAAACTACAGAAGAAACGAAAAAATTCAAGATTTTATAGGTTATTTTCATATTATTTTCTAGGCAATGGTATCCAGCTGAAGTCCCAGATTCTGCTTTACCATCCGTAAGGAGTTTGGCTAAAGTGAAATATGTGCCTGGGAAGCAAGGAGTTCGAAGACTTGCCATGCTCAATAAACTCTTCATGAAAAGCATAACAGATCTAATGTCTACCGGAACCGTTGCTATGGGAGTGGTGGGCAGAGGAATTGAAATTTCAAAGGTTATTGAGTTAAGGTGTACAATAGGATGTGCTGAGTAAAGAAAAACTTACAAAAATTTCGCTTTGTGCCTTTTGTGCACCCCGACCCACTTTAAGTTATGTATTTATCTAATTAACTCGTTTCTGTATTGACCGAGAGCAATTATTTTGAATATGTTTATATATAATTTTGAAGAAAGACTGCAATGAACAATCATCTATCTCATATCTATAATTCTCACAATGTGATGTGGTGATGTGATTTTGTTATCATTAAAGCAAAAGTTAGTTGGTGTTTTACCTCTACCATATTTATATTTCCACTCCGGGCACTGTGGGGCAAATTTTGAAATTCACATGATAAAGTTGCAAACTAAAACTGCTCTTTTTCTTTTACATAGCAAAAAATTCAAACAAACTCATTTATAGTATGTGTATAGTATAATTTTTTAAATCCTAAAGTATAGACTGGCGATGTCATGGGCAAAAGCTAGTGTCAATTAAAGATGAATATGACATGGTGAAAAAAAATGATATATATATATACATATATATATTTACTTCAAATTTCAATGTACCAATGATCCCCTGTATTAAGGACTTCAGGTGCAAATAATGATAATAAAATAAATTTGTATCTTAATTACTTTTCAACACAGTATACATTATCACAGTAAATGTATGCTTTTTATCCTAATTTTTTTTAAATAAATATTTAATAAAAAAATTAAATAAAATATTAATTAAATAAAATTATTGTTTTTCTCTGCAGGTTGACATAACACCTGATTTCCAAACAGTGAATGTGTTCTGGGTCTGTAAGGGCACCTCAAATGATGAGGAGACAGAGAGGATCCTCAACAAGGTAGCAGGCGGGCTCAGGCATGAGCTGTCAACACTCAGAGTCATGGGGGAAGTGCCATACATCGTATTTGTTAAAGGTAATTGGATGCATTTTGGAGAGTGTGCAGGAACTATTTTTGTTGATCCCACCTCATTCAAGTATAGCAGAACAACAGACCTCCATCTGTATACTGTGAATATTTCTACAGCGCGCACCAAGCATTTCGCTTCTACATGTGTCATGCACACGGCTAAATGGAATGTACTGCTGGTTTCCATGTTCCCTGAAAACTACTACTTGCAAATCTTCGAACAAGGCGTTCCTAAGAAAAAGTGTCTTGAAAGACAGACACACAACAAAGTGATCGTATAAGGGTTCCTTTTTTTAGGGAACCATAAAAATGATAATGTTACCTCCAACAATACAAAAAAAACTTCAATTCCAGACAAGCAAGAGTCTCGACTTGTAGACCTGGATAGACGACTGTCCTCGGCAGACTATGGTGAAGACTACACTCCCACACAGCTCGGACAACTGCTAAAGTCAGAGTTCACGCTGGACACTACACTCTCGCCAGAAATAAAGGTGAGCTTTCTTCCAATTACTTCAAAAAGGAGCAGCTTTTTAAGGTGCTATACCCTTCTTAGGGATTCGTAGTCAAACAAGGAACCCTGATAGTTTCAATCTGTCTGTCTGTCCTCGGCTTAGCTCAGAAACTTTTACTAGAAAGCTGTAATTTGGTATGGGTATACATGTTAATTTCTGACAAAATTAATGTATTAACTGTACTGTAATCTGTATGCCGAATAAATTATTTCTTTCTTTCTTTCTTTCTTTCAAAATAGTAGAATAAAATGTGGAATTTTTTTTCTTGCCTGCCGATTTAAGTATTGTTGTCCTTTCCCACAATCTATCTGCTATACTGTTGCTTTTACAAATCTGAACAAATTGACAGTAGTTGCTTATGAATACTGAAGCTAAAGGAAAACTATCATAATTAAACTAGCTTTACAGGTTAACAAGCAATAGTCAGCCATATTATAATTGTGAGATGTCAAAATAAACATTTCCCGTTTTAAGCCATTATTATGACGGGTAACTACGGAACCCTACACAGCTCGTGTCCCGACACGCACTTGGCTGCTTTTTTTTCTTGCTGATAATTCATTTATTTAAATGTCAATTCCAGGCTAAAATAAAACAACTCGAGGATGATACTGAACTGACTGAAGAGCCAATACCTGAGATGACGCACAGCATATATGGTTTGGACTATATGAAGATATTAAACAGGCTGCAGGCCGCTAGGAAAAAGACCAAGGATGCCTGGGTGAGCCTCGATGGTGTGTCACCGGTCATATCGTACCGGGCTCCTGCTGTGAAGACCATGGATGCTGAGGTGGAAGATCAGAGACAGGAGTTGGCTGATTTCTTGATGAAGAGACAGGTTTGTTGCCATTATTTTAATGAATACTGTTCATTTTTTAATACCGTTTTTCTCTAGAACGCATGGAGGTATCAAGATGAAATTCATATCAAATACGCAAGTGTGCAGTCCTTTGGTCCTGTGATGAAATTAAGCTTCTAGGTCAACACATTAAAAAAGTAATCAATACCTATAGGGTACTTCCCATTGTTTTAGAATCATGTGGCAAGAAGCAATTTCTTATATCACAAGTAGAGGAACAAATCTGAAAAGTAGAATTTTTAAACTATATATATCATTCATCATCATCATCAGCCGGGAAACATCCTCATGGTACGCCACATCGACCGGTCCCGAGCCACCTGCATCCAGCGACTCCCCGCGACTCTAACCAGGTCGTCGGTCCATCTAGTAGGGGGACGGCCTGGTAGACGTTTCCCGGTACGTGGTCGCCACTCGAGAACCTTTACTACCCACCGGTTATCGGTTCTTCGAGCGATGTGGCCTGCCCATTGCCACTTCAGATCATTGACTCGTCGAGCTATGTCGGTGACCTTCGTTCGTCTACGGATTTCCTATATATATCATTAAACTTTTACAATTATAAAATGTTCCAGCGCCTGTCATTTTATTCTTAGCATTAACAATTTTGGTAAAAATTGCTCACTGATTCATTCAGGCATTGTCACCTATTATTAAGATTTTCGGTATGTTAATTATTCATGTTTGTAATCTAACTCACACTTGGCCGGTTTTTTATATATGGATAGTTGAAGTACCTGAAAAGGACATAGGCTAGTTTTATCCATCGAACAAATAGTTCCCGTGAGATACATTCACGCAGACAAAGTCGCGGGCAGAAGCTGTTACTAAATGAAAATATCCCCTTTTGCAGATCCTACAAAAGAAACTTGCGAAGCAGCTTCGTGACCCTGCTGACTTGTTGCTGTCTGATGATAAGGAGAAACTCTTGTCGGATGAGGAGGACCAGGTCATCGATGATGAACTGGATGACGATGAAGAGTTCTACGATGGGACTGGGGGCCATTTCCATATGCAGGGAAGACCTGAGTCGCACTGAGCGTTTGGCAGTATCTCAAAATAATTGAGTTAGTAAACTTTAAAAGAAGAATTGTTTTTATATTTTTTCGATAAACATTTACAGGGCTCAGCGAAATATTCTGGTGGTCTGTGATTTAAGGGCCATGATGTCACTGCTTCACATTTATCATAAATGTCAACTAAATGCTTTAAAATTCTGGAGGGAAATCATTAGTCATTTCCCTGACTAGATTTGATTGATGTAATGTTTTATCAGAAAGAAATAATTAAATTAAAACCAACTTTACTTTGCAGCTAAATGACATACCCGATTTATGGCTTTCAACTACAAAGTTAAGTTTGTAAACATAAAAAGCTATTTTTACTGTGTCATATTAAAAAATCCTGGTTTTCAGATTTATTACTATGGTTGTGCTGTCAGACCTTGTTTATGCAAAATTTCAGAATTCTAGGTCAACGGTAGATTAGATTAGATTAGATTGTTTATTTCATTGTACCAATGTCAAGATTACAAAAAAAAATATATAAAAATGTCAGAGTGTACAATGATCGTCAAAAATATTTAAAATGACAAAAATTATATAAAATAAATGTCAAACAGTAAATTTAATGTCAAAATAAATAATAAAATAAATCTATAATATTATAGATACTCAAAATTTATCCAGTAGAAAATCTTTTACATTGTACCCTATGAATTTCAACTTGATATCTCCATGCGTACCTGATAAAAATCATATAAGTGTTATTTTTTTGCTTTTGAGGTACAGAACCCTAAAAGTTATTAAAAAGCGGCTAATTCACGTGAATTCGGTATAGGTACAGGCTTGTTTCATCAGAGTGAGTGAGATAAGTTCGCGGTCATGTGCCGTCTCGCTCTGACGAGCGCGAGTTTTAGATTTAAATCTCCGTACATATTTGTAAATCCATATAATGCTTATTCCATAAGTTATACAATAATCGGGATGTGTTTCAAAAGTCCAACACATTGTCAACAGATGTCACTAGCTATTTATGACGCGGTGTACTGAGGTGGACGAAAGCACATGATCACAGCTAAATTATTGTTTTGGATGTTGCGTATTGAAGTGTACCTATTGGACGGTTGTTTATTATGTATTTAAATGTTGGAGTAAATAAATTATTTAAATGTTAATTATGGAGTTTTTTAATTTAAACATTTTATTACACCCAGAAAATACACTCCTAATGCCCAGGTTTTTTAAACTCAACAAGTCACCATAACTTTAATAGATTGTGAAGCAAGCCTCAAAATCTGAAATAATTCCAGGAATATAGAAATTTATGGTCCCTTATTATTTGAATGCAAAATCAAAATATTAACTTCTAAAATAATGTTGAAAGGATTAAAATTCATCAAATAGTGTTCATTATTTATCGATTCTTTTTCAAAAAATACCTTAAAAAGTAATACCAGCCCAAAGTCATTTAAAGATCATATACATCATCATCAGCCGGGATACGTCCATTGCTGGACATAGCTAGGCCTCCCTGCGACTCTAACCCTCAGGTCGTCGGTCCGTCTAGTAGGGGGACGGCCTGGCAAACGTTTCCCGGTATGTGGTCGCCACTCGAGGACCTTTACTCCCCACCGGTTATCGATTCTTCGAGCGATATGGCCTGCCCATTGCCACTTCAGCTCACTGACTAGTCGAGCTATGTCGGTGACCTTCGTTCGTCTACGGATTTCCTCATTCCGGACCTTATCACGTAGAGAAATTCCAAACATAGCTCGTTCCATTGCTCGCTGAATGACTTTGAGCTTGTTTATTCGGCCCATAGTAAAGGACCACGTTTCGGTTCCGTATGTCATCACTGGCAACGCACTGATTAAAGACTTTTGTCTTTAGATGCTGAGGTATTTTGGACGAGAAGATATCCATTTCCCGAACGCTGCCCAGCCGAGTTGCATTATTCGGTTGACCTCTTTGTCGAAATTGGACCTACCTAGTTGAACGATCTGTCCCAGGTATACATATTCGTTCACAACTTCGATTGTAGTGTTCCCAACCACTACCGGCATTGGTGCAACATGGACATACATTATAATTGTGTGGAAACCTAAGTATTTCAATAAGAGAATAAATTAATTTCAGAAAACGTGTGATAATGTCTTATGATGATGAAACACAGAATGTTAGACACATATTGAGAAGCGAAGAACTGCTACAGTTAAATTCATCTTGGATAAACACTTAACTGAAAACTTATGTGATCTCAGAAGAATGACGCTCACATGCATTGTCTTTATCTTATGGACTTTACGGATGACAAAGAAAAAAGAATAACTAATAGTAATGTATACATATACTGACATAAAAAATCATACAGTAAACAAGGACATAAATCGCACAATCGCCATGTTTATGTATTATTCCACTGAAGGCCGCTGATAGGGAATAGGCCAGACAATGACCTTGATAATTGGATGGGCTGCCATGCACTATTCATGGAACGTTCAAATTGCCATAATTCATAGGTTCTAGCTGTCAAACTGCTTAAAAAGGTAAGTAAGAATACTGATAACATGTTACACTTATCCTCATGAAAATTAACAGGCTTACGACGGAATAACTAAAACACTGGATTCTTAGATAATAGTCTTAAAGTAACTTAATATTATAGGAAAACAGATTTGTACACACTGCTTTCCAACAACATCCATACAAATACAAATGCGAACTTGAGTTTATTTGTTTTTACTTTTTTTCCTTCGTAAAGAAGGGTCAGAATGATTTGATTTTTAGTATAGAGATGGTTGAAGGGACAGAAAAGAACATAGGCTTCTTTTTATTCCAATCGAGCACGTAGTTCCTGTAGGATAATTTCCGAAATCCACGCGGATGAAGTCGCGAGCAAAAGCTAGTTAAGTAATAAAGGAATGGATACAACAGAATATACTAGTCAACTTTTGGTACAAAGTTTAGAAATATAACATAATACAACTTTATAGTTCGCCACAAATATATGACAGCTATACAGGTCTATGTCATAGCGAGAAATTGTTTTTTTGTGTGTGTTTCAATTTTTTCCGTTGAAGCGCTTCTGATGTGGAATATTCCAGGCTGAATCTGACTGAGCAAGAGTCTTATCAACGACGAGGGAAAAAAAGATAGTATGACTCCATTCAGTAGCTTTCTCCAAGCCAGTCCAAGTGATATTGCCATAGCATCATATCGTGATATTAATTGCAACAATGTGCTCATTATTGGTGCCGAAAGCTTTAACAGTACAATAGCCGGTCTAACATTTAAGTCTTTGTGGTATCCAGCTTTTATCGGTGTTTACAATGTTATCTGCAGAACAAGCTTCATGCACCATTGCAATTATGCGAACGGTATTAAAACTACCTTTGGTGCGTCATTTGAAAGTCATTTGTGACCAATCTAAAATTATTGACGTCATTGCATTTTTGTACTTTGGGTGTATTAATGATAAGAAAAGAAGGTAGCCATTTCAAAGGTCGCGTAGAATGCAATTGCTTTTTGTTCTTGATGGCCCGATGACCGATGTCATTCCGGGGGTAAAAGGCCTGTCTACCAACCCCTACCTACCTAGGTAGGGTTGCCAGGTCGCCAAACCTAATAGCCGGACAGACCAGCCTGTTTGGGCAGACATTTGAGTAAATTTGGCCGAATACCCTACATTATTGAGGATTTGGTATCTCAGTATTAATACAGTTAACAGTTACGACGATTATAGTTAAATTAAGCTTTTTTATTATTACCATAAATAGTGTAAAAGTCTAGTGAAATATAAATAGAATCGTATACCAAATCAGTCTAATCACTTTATTATTAATCAGTCAAATAAAATCATCAATCAAAATTAAATTCTAGATAAATGTTTATCAACATTTTACAAAATGTAAAAAGCCGGACAAACCGGACTCCGATTGTTTTGGTCGGACACGCAATTAAAAAGCCTATCTATGTCCGGCTTTATCCGGACTCCTGGCAACGCTATACCAAGGTATCCCATCAACTTCATAGTCAGCCTTCATCGTGGCCTGAACAAGGTTCATGCCTAGCAATGATCTTCCAGATGATGAGTGTAATGTCACATTAGATCCTTAGTCTTATACTTATATTAAGACAGTGTTTGTTGGTTTTTGCGCTTCCGTGGCCTAGCTACACGTTTGGACTAACGATCCGCTGGTCCCGGATGCGATTCCCAGTGGGGGTTGCTTGTAGGACGTTTTCTGTGTCCGCCTGGCTAGCTACCAGCTCGTTACCTAAGTCTGCCGCCAAACAGTAGTGTTAATATCACTGTTGTGTTCCGATATGAAATGTAGCAGAGCCAGCGCCTTATTAGCTTATTTTTCTGCGAATTTCCCCATTCCGGATTTTTATCACGTGGAGAAATTCCAAGCACAGCTCGCTGAGTAACTTTGAGCTTGACTATTCGGCCAACAGAAAGGACCACGTTTCGGTTCCGTATTATCGTTTATGGTGAATCACGTGGTTTAAGTATTGTCCTCGAGTTGTCCAACAGTGCGGGTCTGAACGAAGCTATCTGACTAGGAGTAATATGTGAGGAAATCATTTATGTTTATGTATGAATATATCCCTTTATTTATGTCCCCATTCGATGTTTTCCCGTACACTTTGTTGCCGTGAGAAACCCATCCTATTTCCGTTGTAAAACATATCTCCGAACTCAACACATCGTACATAAGAACGACTGTTAAAGCCGGTAGCTCGTTGTATTTTACAGCAGCACAACACGCCATCGGTCCTACCTAGATGTATATATATGTACTTATATGTCTAGATCGCGCAGGCTACAGGTTTCGGCAACATATTGATCCAGTTGCCAGGCCACGTTCGCTCCCGACAAATACGCACGGAATCAACTTGAGACTTGGGCAAACAAGGGTATAGATTTTTTATATCTGGAAATAAAGTTAATGCAGGTCTTGTAGTAATAAGTATAAGGGGGGAAAGGGGGTGTGAGTGGAGGAACCGGGCGGGCGCGCGGCGCGGCGCGGCCACCTGTTTGTCAGCGGAGCTCCCCCCGCGCGGCACCCTCGCCGCCGGCTGCGCGCGCTTCTCCCTTCCCTCGTCATTCGTGCCGCGAGCGTCGTCCCGAGCACAGGTCCCCAGCTCATTCCCTCGACGTCCGCCGTTACTAACACTCGTGCTATAATCATGACGGAGAGCAACGACGCCCCCGCGGCCGCCGCGCCTGAGAAGACCCCCACCGAAAATGGGACCACCGAGACTCCACCGGAAGAAACTCCTGAGAAGGCAACCGAGGAGAAAGAAAAGGAGACTCCACCGCCTAAGGAGATGCGTGCCGTTGTCCTGACCGGCTTCGGAGGTCTCAAGACTGTGAAGATCCTGAAGAAACCCGAGCCGACTGTCGGGGAAGGCGAGGTCCTCATCCGAGTCAAAGCATGGTGAGTCCCTTTTGATTTTTATACAAACGGTACCCACGTTTTAGATCGGAATGCGACGACGCGACCGTTTCATTCGAATTTTCTCGTCTCGTTTTAATTTCGTTGCTACGTTTATGAATCGTGCGAGCGTAGTTGTTAAAATAAAACTGTTGTTGATTGTTATAATTGTGTGATAATTGGATGGGTGTTAATTTCGGCTGCGGCCCGTCAGCGCGGGGTCTACTAAGGCTGGTCGGAGCGAGGCAGGCCGGGTCTGTCTGCCTCATTAACATCTGCCGCCGCCCGCGGAGATCCTTATGCATCCGATATTATTCTGCACGCAGCTACCTACTAGTTAGGGATTCACCATATTTATCTTTAGCGATACGGCTGCAACAGTATTTAATAAAGCCGGGCGTCGGTGACTAGTCAAACTTCCTGTTTGAATAACGTAACTTAACAATGTTTCCAGAACGCGTTTTCTAAGGCTAAGCTAATTTTTAGAGACATTTGTCTTAATTAAATCATCGTGGTGTTTTTAGAAACCCAATATTTTTAATGCATCTCCACATGCACCCAACCCATAAACTGTCTCTGGAATTCGAGACCTGTTTGTATTGGATAAATTACGACGTACGACAATTTCAAGTATTCTACTCGCATATGAACTAGCGGCCTTCGGCACACAATGCCGGCTCCTTCCATTGTCGCTCGGCTTAAGCCGGGTCGTCACGGATAAGTGAAGCGAGTCCCTTATGTACCAGTGGGTGACGCACCCCCAAACGGATTTACACTCGACCGACCGACATCGGCATCGGGCTAAAAATCGCCGCATCACGCCCGCGCCTTTTACCCACATCGCATAAGGTTATAAATGCGTAATTTTGCCACAACACACTCAAGCTCAAGTGTCTCGAAGAAAAATATAGATCAATACTTGACGACAAACTCACCTGAAATTAAGTGCCGATGAGGTCAACAATCATTCTGTCTCAAGCGTAACTTTTTTGTTTCTTTAAATTGATTAGCCCAGGTACCAGATATAACTGTCGAAGTACGAGTAAATATATGTTATTTCTTACCTTTATAATAATTACTTCTGTCACGCTCCTACCTTCAGTAGGTATAGCATCTATGTTGATCTTAACTGCGCAGGAGTTGAAGTGTGAGCTCAGGAATGTGGATATGGAAAATTACAAATGTTTATGAAATTAATCGTTTGATTCGACCGTGTTTCACGATTTCGCTAGATTGTTTATTCAGCATATTATTATGGAAATACGTTTTCGATCGCCGGAGTTGCATTCACGCGTGCGCGCGCGCAGCGGAGCGGCGCGGACGATCCTCGTGCAGTAAAACTTAATGTTATTTTGTCATTGGATCTGCGGAGAGTTCGCGCGAAAGGGAGTACTGGCCGACATTGTTCTTTGTTCATTTTTATCGCTCCAGTAGTTGAGATAATGCGCAGGAGTCACTGCGTAAGTTATCTGCCACTTTCCTCCTTAACTTAACCGATACTTTATTGGTTTAACAAAGCACCCACTTAACTGGGAGTTCATTCGTCGAGTTGTTGACGATCTGAGTTTGAGCTTCTGTTTTGCTGACATGTGTTTGGATTTTTTGCGTTTACAAGCTCTCAAGCATGGCCATAAAAAGAAAACGGCTTCTCTTGCTAATGAGTTTTTTCTTCTTCCAAAAGGTTGAATGTAGAGCACTGTTACATGACCATCTGACTAGCTTCTACTATATTTATCTGCCCCCAAACCGAATTATCAATAGCACTATTGTCCAGTAATAAAAAATAACGAAAGCCTCTTTAATGAATATTTTCGGTGTGTTGTCTTCTATCTTTCGGAACCGTCACTTATCATCAAGAAAGGTAAAGTCCAACTCTGCATGAACAAGTAAACGCTTTCAAAAAGAACTAAAAACCGACTTCAACTGCCCTAAAAGTCTACTTTTATTAAGTCAGCTGTCTAATACGGGGTGTATTTCAAAAAGTATTGAACCGATTTTGATAAAACTTACAGTGTTCTTTTATTTAAATCGAACTTGTAGTTCCGGAGATATGCGAGGACAAACATAGATTAGATTATCATTTATTTGCCAGCACAATACACATAAAAACAAAATACACACACACACACACACAAGAAGAAGAACAGACAATAGAAGTAACAGCATAGTTTATAGCAATGTATCATGCCAGCAAAAAGATATACATACATACATACACTTTTGTAATTTGGCACACTTGTTTAGAAGCTGATATAGACTAACGTATTCGAAAACTGGGCAGTTCTGGAAATATTACATACATACAGGTCGAATTGATAACCTCAATTTTTGAAGGCGGTTAAAAATAGTCCAGGAGCTGGCATTTTTAATTTACTCTATCATTCACAAAATGTAAACGCTTGTTATAAACATTGTTAGCTGTAGCATATTTGATTCACAAGATCATAAATGGCTGAGTAATAAAAGCGATTATTGTTTCCTCGCTACCGACCCCGCCACGCGAGTACGGTATAAAATTCGTCACGACATCAAACGTGATCGCACATTGATGTCTAAAGTACGAAACTTAGATTGATGGTCGATATTTCGTGGCTGAATAGAGACATATCAATTTGATTCAAGTTATGTCTTCATTATTCAAGTGATTGATTAACCAATGACTTTGTAGACGTTCAACAAATTTGTCTTTACAGGCGTGGAATTTCTAATATCCTATTTTACGTTTGTCACTTGTTGATTCACAATTATTTTATTCTGAGCAGGTTCATGTCTAACAGTATATTTTTCGAGCGGATACTGATTTATCATCATCAACAGTCTATATATGTCCCCACTGGAGGGGCTCAGGCCTACTCTCCTACAGAGAGTGTATGGACCATAGTCCACCACGCGGGCCCAGTGCGGTGCGGTGAGAATCGTTGGTGGCGCAGTGGATAAGGGACGGACTTTCAATCTGAGGGTTCCGGGTTCGAATCCAGCCGTGTACCTATGAGTTGTTGTTTTCAATTCAAGTACATTATCCGATTGCTTAAAAGTGAATGAAAACATCGTGAGGAAACCTGCACACTCCTGAGAAGAAATTCAAAGGTGTGTGTTAAGTCTACCATACTGATTTATATAGATCGCTTATATCCGTCTTAACTTGTAAATGTGTGCGGATGTATCCCGCAGAATTATGAGTCGAGCAGTGAACTGGTTGCGTCCCAACTGGTACTAGGTACATACATACATAGCTATACGTAAGTACATTCTTAATTCTACACATATTCTGATATGAATGTTACAACTCTTGTCTCACTGCAATGAAGAGCTTCGGAACGTTTGAATACAGTCTTTCCATGAATAACCCGGATTGTGTCTTGCAATGGGCACTGTTTTGCCCTAACGATACTCACTGCTGGACATAATCTTCTCAGAGATTGCAACGACGAATTCAATTCGAAATCTATATGTATAAACAATATAAAACAAAGTCGGGTCAGTTACACCGTTTGTAACTCAAGAATGTCTGAAAGGATTTTTATTATTTTTGAAATTTCTCTCCACCCAGAATAGTATAATACGAGTAACTATTAAAGCAAGGAATACATTTACTTAAAATATATTTATTTTCTCAAATATTCACGACCGTAGTTTTTAATGACTAGATTTTTTGTAGTTGAAAGGGCAAGGAACGACAAAGGCTATCTATCCCGATCTAACGAGTCGACAAATCCTAAACTCCACGCAGGTGAAGCCGCGGGCAGTAGCTAGTGTAACATAAAAAATCATTTATTGTAAGATTGTGGGTATGAAATCTTATTGCTAGAATTAGGTGAGTAGGTGAGGTCAATAAATAAAATTTAAAAATAACTGGTACAGGTCGGTTGGAACGAAATCCTATACATTCAGGGTCACGGGCATGCGCTAGGACCTGCGGCTAGGTCTACTTCGTGCGCCGGCGCAACAAAAACGTGTGAGTTCGCCCACGTGGGCTGCAACTAGCCGGTCTGACTGCAGACTGTTTTATAGATTCAGAGGTGTGCGCACCATATCGTCAGGATAAAGTGAAATAAAATTTTTATTTTATAATTTATTTGCATGAAATACGGAGGTTCACTGTATTGTTATGTTTTACCAAATATGACGCGCAAAATTTTTGTACAATTACAAGTAACTAATTTATTTTTTTGGATAAATCGTTAAATAAAGAAATATTAATAAAGTTTAAAATATTGTCGAACAAGCCTGTTTCAAATTTACGGTATGACATCACTTATATCTGTTTTTTATTTTATTAAAATGCAGTCTACAAAACACTTGCTACGTCACTATTTCTACTAGATAGAAAAAACTAGTCTCTTGAATATAACTTACATAAATTTGTGAGACGGCTTTAGTTAGCTTAATGTCAACTATTTCTCACTGGCACATTATCCAATAATGTTAGATAAAAATATTTCGCAATGTCCTTGTGCATTCAATGAACATGACATGAAAATAAAATCGGTTCACGTTCTTCAATTTTATCAAAATAGTTATTGGACAATGGGCACCTGTCAAATAAAGATTAGAAAAAGAAATTGGACAAAGAGTATATCACCCTTATCTTTTCCGTCGATATCTCCGAGACTATACGGTCTAGATACAATATACAATACCTAAACAGCGGTACTATCGATCGGCAAATCTCGTTAAGTCTAGGAGCGTTCTTCTCGAAGCTTTCTCGTCCAAATTAAGGACAATGGGATTAGCCGAGTTGTTTTTAATCTACTTATTGCTCTCTTGGGTCTTTGTTTCAATTTTAATCATTTTTGGTTGGTGATTGCTGAGGAATTTTTGTTTTATCGCCTGGCTAATTACCACCGCATTTTTTTAATCTGCCACTAAACAACGTTTGTAATAGCACTGTTGTGTTCCGCAAATAAAGACAGCAGATCAAAATTAAATTGTGTATTTTGTGAGAATACGCTCCCTTTTTACTCTCATAGACATCAATTTTAAAGAAGTTAAATTCGAGTGAATTGTAGCTATTAGCTGGATCGACCGCGATAAATGAGATGACTTTAAATTCGTCTGTTTCATTTAATGAGTGTCACTGGTTAAGTTAAGTCACTGTGATCGCAACATGGCCGACTCAGTGCATTGAAATATTTTAGTTTCCATTTTATTAGCTTGTTGCTCTTGAGGGGAAAATATTCGTTGAAGTTTTGTTATCATTTCAGGAGATGTTTAGGTGGAAAGAAATTTTGTTTCCGGATCTCTCAGAGGTTCTATAACAGTAGAGAGATCTGACGCACTGCGGCATTTGAAGTATTTTGTAAGTTTTGCTGTCTCGAGTAAAACTTTTTGGCACCTCTCAAACACTAAAGGAAACTGTTTTCCTTATTAACTCTCCAACAAAAAACAAAAAAAGTTTTTAGGGGCGTAAAGATTCAATAATGGATGGATGATGAATGCCAATAATTTGGATTGCGTTGAACTCTATCGTATGAAATGACTGCTTCATGAGGGCTATTTCTATCTTTTGTGCATACATATTTATTTTGCTAGTTTCTGTAATATTCCTAGAAGCCCTTGTCAATATCACTGTATGTAAATAGTAAATTACACTCTATGTCCTTGCCTTTTCGCTTTCTTTAACACTGTACTAAGTGGGGTAATACTATTTTTTATACAAAAACGAACCCCAAATACATTGCCAATAAAGGCACACTTACCACAGAATAAAAACGAACCGAATCAATTCATACAGAAATTCTACTCGCGTTCCAAAATATGAAAAAATACGGGGGCAGGTGAAGCGCGGCGAGGGAATGACGTTGTTATATGAACTACAATGGATAGAACTACAATTCGTACTGCATTTTACCGACTTTGTGATGTTTGCGACATGAAGACAATACGAAAAGAAAATTCAAACAATCTCGTTTCGAAGGATGTTTTGGACATCGCATTCCGTTTATCTTTGTGGTATTCTGATTTTGTCTTTTACGTAATTTTATCTTTTAAATTTCATCGAAATTGATTCAACGATTTTTGAGAAAATCATCAAAAACCAAACATGCACCTACATAGATAATTCTACCTATAAATGTGAATATTTTAGGAGATAAATACTGTAGACTTTTAGGGCAATTGTAGTCTGTTTCTAGTTCTGTTTGAACGCGTTAATTAAAAAAATAATTTAAAAATAAAGTAAATTAAAGAACTCGCTAAATTATTAAAATTACACTCTCTGTCTTTCCCAGTGAAAAGGTTCCCAAAATCCTCGCAGCATTGCCCGCGCTATCTTTGCACCAGGAAGGATTCAGAGCGGGACTCAAACCCTTTGTTTATAGGGTGGAGGTTACTTTTTGGTAACATAATATATATATCAGCTCAATTTTTTAAATACATGACATATAAAAGCAGGTGTATTCCGTTCAGAACAGAAACCGTTCCGCTAACGGAATATAAAATTTCGTGCAAAGTTATGTCAACCAGATACCGTGACATATTATTTTTCACTGTCAAACAAAGGTTTGAAGAATTAGGTACTGACAAAGGTATGACGGACAATCGCACATACGATATCAATCAAACGAGATATTTAATGTAAGTATATGTGTCAATCAACTGACACATTTTATGTATGTGTCAATCAGCTCGCATACTTAATGTATCCCAATCAAGCCTCGCTTCCGCTTGAGTTAACCCATTAAATAATACATTAATTGCAATGTGATTGATTTCATGTTATCATAAAATAGTTTCAAAACTTTTGTTGATTAATGGAGCAAATACACGTAGTTATCCATAAATTATATTCGGTGTCATTTCTGTAATTTATGTTCTACGGTTTATAGTGTGGTCTCTAGAATAGAAATAAATCTATTAGAAACATTCAGTAGACTTTCTAACAGCAGCAAAGACTTTCAACATTTTAAACCGTCTCGTCGTGGCCAAGTTTCTTCACAGTTAGAATCGCAATTCGCAATCCATAGGTAGCGGGTTCGATTCACGCTGGGGGTGTCTTTGATACTGTGGTTGGGGGTGGTTCCATGCTATCTAGTCACCCCCGAAGAGCATCTTCGAATCTATAGTTACAAAAAGAACTCCCAGTCAATCTCAGAGAAATTTCAGTCCGTAATAAATTATTATATATTATATATAAACATTAGTATAGAAGTCACGAGATCAATTCAAAGATTTAAATCATTCTAGTTCAATCTATCACTTTCGTTTCATCTCAAACTTAGCGAAAATACGCACAAAGTTTCTTTTACCATAATCTTTTAAAATAGAAAAGCTGGCCTTGATAAGTAATTACAAAAATAAGACATCGGATTATAATGTCAGGAAATGAATGTCTTAACGTACAACTTTATTGTCAGCTACAATACTCGTACCTGTTGCCCAGTTAATGGTCGGCGTTCTAACCCCAAAAAGCGTGTTAAAACTGAAAATTGTGATGATATGATGTATTTATGTAAATGATACTCATTTTCCGACATTATAATTCGATGTCCTGTTTTTAGATAATTAACGCATTCAAAAAGTCTAGTAAACTAGTAACCGACTTCAATTGCCCTAAAAATCTACACCATTTATCCCCTGAAATGTTCACTCTTAATTTTGGATGACTAAATTCCTGAATCGATATTAATGAACTTTTTATCCCCATAAAAACGCAGGGCAAAGCTTGTATTACATTTCAGAAGCCACGAACGGGTCTTGTACTCATTAGTCTAAAAATAAACCAAAGTTTTTGTTCCATAAACTCAGATCTAGGAAGAGTTAAGTGATGAACCAGTTCGTAACTTCAATATAAGTAAGTATGGCTAGTATGTAACGGAGTGTGTTGACCTACAATTAAATAGTCGTTACGTTGAGCGACGCCAGTTTGAAATTATACTCGAGACGTTTTAAAGTCACAACTATACGGTTGTCTGTTACTGTTTGGTATGTACCATAGACTATAGAAGACCAATAGATACATAGAATAAAAATCTACGCTGAAATAGAACTTTCACGGCGTGACTACATACCAACTTAAACGTAGATACAATGGTGTCAAATCTTCTTTTTTTCGTTTCCTGAAAGATGAGACGTTTTTTTTAAAAACAAAATGGTTCTTCATTCATTGATAGATGTCAATATCGTAGCAAAATGTATACATATATACCAAAATCTATTTTTGCAAAGCCATTCAAGCCTACTGTCGTACACCTACTAAAGAGAATATAACTGATGTGTAAATAAATCTGTCAAAGTTGTTAATAAGACTTTTTGGGGAGTTTGGACTGCCATGATGATTATTGACAGATTAATTTCGAGTTCTTCCGCGCCATCTATCGTGTCCTTTAAGAGTCCAACTGACAGACGTCACTGAAAGTCACTAATTGACTTTAAGTTTGGATAAAATAACCTATTTATTGTTAGGCTTCTTGGTAGCACTTACCTACCGTCAGGTGAAATGAAGGCCAAGCGTAGTCCTATATAAAAAGACCCTAACATTTTCCTCCCCAGTAATACATAGTGTATGCCTAGTGTTTTCTTCTCTTCCACGAGGTTAGAGTTTGACCGTATCCCTGTCACTCACCTCGACATGTCTCGACCGAGAGCATGACTGGCCACTAACTAGGGCTCACATTAACGGACCGTTAACTAAATAAACCATTAACTCTGGAAATTGTCTGCAGTTTTAACTGGCACGCTAATCGAGTGATGTTTAACTTTTATAGTAGTTATGAAAGATGCTCATGTCTGCTTTGCTTGTATGGACGAAGTGTTGGTTTTTGAAACTCCAAAACACATTTGAGATTAGTAGTACCTGTTATCTTCACCGCCTATGCTATCTCGATACCAAATTTCAAGCAGATATGTTAAGACGAAAAAGGGCAACATATACACAGAGAAACTAATATAATACTCAGCTGTATAAGTCCACTATTGGACACGAGCCTCCTCATAGATCGTCACGATGGGCGTCCTGTGATCAGTTGCCACGGTCACCATGCTCGCCAGGCGGGTTGGCGATCGCAATGATATTGTTATTACGTGGTTTTCTGCCCAACATCTGATTTTTTTCCCTTAGTTTTCTATTATGACATCCGCGAGATAAAATAAGGTGGTCTTATTCTAAAGCCGATACGACACGGTAAGACAAATATATTAATTTATAAATTTCGATGCATGTAGCACTGATTTCGGAACTTTAATCCTCAAAGCTGTGGTGTATTTAATGACGTCATAACAAATCTGATTTGAATACGATACGTACGAGTATTATAGTTCTCTGTGATGATACCAACGAAATTAAATGCAACGGACCGAAAACCACGACGACGCCAGCTCACGTACAGTTCTTAAAGCCTTTAAGTGAATTATTTTTAAATCGACCAGATTACGTAAACGCGAACGAAGCATTCTTGCGTACAACCAAACTTAAAATAGGACTTTAATGTAAACAATGAGAAATATCTCCCAAACAATCGTCTGGGCGAGGCGAGACATGGTTCCAGAGCTGCGTTTATAGAGCTATTAAATTAATTTATATGTAATTTTATACCCATATACTACATTTATTTATTGGGTGCGTGATATCGACTTTACAATAAAATTAACCCCTGTCTTACCGTGGGTGAAATAAAAGTCGACTAAGGGAAAAATCTGGACATTGGGAGCAATATCTACTTAGTTATAGCTACTCTGCCTAGCAGGGTGATCCTTGAAGGAACCAACCAATCTCCTTGGTTTGTTCCTCCGAGGGGGATGACAACAACGAGACCGATAAACAAAGGCTTCAAACTCAAAAAACTATTGTTGTATCGAGGGTTTAGTGAAACAGATCTGCTATAAGAAGTACATCGCAAACTTTGACGATATTAAAATCGATCGAAACGAAATATCATATCTTTAAATTATATCAAGTTGTGTTCTAATCGAAGCCAGCATTACTAAAGATTCACGACCAGATCTGCCGACAAGTATAGCGCGACCCTAAATGAACGGGGCCGGAGACAAATAAGAATAGTTATTTTCAATTAGGTTTAGTCAAAGCTACGTCGTCGTTATGTGCATTGCATTACATGGGTTTAGCAGTTTTATATACGGGGCTAATATTCTCATACGGCTTGAGTTTTATAGGTATCCAACACGTTACTGTCAATCAGTTTGTTAGTGGTTTTATCAACATTTGCCTCTCTGAAAGCTTTGACTTTAATACTGAATAAAAACTGTTATTTAGAGGTAATTCCATTTTTAACGCGACCCTTTCACGATTTCTTCATTAACGATCATGGGGTTGTGAGTCCTGAAATATGTGTAACTCACTATAGCATATTTTATGCTGACTTGAATTCTTAAGTATCTCCCGGGAACACTATCCCAGTAAAATATACGTCTTCAGGCCACAGTCTACATGCATGACAAATTTTATCACAATTGTTGGTGTCATTGAGAACGATAGATATAAAGCGGACTCTCTTTCGTATTTTATTTCTGATTTCGGCTTAAGCCGGACCCCTTTCCAACAAAAATTAAATGTGGCATATCCCTAAATCAAAGGGACCTGTAGAGACGAATAAGGCACCATTATTTTCAATTAGGTCAAGTCAGTGTCGATCTTTTCCGAGAACAATCGCAGCACTCACGCCTCGTGAGGGGCTTTCTTTTTATTTGGAGTGCTTAATTATATGTGAGGTTGAGAGATGGGAAATGATGGGATCGTCGTTTATTTTCTCAGTATTTGGGCATCTGGCCCCACGTTTTGGGGTCACGGAGTGACATGAGTGTTATTCGAACGTTGTTTTTATTTTGAACGCGCCACGGTTTGTTTCTGTCAGTGTCCGGCCATGTTTGTGTGAGATGACGTTCGATCCTTCAGTGCGTCTACCATGAGTTTACGTCGTCGATAACGTATATCGAATACTATCGGAAATTATTAGTACAATTAATAGTTATTATTGTAAAACCTTTCTCTTGCCCTTTCGTAATTATAATTTATGTAAACCTTAGCGAGAATGTTTATGGCGGCAGATTGATTTATTATTGTATAATTATTATTTTTTAAGTCTAAAATATTCTGTTCTCTGTTATTTCTCCAAAACTGAAAATAAAATAATTAAATGCTACTCAGTCGAGATGCGAATGACAAGGATAGAGCGATAGTTAACGATACACGTTATCGACTCCGTAAACTCATGATAGATGCACTGGACAATGTCTCACATTGCATGAAAGACATCTTTGTGTATAATTATGTGTCACAATGCTTGATACTCCAACTTGCATTATTTAATATGGCAATTCACTTTGTGCCTTGAGATCCCGCGACGGTACGAAAGCTAAATATTTTTGCCTGGCACGTTCAGCTGGGTTTGCACTTGGCCTTCTCACCTGGATGTAAGGTACCATAATACAGTTGGTTGGATAGCGTGGATACCCAGAATCTTTAAAGCAATGAGATCTTGAGTCAAGGCTTGACTGTATTGCGTCATAAATTGATTTCTTCATCTCTTTCTTATAATGAAGTGTTACCATACCAGATCGTAATTCGTTTTTTTGGAGGCCTTGTGATTTTTGGCACGGAAACATTTAAATGCAATTACACCCAAAAATGCTACTTTCTTGGCATTTTAATAGAAAAACCGGCCAAGTGCGAGTCTGACTCCGGGTTCCGTACGCTTTTTGTATGAGAGCTCCTTTAAATGTTTATTTTATTATGTTTTTTTTTTGTTGTATTTGTTGTTATAGCGGCAACAGAAATCATCTGTGAAAATTTCAACTGTCTATCACGGTTCATGAGATACAGCACGGTGATAGACGTACAGCGGAGTCTTAGTAATAGGGTCCCGTTGGTTAAACTTTGGGTACGGAGCCCTAGAAACTACAACCTAGACCTAAATTCGTATATCAATCAAGTAAAACCACTTGAAACTGGTACACTTTATATATTTTATCACCACCCTCGGTGAAAGTGTGTTAATTGCTAACATCCTTTCCTTTGTTGATATCAATTTAATGCTAAAAATATCTCCCCTCGGAGTCGTGGCTGCGTCGTACACAGTACAGCATTGTGCGCTTCAATTATTGTGGACCACAAGAGATGGTGAGATGAATTTGTTTATTACTCTCTTCCTTATTGAGTGTGTCTGGACTGTATCGACCCCTTCCTATGACTCACTAGAAAGCTGTGGACTTAGATGATTGTGGGATGACTTGAGATGCAGATACGGGCTACTGCTAGTGGACTGGAAATTATCCCACGGCGAATTCTTGAATTCCGCGATGAAAAGTAACCCATCTTTTCCGCCCCTTCAGCTATCCTTATGCAAAGAAAGTCATTTTGACTCTCCGCTGCGACGTAATGGAAGGAGAAACACTCATTCACGTATTTATACGTAATGTTAGTTTTTGTTAGTACTATCTTGGTAGTTTGCACTGTATCTTAGTTTTCCTAACTATGGGATTTCGTTTTTCAGTGCATCATAAGTTTATAGGTTCTTTGCACTGAGCGAGTTGCTTATAGTTGCTATAGGATTAGTACACCCGAACATTCTAGTAATATCTGAATATTGTAATTAAAAACTAATTTTAATCGACCAAAAATGTGTACAATCACAATCTTACTGCATTGCCTTGATAGAAATTGCCAAATTCACCAGAGGTTGTACGCTGCAGCCGGCTTGCTTTGACATAGCGGCGGCATTATTTGATTAGAGGCGGTGTACTTCACAAAGGCGACACTGTATAAGCGAACGGACTGAATATCCCAAACATGTCTCTCAAATAAATTGCTACACTATATAATTTAACTTAATTTTTGCAAGCGTCCGACCGTAACAGGTCCGGCATGAGGTATTTGTGCGTGGGAAGGTTTGCCAGACGCTACGTTGCATATTAGCTACTTAGGTGTGTTTATGTAACTCGTGGGTGTCGTTAAAGACGACTATGCAAAAATTTCAGATGGGCAACCCCATCAAACTATGCATACGCTTCGTTTTACTGCAATCCTGCATGCCACGTGTGGTGATCAGCGATGAACCCTCATAGGACTGTGTCCAATTGTAGACAAATGAAGTCGCTCACTATGAAACTATGCTGCCAACATTTAATTAATATCAATAAGCTTGCTGTCCAAATGATGACGTATTACTTCATGGAAAGGCAATTGAGAAAGTCAGAAGGCTTAAGTCTTATCATTTTCAATTTGTACAAAGAAGTAAGGAATATAGGTAGTAACTTTGCTCTATGATTTCTCAGCTTTTAAGAAAACTACAGTATGACATTCAGGCAATGAAAACTAGAGGGTTTTATCGAGTAAATGATAGGATCAAAACATGATTGGTTATATTTTTCTCGATAATTGTGATGTTTGAAATTACCTCTTTTAAAACACTTCGTCATCATCATTGCACTGTGGTACTGAATAAATCAAACTGTTATCTAATTACTGTGGTCTTTCCTAATAATAAATGAAATAAAATATGATTTATTTCAAGTATTTCATTTGAACAACTGTGGCCTAAATTGATGCCCCTAAATTGCTCATGCAACAAACTATCATAATCAAAACAAAAATATTATTACAAGTAAAAGTCCGGTCGATATCTGAGAAGAATTACTGTAGAGCATCAATTATAGTTAATGTATTAATTCAACAATGTAACTGCAGATAACGTTCCGATATTAGTATTTTTCTGATTCGTCTCGGCCCACATACAATGCTTCAATTGATGTATTTATTGGGCCCCTATATCTCCCCAGTGAATACAAAGAGTTGATGAATCATATTAACATCATATTAGTTCTTCTATGGTTGAATTATTTATTTAAATTGGATATTTAAGGTTCATTAACTGACATTATACTTCATACAGCAGAGCGTAAGGGAATATTTCATCTCGATACATTTTCGAAATCATTCGTGCGATTTTTTTGAAGAAGAAAAACACGAACGTTTATTTTGCAGAAATATTATTTGATATTTGTATGCTAGTGAATTCTGGATTTGCACATAAGATTATTTTCTTCTTCTATTTTATTAAAATGTTTACTGCCAATTATTTCTAAATTACACGCAGACGAAATTGAGGGCAGAAGCTTTATGAAATAACTTCAAATGACAAAATCAAATCAAACATAGTTTGAAGAATGTATGAAACCAATTTTTACTTAAAAATAAAAAGAACTCTGCTCGACACACCATCAGAATAATTTCAACAGCACTATCTCCTACGTTAGTCCACTGTTAGATATGATAGGCCACGTCGGTGGAAAAAGGTCATTATTACTCAAGTATAACATAGACATAGACAACAGTAACCTTGAACTTACAAATCGTTTCTATCTTACAACTTGTAAATCATAGGCACAAGAATATCCGAGTGAACGTTACGAGCGGCGCACGCGCCGCCGCCTCTCGTCCCGAGACTGTGATTGATGGGTGGATAGATCCCACAGGTCATGCTAACTATCTGTTATAAAAACATTAAACTGTGTTGTAGTCTTAAGACAACTTGGGTTAGACATGGACTGAGTTTTTATTTTAATGTCAAATTCAATACATACTAAAAGATAGACACAGTTCAAAGAGAAGTACATACAATTTTTATATTACAACACGAACAAAAATACATAACACGTTAAAAAACCAAACTAGAAACCGACTTCAATTGCCCTAAAATGTTTGCTCTTAGAGGTAAAATTGTCCTATTTGGTTTTCATTGATTTTCTCAAAATGCGCTAAATCAATTACGATAAAAAATTTATGGGATCACCTTTGAAGTATTCTCTACCAAACACAAAAAGAATAATCAAAATCGATTCACAATTGGCGGAGTTATCGCGTGACATACATACAAAAAAGAAGAAGAAATATACAGTCGAATTAAGAACTTCCTTTTTTGAACTCGGTTGAGAAAACAACAAAATAGAAGAATTCATTTGTTGTATTGGGTAACTGGGTTCCGAACACAGCATGTGCTGCAGCGAAGACAGTTAGGGCAATGTGTGTGACGGTGACAGGGCACACACCCTGCGCCGACCCAACGATACCCACACTCGTTCCTCCCATTCCCTGTGGAAAGACCGTCAGCCTAACCCAAGTCGGTCTGGGCGTCTTTAATGTGTCAACCAGTCTGGGAAGTATTTGAATACAGATTTAAGGATGATGAACCAATGTTTGACATCGTTACAGGCACAATTATCGAACGGTTAATTACCGTGATGAGTCATTCCTCTAATCTTGTGCTGAAGTCGATTTATGAATCAGACGTTAGGGCACGTAGGCTGATTCACCAAACGAAATGTTTGAATACAGTTGTATCCGTGGTGTCTTTTATGCGTCCGATTCCCAGTCCCCGGTAATTAGGGAGGGTCCGACCAGATAATGACCTTTGTCTGTTTGTACGTTGGGTGCTTTTACACGGTCGAAGTAGCAACAACTCCTCAATTTGGGTTTGATTGAAACCACTTTTACAAACTGATCTCTTACGCATTTTTATATCGACTGAGTTGGTTGGTTGACTTCGTAATTGACTGTCATTAAAAATTATTATTTACGTATGTTTGATTCGATGCGATAAAACGATGTAATAGTTTTGAAAATATAATGAGCTATTGAGGATTTACATGGAATGGATCTTAGAAACCATTAGCAGTAGATTTTTTTAAAAGTAAAACGAAATACGTGTTTATACATATGGATGTATTTGGATATTCACATATATTGTATATATTCTTGTATACGCAATTTGTTAAGATAATTAAATATATATAAACAGGATAATAATAAATAACATACCGACTCATAAAATTGAATCATCAATCATTAACCGCCTATACATGTCCCCACTGCAGGGGCTCAGGCCTACTCTCCTACAGAGAGTGCATGGGCCATAGTCCAGCGGGACCAGTGCGGATTGGTAGACTTCACACGCACCTTTGAAATTCTTCTCAGGAGTGTGCAGGCTTCCTCACAATGTTTTCCTTCACCGTAAAGCCAATGGTAATGATATTAAGCCGTCGTAGTTCAGTTGGGTAGAGCGTCAGTCCTTGAACAATCGAGGTTTTGATCCCGGCTCCACTTGACCAATGAGTTCCAATTTGTTATTTGGAAAATTTAATACTTGTATTTAAAACAAAAGAAATCCGTTTTTGCAGCTGTATTTTTCATTGGACTCTTATGTCACTTACAGTACCGAACGATTTCTGTTTTACGATGATCATTATTGACTAAAAATCATGATTGACACCGTTGATCGATCGTCTAAACACACCCCTGCCCCTCTGCTGCCCGCACAACGCAGTTGCATTAGAACTCAACATTAATTCAGTAAATGAGTCAACCATTATTTTGTTTTTGTACAGTAAATGTGGATATTTAAATAGGATTCCGGTTGTGTTAATTAGTTTTATCTTGGTTATTAATTGCGACCGCCCTCATGCAGGGCATAGATAAATACGGTGAGAGCTATTATGTTGTTGGTTTTAAAACATTTTGCTCGATTCAATGCAATACGAGAATAGGGAAATTAAGGGTTATTTTTTATTCTTAAACTTTTTACAAATTAAAAAAGCTTAAATCATTTTTTTAAGATTTTTAATAAAAGACGTTGTGGGCATAATATGGCGCGGGCTTTTGCCAATTGAAACGTCAATGTCACATGATAATTTGACAGATACTTTGTGGTTGAGAAAATATCTAAAACTAATAATTATAAAATAATTAAAGAAACGTATCGGGGGATGCACGTAGAGATGTCGAAATGGTTTTTGACTCTCATTTCTTGAGAAATGAAACTTTTCAATTACGTGACGTTCTGTTTAGCACAAACAATTCCATCTTAAATAGATAATAAATTTATCTTATGCCGCTATCTTATAACGAATGTAGCCTGGACATGAAACTGCACAAGTTAAATTACATCAGAGAGATTTAAATATAGTAATAGGTTATAGAGCGGGCATTGGGAAACATTTCATATAAACATTTTGATCTCAAAAGTCTCAAATGGTATGTCAAATGTCTTGTACAGCCGCTTGACGTGATGTGACAATAGATTGAGTAACTTATTAGCAATTGGTAATTTCTCTTTCTATCGCATAACTCTTATCTCTTCTGATGCGCCATCCAACATAGTAAAACACCCCGGGTGGCAGTGCGGCAGTATAAGTTCCTAGCGAATCAAAATGTGTGGTGTGGCTAGAATTCAAATGTACTGATAAAAATATGTAATTGTGATTGCATGAGTAGCAGTAATTTAAATCCATTTCCTTTCCTAATAAAATGATAGTAATGGACCCCGCGAAACGGGTTGAGGTTCGTTCGTCTAGCGCAGTTAAATTATTGTTTCCTGTCTTTCGAGTATTTACTTCATTGCTTGTTTCGCGCTTTTCCATTCATTTCATTTTATATGTAGGATTTTAGTAATATTTTTTGCAGTACTAATATCGAACCAAAACGGCAGGATACGACGTGAATTCGTATAACCAAAGTATTTTTAAAAAAAATACGGAGCTGTGGAAGTGAAACGCGCATGATAATGTTCTTTTTTTGAAATTCCTAAAGATACCATGAATTGAGTAGTGAGAATGTGTCGAGTTGCATAATGACATTCAGTACAACATTATAACACTCGTTTGGATTCTATTATGGTTACTATGACACTGGTTGTTTTTAATGTTGGTAATAAGCTAACTGTTTCAGAAACATTTATACAGGATTTAGCATGTGTGTAGATAAAAGAATATTCAATGCAGAACTTTGAACAACTTCAGCTATAATACAAGTTTTAATTCGTCCGTCGACTTACTACACGTCTGGTCTGCGGGCTCGGCTCGGCCCACGGCACATTGTTCGCCAAGTCATTGAACTCCCGAATCTTCCTTCGGCCGTATTATAGCGACAATAAAAAATAGTCCGCGCATCGCCACCGTAATCGAATGCGAGCTGTATATGGAAACAATCAGACAGGTCGCGTTCTTTATACTTTCTCAAAAAACCTCTCGACAATCCGACACAAATGTCCGTTGTACTGACGGCTCTATGGCTGTTGTAATTGCTTATGTAAGCTGCTTTTGATAGCTGTGTGTCGTATCATTCTGCCCGCCATCACCCGTTGCATAATTATGTACATTATAGTCGTATTGACAGATGTTAAATAAGACACCCTTATGAGAAGGAAGATGAAATGAAGCTAAGAACGACTACAAAGAGCCCCACGATAACAGTTGTTGAGCACTGTGCAAAATACCAGACAGTAAGGCTGTATAATAGGATGCACAATGAATTCAAAATCATTAATTGTATAAAACTGTTTAAATAATAATTAAAACGTCATCTTTTGGAAAACTGCTGTTACAATATTGACGAGTTTTGACGATTAGAATTTAAGTAATTTATGATTATTATTTCATCTTGCTACGAGTATAACTTTATTTCTTAATTTTTTATTATATTAATGTGTCTTAGCTTAAAAATTTCAAACACAATGTAACTGTTATTGAATAAAATTTAAATTGAATTGAGTTCTTGAGCTGTCTTTTAGAGTATCTGACGCAATGACAAAATTAAAAAACGTTGCACGTCAGTATGATCTTGTTGACCTGCAGATGATGGTTCTAATCTCAAATCATCCCTAACGTGCTTCTATTTCCACTAAAGAGAGAAATAGAAATATCAACGCGATTATATTTACGGAAGAGAAATGACTTGCGAAATGATATTCGCTCCCCGATCTCCTTCAGTTGGGAATACGTTCTAGATAAGGATACTGCTGAGAAGGTATATTTTTAGATGAAAATGATCGTCGCTCTAGCCTATTTTTCCGTCATGGAAAATGGAAAATGTATCTTCTTGGTCGATACTGTGTATCTAATCTTAACTTGTCCCTAATGGTAGATAGATAAGATCTACTCATTATATCTGAAAGCGTGACGAAGAAGTGCTACCTTTATGATTTTAAATCACTGAAGTTATACTGAATTTTATTAGATTTTACACATAGGAAAAAATTTATGGATAGGCCAATATAATTTAGTATTTTATTCATAAAACATTGACGTTTAAGACACTTGCTAATTTGTAGTTACGTTCCACGCCCTTATTAAATTTGGCTGAACTTAGTAAGCGATTATAATCAAGCGTATTATGAATATTATAACATAAAAAGATGCTAAACAACTCAAGTTGTCTTGTGCCCAAATCTGCTGATGTATAAAGCTGATAAAACACGAACATAAAGTCTTTATCAAGAATCAAGGATTCTTGGTCCTTCAAATATGTAAATGAATATTTAAATTTACATTGGATCCCAACTTGGATGTAGCAACAAGAAAAATAGCGCTTTAGCTTATTCCATTATAGCATTACTTCCTCATCGGCTAGCCATCAACAAACTTTCGATTCGCAAACAAATTGAATTGGAAAATCCCGTGACTCGCATGAAAAAGGGGTGTGGTTGGTTCGCCGGGTGTCGCCGGGGGTGTAGGGTAGTTATGTCTAGAGGGGGGTGGGGGGGTCTCCCGACGACCGACGGATCAATACGAACCCCCGCCGCCTCTCGCCCCGCTACCGCCGACCAATCTCCACCGGCCCTACGTCTTTCGACACCAATGCTTGTTTTTTTATAGCTCCCATTAAAGCTTGCTCTGCGATAAATGAATAAAAGCATATGTTGGTATTTTTTTACGTGTCGGTAGCGGAATTTGAGGGTTTGTTTTTTCAGCTAGCTAACGTTGTTTCATATCCGTGTTTCACAGAACAGGATTGCCTTCAACTAAGTGCAGTTAGTATGCTTAGGAAGCTTTTAATTTCTGCTTTCATACAATACAATAACACTGTTTAGATTCAGGTTTAGCATTATTGCGTTTTAACAACTTTTCTGGAAATGAAGTAGAAATCAATAACAAGCAAATAAATTCGAAATTGTTGTTATAATATTCAAAATTCAAATCTATATTTGATTTTCCAACTAAATACAAGCTTTCGGGACTGCAGAACAAACCAAAATGACTTTCATATTTCCGTGACCACATCCACCTTATTTCTTTTTCATATCGCAATAAAATAAAACTCAGTGGTCGCGGCAGTCACTTACCTAAGTGCGTCGTAAAGGACCTGTTGAATGTGCGTTAGAAATAAAGTTAGGATCCAGCGAATTCTTGTGGAATGTTAGAAGCAGTTAGGATAGAGCGTTTTCTTGGTGAAAGTGCGTTAGATCTAAAGTTAGGATCGAATGGAATTTTGTTGATAGAGTGTTAGATCCAAAGTTAGGATCGAATTGATTCTTGTTGAAAGAGTGTTAGATCCAAAGTTAGGATCGAATTGATTCTTGTTGAAAGAGTGTTAGATCCAAAGTTAGGATTGAATGGATTTTTGTTGAAAGAGTGTTAGATCCATAGTTAGGATCGAATGGATTTTTGTTGAAAGAGTATTAGATCCATAGTTAGGATCGAATGGATTTTTGTTGAAAGAGTGTTAGATCCATAGTTAGGATCGAATGGATTTTTGTTGAAAGAGTGTTAGATCCATAGTTAGGATCGAATTGATTCTTGTTGAATTAGCGTAAGATGCAAAATTAGGATCGAATGGATGCCTGCGTCGTAGATGGTCATATAAACTAAAACCGCACATAGATAGTGTAATTAAATCAACTAATTTCATTTTAACGGTTTAAACCAGCAGTAGCTTAGCTAATGATTGTTGTATTCTAAGATTTGATAAAGACAAAATACTGTTACCAAACAAAAAGAATTTATCATTTTGTCCAATCCTTTGATGTCCCAATCGCTACCAAAATATACCACAATTCTCTTGGTGTTTATAAATAAGGTTCTTTTGACAGAGTATTTTAGGTTCGCGCAATTTAAATGCAAAATAAGGGGTTCCGAGTTATTTAAGATTCAAAGTACGGGCCACGGTGGGTACGCGGAAATATTTAGACCTTAGCTATAACATTTCACATTATGGACCACCTGGGGGTGAAATTTGTACCATTTGGTTGGTGCGGCGGTAATAGAATTCTCTCGTGGCATATGTTCTGTCCCTTAAATATTTATTCAAAGTTTGGGCCAGACTGACAAAAATTTGACTAGTGTATTCCTTTCTTCCTAGGTGTAAGAGATTCAATTGCACTGGAATAAAAAATATGTAATTAAACAAAAGAATAGAAGGATAACGAAGGTTTTTTTTTTCGATTTTAAAAATACTATTGACTAACGATTACAAAAAAGAATGAGTTGTTTGATGTGGGAATGCAATTATTTCTAAGTCACAATTTCTAAAATCTGTGTTTTGCGCGCAACTTCATGATTATCCTACGGGAACACTTTATCGGAGTAAAATGTACCCTAAGTCCTTTCCATGACATAGAGTATGTGCCTGACAAATTTCACCAAGATCGTTTCAGTTATTTTCGCATTGAAGGATCACTAGTTCTTGCGCGTGGACTTCGGAATGTATGCAGATATGCTCGATCAGGATAAAAACTAGCTGACGTCCTTTTCCGGCCCTTCAGCTATCCCTACACAAAAGATCTAGTCATTCTGACCCTCCTTTACGGCGGAAAAGACAAACAAACTCACTTGCGTACTTATAACACTAGTATGGATTTTCACAAGTGCTTTTCTTAGTAATTACACGTACGAGTAATAATTACTATATCACGTCTGTGTCTCAAATTCATATAGAATTCATCTTTTTCCCTAAAATAGCCTGATTATGTTACGGTTGATGTATCAAGGCTCCAATAACGGTACTCTCTTACGCCCATCATACATAAGACAAGGATAAACGACTTCTACGTCATTTATCATCTTGGATAAGGCACATAAAGCGTAAGGCCATGCTCCATTACTCTTAGATTACTTTAGGATCGTTCTAACGATGTTTTATTGTGTCAGTGGATGTTGGATTATGCACTGCCACTGATATCGAACAAATAATAGAATGAGACCATGATATTGTGGCCCATTTGATACCCAGAAGCAAAAACAAGCATCCCTTCTCAAAAGTTTTAAAAAAGTATATGCATTTGTCTTCATTTCGACTGATGGTGGTGGAGGCCGTCACATGGAACGCTCACCCAAAAGCCTCAAAATTAACCAGTCGCTGTATCAGCTACCTTCCATATTAGAACACAATCACTGCTATTTGTCATCCGACTTAGATAAATAAATAATAAATAAAAGTAATTTAAATAAAAACATCATTAAAAACAAAACGAAGAACGTGTGACGATAACTTTTTGTTTTGTTAAAAAAGCATAAATTAAAGAACTACTCTTTGCTCCGATACAGATAAAATCTAGTTTAGCATAAACCTGCGTCAGTGTGTCTATCCTGCGTTCGCACACGTATTCCGCCAAATGAAACAACGAGACAGCAACCTTTTTATCAGTACGTCGATTCCTACCTTCGTTACTACACTCTTTCAATAACCGAACGAAAAAAAAGAAATCAGTTCAACGTCGTTTTAAGTTTCAGTCTATCTACAAATGAATGTTTTTTAGATAGTTTTCCGCTATCAGTGCGCTATATTATTTATTAAATATATTGAAGAAACAGTAAAAGTGACGATTTCTTTAAATAGATTTCGTTTTGATTGTTATGTATATCGGTTAGCTAACGTAATACGTTTTAAATATAGCTGTTGAGTAGATATCCGGCTAGCGGTTCCCGCCCGGTCAACTTGTGGCTATCTGGCTTCCGATCTAAGCCCACGGCAGGCGGTGGGTGACCGGACTACGACTTGGTTAGTACTGTCTACCAACGCTCGCAACTGTCTGATGGAGTTGTACTCCATTGTGGTTCAATCCATATACATACTAATATTATAACTGCGAAAGTGAAACGAAGGGTCAAAACGACTTTTGATCCGACTGCGGCAAACCCCCAAAGGAGGGTTATGTGTTTGACCTGTATGGAAGTCCGACTTTATGGTCGCTCGTAACTATGAAACAGCTAAACCGATAGTAGGGAGACGGCCCGGTAGACGTTTCCCGGTAGGTGGACGGCGCTCGAGAACTCCCCATCGGTTATCGGTTCTTCGAGCGATGTGGCCTGCCACTTCAGCTCACTGACTCGTCGAGCTATGTCGGTGACCTAAGTTCATCTACGGATTTCCTCATTCCGGATTCACGTAGAGAAATTCCGAGCATAGCTCGTTCTATCGCTCGCTGAGTGACTGCGACTGCGAGAGATACGAGTATAATAAATTCTTTGTTCCTGATACGTCTAGGTATTTGCCTTAAATTTAATTTATTCTCCACTACTTAATTGTTTTTGATAGAAGCCTATGTAGTGTCATCGACTGTCCGAGACTACCTGAGAACAACCTCCAAACAGATAATGAAGAAAATCATTGTTTGCTTCCGAAAGCTTCAGTAATTAGTTTTTGACGGACGAATAAGTTTAAATTAGTTCACAGGATTCAATGAACGTTTGCAGGATTCTTTTTAATTTTCTGTGTCGTTGTTTGGGGCAAAGGTTTTCATTTGCAGAGGCTATAATTTGAGATTAATTTGAGACTCGTGCTCAATGATATTTTTGATTTCTGAAGTATTTTAATTATAACTTTTCCTCTAGGCTACGAATTTAATTTGACCTAGACTTCAGACTTCATTGAAAAGAGATTGTATATAATGGTTATTCCGGGACCTTATAAGAGTTCTTTAAAAGTATTGCTTTGTTGTTCTTAGTGCAAATAACGCTGGGGTACCATCAGGAGGTTCTAGTGAGAGTACATATCGGTGTGTGTTTTAACTGTATCACTAAGTGACAAGTTAAATCCACCGCCGTTTCGAGCCACAATGCAACACGTCACCTCATTAGCGGCTCCCCCTCCCCCCGCATGCCACTTCCGTCATATTCGTCCACGTCATCTGCATTAATTGTCCACTCAGGAAGTGAACCTGCATACCACAGATGGCTGGGGTGACTTGGACTATATTCATTTAACTGAAACGACAACATTGTATATGTACGTACGAGATACTATATTAATGACTATAAAACATATCGAATACCCATGTGTATGCGACATAGAATACTTGGAATGTCTCGTGTGTCTATGTGTTGGTTTGATAAACGTCGGTCAGTGTATAAGGTATATGACTGAGGTCTTGACGAAAACGTGTGCATTGTCGAGCCAGTGAAGTGATAAACAACGTCGTAGCGAAAAAATCCTGCAATGGTCATAAAGGGCACATGGCCTCACCTCCATCTCACCTGATGGTAAGTGACGATACGGCCTCAAGCTGATAGGCGCTGTCTCTGCTGTCTTTCATAACGGAACACAGTCTAGCGGGGTACGTTTAGGAAACGTTGCATAGTGGATTCTACACGGAAGAAGTAAAAAAATCTAGTAACTAATAACTAATGCATCTTATGCAATCATGTACGTAATAAACATATACATGATGATAGACATAGCAAAAACTACCAAACTAGGCTATTAACTCGCATAAATGAGCTAATTTCAAAACTAAGGCACAGGAAGTGGCACATATTCCCGTCTGAAGCGGCACAGTGTGTGAATCCAAAGAATGACCTTTGCAATACATAACTGAAAAAAATGGCTACACAGATCGCCAAGTCACAGAAAAAGTACTTAAAAAATAATCTTCAGTTGCTTCTAGATGACTTAACTGATACATTATTCCTGGTCTTGCTTGATGTAAACGAACATCGTCAGTACCAGTCCTCCAAGGTCATTGGACGCTACTAAAGTGATCTAAGGGCCCGATACAATAGACAGTGTGTTAGCGAGTTTAACGGCAGGGATAGAACACAAGAATTCGATTGATAACGCGAGAAATTATCGCTGGCGGAGGCCAGCGGCTGCCGAGGCCATAACAACTGATAGTGGCCCTTCATTTCAAGCAGCGCTACGTTCTATAAATAACTACTATATCTTCGTTTAAAAGCTCGCGGGTGAAAGTCAGTTTTCGCTTTCTCGTTCCGTTTTGTTTTTATTGCTATGTTTTATGGGGGTGTAATGGATCCGTGTGGTGGCAGCTGTTTAGTGGACGTGTGCAGTGTAAATCCAAGACTAACACTGATGTGTGATACAATTTTAACGCATATAACAGCATTGTCTTCCTTTCTTTTCTAATTCTTCAACTAACCAGATACCCAAAAATCAATCTGAATTACGAACAAAAATAAACTAACTGACTTTCCAATCTATAATATTACCAATGGTATTGATAGAAAATTACATTCTGCCCCAGACTTCATCTACATGGATAAAAGTATACTGTCGAGAAAACAATTCAATGAGAGAATCGTCTGAACGTTCAAACCTTCACATGTATACCATTCGTAGATTCGATATCAAAACAAAACGTCTATCAGTTGAAAGGTTGAGACATGGCAGTTGAACAAACAAACAAATCATTTTTTCATCGTCCCCGCAAATCTTAGAAGGCTTTTTGAATTCCTTTCATCGACAAACAAAAGATAAAGGTGACAAATAGAAGATAGCACGTTCCAACAGATAGTGCCAAGGTTTGGACAAGGAAGAAAGGTGTTGCGTGTTATGGGGGTGTTGTATGTGTAGTGTATGTTTGCAGGCGAGTTATCGAGCTGTCGGGTAAACACGGGATATTGGAAACAGCGAGGTTCTTGTAAAGTTATTTGAGTTCATCTTACGAGGCCGTACACAAAATAGAAATGGGCAGACTTGGGCATTCGCGGACTGCTGGCTCGAGGCGTGCGTCGAGTGTTACATATAATGCACGGTTTAGGTTATTTTATTTCAATTAGTTTTTTTTATTATATTATATTATTTATATCGTTTTAGGGTTCCGTAGCCAAATGGCAAAAAATGGAACCCTTATGGATTCGTCATGTATGTCTGTCTGTCCGTCCGTATGTCACAGACACTTTTTTCCGAAACTATAAGAACTATACTGTTGAAACTTGGAAAGGAGATGTATTCTGTGAACTGCATTAAGATTTTCACACAAAAATAGAAGAAGAAAAAAACAATAAATTTTGGGGGTAACCCATATTTAGACCTGAAACACACACAAAAAATTTCATCAAAATTGAAGTGGTCTTTTATATTATGCATTAACACTTATGGAAATACAGTATTCACGCAAAAGAGCGATATCGCCAATATTTCGAATACGATCTCTTAAAAGAAGTCGTTATAAATTATCTCTTTGTAACATTGTCTCTATAATTCATTTATGATGATGTTCCTCGGCAGTGTTTTTATTATTTAACTAGCTTATATCAGAATATATGTTCGATTGGTATAACAAGAGCATAAATTATATCAAGTTATTTTGACTCTCCGTGAAGAAAGTACAAACAAACAATGATAAGGTTACGGTAGCTTATAATATAATTGGACATGTTTATGTCGCTAATTCTTTTATTTTCGTTTATTACGAACTACTAAAGATAAAAGCTAATAATAAGTTAGGAACAAACTAACATTATTTACGAAAGGAAGTTAACTTACATATGAATGGAATTTAAAAAACACTACCACATCTACAATAGAACACGTCAACAAGCCAGCGACAACCCCAGCGCCCAAAATCAATGAAATCCAAACCCACATGGTCACATATGCGGGTAGAGAAAAAAAAGAGGAATGGAATGACTGTAATAAACGAAATATCATATTGTAGCCTTCCCGAACATTGTGAGGGCAAAAAAACGTTTCGGAAGTAGGGTGACCATGCGTTGGCTCGCATGTTATACAATTGATCAAAAGCAATGAGAGATTCCTACATGTAAATAATCCTCGTGATTTTAGACTTCGCTGTCCGTCCGTCTGTTTGTCCGTCTGTCACCAGGCTATATCTCGTTAACCGTGATATTAAGACAATTGAAATTTTCACAGATTATTTATTTCTGTTGTCGCTATAAAAGCAAATACTAAAAAACAGAATAAAATAAATATTTAAGGGGGCTCCCATAAAACAAACGAGATTTTTTAGAGTCGGGCGTTTTAACTTGTTTGTAGCGCCATCTAGTAACGGGTTACGAGAGGCGCATTCGTTAGAGGACTGTTCGGTATACATATATTAGATATTTATGGTTTTCCGTATTTTATTAAACTATATTCTGTATGGAACCTTCGGTGCGCGAGTCCAACTCGCACTTGGCTGTTTTTTTAAAGCAACTGTCGACTAAAGTTCTCTTGTCACGACTAACTCCGAATGAGGCTCATTTTCAATAACTCTATAGCATTTGATGATGTGGATCGTACACAATGATATTCGTGTATAATTTTTCCCTGTGTGGGACTTATTCAGCATATAAGTGATATACAATTCAAGTGGCAAGCATAATTAGAAAGACGTACTTTGGACTGTTCAAACATAAATTAAAAAACACATTATCGACAAGGTACAATATTGTGGATCTATCAGATCTGTACACAGTGATAGAATGAGCCTTGTGAAGAAAGATCCAGTAAAAAAAGTAATATTTAACATGACGATTCAAACTTCCAAAAAAAATGTACAAAATTAAATACTTGACTACGTTCCCTATAAATGTCCTCTAAAAGTCATAAATGATGGAATGCCTACACCGAAGTACGTCGCAAGAGTATAGGGCTTTGCTTGGCTTGCCCTTCCTCTCTTTAACTAAATATAGATCAGCGAAGCGGTCGGAATTTATATTCTAAACACATTTGCCACCTACCGGAGTAGCTTAGCGAGGATTAGAAGTGCCTAGCGGATTCGATAGTTGGGTATTTGTTTCTTAGAGTCCCTATCGATATTACTAATGCGATGTGTTGTTTTGTTTATCTTTCTTTTACACACAGACCCACACACAGTTCCATTGAAAACCAAGTCTTTTATAAATATGTAGAGCATTTCGAAATTTTAAAATCGAATAACGAAAAGTTACAAAAATATCATCCCACAAATTCGAGCCTTCATGTAAAGTAAGGCTATCGTATAATAAAAAAGCTGCTTCAAATTCGGTTCACAAATGGTGGAGATATTTGGTAACATAATTACCCGTATTACTCGACTGCGAAAGAGGGTTATGTTTATGAACCTGAACGGCTCGATGGATTTTACCTTGAGAGGTGTCGTTAGATTCGTATTTACCATAAGAGTGACATTAAGAGGGTATGCTGTTGTCAAAGCGCCCATACGAACGTAGTCCAGTCATATTTTGAGTATTAAGCTATGAAAATCTATGAAATTTTCAAGACACAATCTAGAAACAAATATCTGTGTCGGTGGTGAGTCAGATTTTCGTTTAAATATATACTTCCAGAGTTACAGGGCGTCAAAGTATTGTATTTTTCGGTAATAAAAAGCCCCAACTTTGAACCTGATTTACAAGAGTATGAATCAATTTAGAACAATTTGTAAAAACCACCGACATCTGAAATTTCATTAGTATACTGTATTAAAAAAATGGTTACATAATATACTGTATCCTTCAAATGATCCCTGGACTACGAAACATCCAAATAACGGGTGGATGACATCGCGTAATGTATGCTATCTCACCGTACGCGCTCGGGTAGGATAGGGCTCGGAGAGGGACAGCTACAAAACAATGCAACCTTGAAACCGATCACGTGGTCTTACCAACATAGCCTCTTAAGTACATCAAGTCATTAAAGGTTAAAAAAATTACGTGGTCGGTTTTAAAAAAAATACTTTTCATTCATTTGTTAATGTCGGTTGTCAATGACCCCGTCTGTGACTAGGGCTGATTTACAAAGGTTGTTTTCTCCAACGGTTCGAAGTGGCTGTATTATAAATCCTCTAGCACACGTTACTACGAGCATCAGTTACTGCGTAGTTGAATTAGATTCAACTGATACATTTTGCGTCGTAAATAAGCTTGAGTACGAGTACCTATATGAATGTAATGTTTATTGCACATTTATTAGCTCTTGGAGGACAAGGAATTTATGCAACAATTAAATCAAATGTTATACAACTGTTTCCTCTCTTATATTGCAGTGCCTTCGGACAAGGTCCATAAATGGGTCATGTAAAACCTATGGAATGCAATAATCAAATATAGTATTAAGTACCTTATACTTTTAAACAAGCATGTTTTGTTATTATGTGCTAGTTTACTTTTATACTAGTAATAAACCTTCTTTGCTCGCGTGGATATTTCTTTCTTAGTGATTCTTTAAATCCTCCAATGATCAAATTGTTCTATTGTTCAAATTACAAGTTTCTAGCTCAAGGAGTTTGGCTGGAGGTAGGTTGGGCTCAGGGAAGCCTTTTTATCTATAAACATGTTAATCGCTTTTAAATGTCTAGTTTTTTTTAAGAAACTCATTCGGGCAACCGCTTCAAATAAAAGTTCGTCGAAGTGCAATAATTATTCGCTTAATCGTTTGATCTAACGTTCATCATAAAAAGGATTTACAATGATCATCATTTAGTTGATCCAATCCAATCCACTTGTGTTTAAATTTTCTTATTGTACTGACAATTACTGCTTTGACAGGACCTTTACACAATTTGGCAACTCATTGTTAGTTTAGAACAAATTACATACAAACGTACTCCAAATAACTCAATTAAATTAATGAATTCGTAAACAGTCAATAGATAAAGGAATCCGAGTTAGCAACTTACCAAACAATTCCGAACAAAATAACCAAGTAATTAAGTTATCGTAAATTAAATAAAGCAACACGCAAAAATATCTCAAGTCCAATAACACTATTAGTAAAACATTTTCATACGTCAAAGTCTCCAATATAATCTAATTCGACGTTGAAAGCCACCTGTCAAAAGAAATTTCTCCGTTCCCCAACAAACGAGAAAAATAAATACAGTTTCCGCCTTGAAATAAGGCTTTAAGAAGACTTGATAAATTGAGTTTCTTTGTATTACTTTTGTTGGAAGTAGAATTTTCATCTAACAGAAAATAAACGAATGTAGTCCGCTTGTAAAGAGTCTAAAGGGAGGAATTCTTTCATAATTCTGGTGCCGTATCATAATGAAAACTGAAAATTCTTAACAAAAGAAGCAATTTATTGTACTCTAGTAATGGAGTGACTAGATATTTGGGCGTAACTTTTAGGGTTCGGACCCGAAGGGTAACCAACGGGACCCTATTACTAAGACTTCGCTGTCCGTCTGTTACTGTTTGGTTTTTCAAATTTCAACTGTCTAACTATCACGGTTCATGAGATACAGCCTATCTCATGAACCGTGATAGCTAGACAGTTGAAATTTTCTCATATGATGTATTATTTCTCTTGCCGCTATACCAACAAAATACTAATAACCAAAATAAAATAAATATTTAAGGAGGTTCCATACAACAAACGTGATCTTTTGCTCGATATTGATAACGGCTACAGGTATTCACTTTATATTCACTTTAAAATAAATAATTAAAATAAAACTAAACAAATATTTAAGGGGGCTCACATACAACAGACATGACTTTTTGCCGTTTTTATAGATAATGGTACGGAACCCTTCGTGCGCGAGCCCGACTCGCACTTGGTTGGTTTTTTGGGCTTCACTTGGATTGATATAGAACTATACTTTATTATTTTAAGCCAAAAAGTAGATTCTTACTTTTATTGTACAGGCTTAATTATATAACAAAAACATATCGTATAGTTACATAAATAAATTACAAAGGCCACAAACTTTCCCATACCCATTTCCCCTTTCATGTTAGTTAGTTGAACATGCTATTTTTCTAGTTAATATTCAGTAATACTTTGGAATACACGTGAATAAATACTAGGTCATATTGTCACGCTACGCTTGCCGTACTGTACTAGATTTTACTTTTTACGGCCTGAAACATTGTTTCATTCGAGAAATTTTAAATTCATGATGCTGTAGATTTAGACTAGATTAGTCAAAGGATCACTAATCACCATGTTTATTCTGTGAATTTGAGATAGCAGATGTACAGATTGACGGAGCTGTCCAAGTGACCAATGAAACTACAGAAAGGGTGATTCTATTCAAAACCAGGCACGTTTGTAAATGCCTAACTTTTTTAAAGCCGTGGTAACTCAGTTGAGTCAAGTCAAGTCCTTGAACAATCGAGGTCTGGGTTCGATCCTAGCTCGTACAAATGAGTTCCAATTTGTCATTTGGAATTTATGTAAGAATGATAAAAAATCATTATCATTTTCGATTAAGGAAAACATCGCGAAAAACCTCCTGAGGAGAAATTCAAAGGTGTGTGAAGTCTACCAATCCGTATGGTCCTGCGTGGTGGACTCGTACACTCTGTAGGAGATTATGCCTGAGCCCCGGCAGTGGGGACATATGTAGGCTGTTGATGATGTGAACTTTGTCTGCCAGTGTCCAGTATGCTGTCACGGCATTGAATAACAATGAATCAGAATGTACGCAAATGAGGAAATTCCTGTAGCACGATTAGACTAGGTACTGGTGTTGTAGGGTTGTCACCTTACGAATAATTTCCAATCGGCCTGCACTTGTGTATACACTATTTGAAAAATCAAGCAATAATCTAAATATGTAAAGAAAAATACTAGAATTACATTTCTACATTTATTGTAATTGTACAAAATCATTCTTTTAGTACTAAGTGACAGCGTCAAGCGTCATTTTATTGACGCCATCTTTGTTTTCAACGTTAAGTCTTACCTGTTTCGTGTGTTTTATATGTTTTTGTACAAATAAACTAAACAAAAATGTACAAAAATACAAACTAAATCACTTTTATTTGATAATAGCCTTATAAAATTATAAGTTTACAAGACCAGGCCTTGGCTCCATACATTCGCGGAACGTGTAATTTATTAAAAAGTCCATTCAATATAGGTTAATGGGAAGTTAGTAAGAATTGAAATAAATTAGCTGAGGTAAGTGGTACCATATTTTGTTGTCGGGGTTTATGCTAAGTAAAGCGCTAGATAAAAAAATTCCAGTACAGCATTATTATGTCATTTTGATATTACCAGATACTCCAATTATATGTGTGCAAATTCATAATATCTGGTTCTTTCAGGGTTATCCAAAAAGATATCCAAAAAGACCCAGTCTTCCAGTCCAGCATAATTTGTTCCGAAATATATTTTATAATATTGGTGTGAATGTCATGCACAGCCCTGTCCCTGATAATAACCCTAGCATGTACCTACATATGAGCTATTTCTATTGTTCGGATATGAGTCACCTCAGTACTGGCTAGCTACTGGCGCCAGTCACTTGCTCTGTAATTGTTTTTATAGCACCGCTGTGACATCTGCTTGATTAGAGCACACACCGCTTATAAAGAACGTGGCTTTGTAACTGGGATGTTTGTAGATCAAATGATGCTCATGTCCAACAGTGGACTTTCTGGCACGTACCCATCAGTTTGGGCACAGCTTTATGTACGGATGACATGAAATCTTCCCGCTAAACTGTCGGTGTTTTATGTAACCGTTAGCTGCTTTAATAAGATTAAGCAGCTCAGTTGTAAATGTTATACAACTGAAGAACGTCAAGCGGTTTTCCATAATAGCTGAACTGAACACAGCATTAAATGAATTTTTTGCATTCATCTTGGGTCAACGATTAGAGGTTTTATAAAAAAAGCGTAAAATGAAAATGATTTTAATTTTTTTGTTCTGTATGGCCTATACGGCTATAATGGCGTCCCATGAAGAATGTAGTTCGTCAAAAAAAAAATGTAAGGATTTTTACCGGACTGCGCCAGAAGGAGGGATATGTTTTTGTTTGTTTAATAATAGTTGCCTTACACCAAGCGCATGTTGTGACTACAGATAATCCATTCTGCATAACGTCTAAATGAAGCTGTTTAGTAAAACAGCTGGCGGTTATGTAAATCAGCAACCTAACTGTGACATATACATCTGTCTCGCTTTCTCACGCACAACAGAACAGGTGCGTGAATCCCTCTCAGTGTTGTTAATTGCAGCAACTTTTACAATGAACGCAACGCTGGCTATAAATGTCCCTGTGATCTATTCATGAATGACATAGCAAGCATTGCTTAGCTATAACAAGTGCTAGTCAACTATAGCAAGCAATACTACCTCGGGCGGAAGGCGTGAGAGTTATGTTTGGTACTACAGCTGCATAACAATGACGTCGAGGGGACGCGCCTAAACCTATCGCTATCCTATTCCGTCCTCAACTCGTCACATACTGTTTTTGCACAACTCATATTTCGGTAGTTATAAATCTAAAGTCTACCGAGTTAAATTTTTAAAAGTTCCCGACTGATCATACTTTACATACATATGAATTTTATCTTTGATACGACAGCTACCGATATACGATTCGATAAACTTCACTCGATACAATTAAATCCTAAAGTATCCTCTAAAACATTGTTTTAAACTTTAATGTATTTATTAATGAAACTTTATATGACACTGGGTTGAATAATTAATCATAAGTTTAACATTAATTTGACAGCTTTAGAACTTCTGTATTTTATGCTAATAATTTTTAATAAATATAATTGAGATAAAAAGCTATCTTAATCAAGACGCGAGTCGATATGGCGCATCTTATTCTTTCACTCTTACGTGTTATGATTATTGTGTAGGTGAGACAAACAACAGTGTGAGAAGCACTTCGCAGTACCCACTTCGGTTAATTTAAACAACACCGCCTTATTGCGTGTGCGCAAATATTATTGGGAGTCTTTGTTTACGTTTAGTTACAGAGGATGCGATTATTAACAATGTTGCCAGTAACATAAATAAACTAGAATTTTAATAGATGACTCAGTGATGTACTTAGAAACCTTATCTTACACAGCCCATTTGAGACCACCAAAAGATTTTAATATAAGCCATGGTAGCTCAGTTTGGTAGAGCGTCAGTCCTTAAACAATCGATGTCTGGGTTCGATCCTGGCTCGTACCAATGTGTTACAATTTTGTTATTTTGAATTTATGTACGAATGATAAAAATCATTACCATTGGCATTTCGGTGAAGGAAAACACCGTGAGGAAAACTGCACACTCCTGAAAAGAAATGCAAAGGTGTGTGTGAAGTCTACCAATCCGCACTGGGCCCGCGTGCTGGACTATGCACCATACACTTTCTGTTGGACACTTTCAGTCATGTGACAGACGAACGGATGGATAGAGAAGCCGTAGCACCCCTTTTTGGCACACTTTGGGCTCGGAACTCTAAAATCAACTTGCGGGAGCTTTTACAGGTACTTTAAGACTTATTTCATGTTGGAATGTCTAGTCAAAGGCAATAAATCGTCATTAACTACGTCTACATTATAGTCTGTCTAGAGAAACTCCGATGAGTCATGCACTTCCTAGACAGTCTAGCGTCCCTGGGTCAATGACTCATGGATCGATCGACTTCCGACCCTCAGCGAAATGCTAACTACTTGCAGTCGGACTGTTCTTATAATGAAAGTGAAATCTTCCGGGAAATGATGCGAGAAAACTCAGAACTTTCACCGTCTGGACGCATCCGAAAGAGCTGTCTAGACAAACACAGGTTTTGAGTGTTTGCCAACTTAAAAACCGGTCGAGTCGGACTCGCGCACCGAAGTTTCGTACAGAATATGAATAATTAACATACTGAAAATCATAAATAATAGGTACAGTAATATGCACCCAACAATGCTCTACCGAAAATGTAATTTTAATTGAAAAACCAACTTAGCTTTGCAGCTAAATGACATGCCTGAAGTATGGCTTTTAACTACAAAGTTAAGTTTTGAGGTTTCAGATTTATTCCTGTGGTTGAGCTGTAAGACCTTGCTTCTTGCCAAATTTCAGAATTCTAGGTCAATGGGAAGTACCCTACAGGTTTTGGTTCTATGCAATTTGTATGGACCTATAAACTCGATTTTCACAGATTCAAGGTACGGCAGACTTGATTATTCGATATTAATTTGAACTTGATATCTCCACGCGTTCCTGAGAAAAAGGTTGTTGACAGAAAGACGGACGGACAACAAAGTGATCCTATGAGGGTTCCTTTTTTCCTTTTGAGGTACGGAATCCTAAAAATAAAATTTAATGTTTATACTCAAAGACCGGAAGGAAGTAGCACTCCATTACGTGCGTTTAATGAAGAATCGAAGATACAAATATGCGTGTATATAAATATGAGTCAGTAAGGTATAATGTACGTTCATTAAGTATTATGTAAGATATTAGATTATGTATCATACTTTGTCTATTCGTGGGTGTCATATGAAGGTTACATTCCAGAGCGACGAAGGCTATATCCTTGCTAAATTCTTCTCTGCATCTCCTTTACCAAAGATTTTTTGATGCTCTATTTAGTTCACCACAGTTCTTGTCTGCTATGATTACCTGTACCCGTAAACCTTGGCTAACCTATGACTTTCCCTGGGGAATAAATAGTTAAGTCTAAGAGCCGGTATGGTACCCGTTTATTGTCCTTGACGAAACCCAGTCCACCCTTCCACGATGCAGGACAATAAACCGTCGCCTTTGACGTAAATACCCCGTAGCGTTTCATAATTCCTAGAAACGCTAAATTAAATATGAACGCTAGGGGAACGCCAAGGGTAGAATTACCTAGCAATATTTAATGATGATGCTAAAAACAGAATGTCGCGTGTCAACCCTCACAATTCCACCTCGAAACCTTATCGATAACGCCTTTTTCACACAAAGAGAAGTCTTAACAATTCGGCAGCCATGCCCTCCTTTATTATCTTAATTGCCAGTTCCACAAACTCAAAGATACGGCCTAAAGAATCCATTGGGCGTTTAAAATAGTTTTCTTAACTAAACGTAATACGGAAAGTCACGCAATCGTTTGGTTTAAGAGTGCTTCGTAGAAGGTCAATTTGTTATTGCTCTGCTTTACAAGCTTTTGAAATACTTGCGTGAACGGAAGGGGATATTATAAAACCAGTTAATTGAGGTATTTCCGATTGGTTACCCCTTTTCATATTATATTAACAATAAATTAATATTAATCAACAATTAATTTTTATAAAGATCATGTTCCTTATCACTACGAGTATTTCTTTTATGCAGCCATAAAATATTGTGTCACACGTGCTAAAAAATTGATAACAGTCCAATTCGTTGTTGTTATACAGCGTGTATAATTCGTACGGGCGTATATTTTGATGGCAATTAATGTTGGTGCTATATAACACATTTATATAAATTTCGTTAATTTATTGTGTTTTTTTTTCATAAAAAATAATCGAGCATGCAATGTATTAAGTACATCTAAAGTTATCGACTGATTGAGGGTTCTTTTTACACGTCACATCATTACATGATGACAGTTTAATAAACCGTTTATCCTTTGTCAAGTCAAGTCACTTTGGACGGTATACATTACTGCTCGGTCGTACTTTTAAAAGTGATTAACTCTTTACGAATTAAGCTATTTAACAAAATTGCTTCCACATATGATTTGTACGGCCGTAAACTATATCTGGAAATCTAAATTATATGTCCGTATGAAATATACACGCTGTATTATTTCCTAATTGCGAAACTAAGACACAAAATAATATGAAAACCAAACTGCGGTGTGGTTGACATAGTCGCAGTGGATAAAAATCAAATGGCATTCATTACACATCAATTTAAAGTACCGTCACTCGAATCCCATCAAACAATGACGTGTAGACGTGGAACAGTAATCGTTTGTGTGTGATTGAGTGAACACCCTCCAGTGCTCGGTACTTCGTTTTAATTTAAAATTTCATCGGGGTTGGACGGTATCGACGCGACAGAGTGGCGTCACAGGCCGGCCGAGGCGGCGCGACGCCCGACACGGTGGCGGCACTTGCCTAAGTACTAAATAATTCTAGGTAGGGGGTATTCATTGTATATGATAGCTGACTGCTGGTTCCGTCACACACAGGCACGATTGAAATTATTTTTTTCTTTCTTTCTAGTCCATCTACCATGAGTTTACGCAGGCGATAACGTGTATCGTTAACTATCGCACTGTCCTTGTCACGCGCATCTCGACTGAGCAGCATTTCCGATAGTATTTGATATACATTACCGCCTGCGTAAAGGATTCATTACTTTCCATGTACGTTTTCACGCGTAATGCGACGAGATGATCTTCGGTGGCCATTCTGAATGATGAAACATTTTGCTTCTACTTTTGCTACTATGCGTGCAGCTGAGGGGTGGAATTCCCTGCCGGCTTCTGTGTTTTCCGAGCGCTACAGCCTGAATATCTTCAAGGCCAGAGTGAATAGGTTATTTATAGGAACCATCCTAGACTACGCGTGTGGTCGAACGAAAGCCTATCTAATATTAAAAAAGTCAATGTTTAATATATTCCAGACGGATATAGCACCAAACGATTTACCGGTCCTATAGTCAGGTTATCCAGTGCCGGATAGAAGTAACGACAAGTCTGCCCTTCCCTAAAGTATTGATTTCGCATAAGGTCTGGAACTTCATGGCGGGACGGTCCAGACAATTCAAAATACATAGCGGAATTGTCTTCAGGCAATGAACTATTGATTGAAGACCACATTATCGCTTATTTGTTGATGTAAAATTGTAAATCAGACACACGCTTTGCTCTTACTTATAAACTCATTCGAAATACTCGAGGTATATACATTTTGATATCGCGTTTTATCTGGACGGTGGCGCCATCTATCGGTGAATAGTTAAAACTAATACACTATATTGGAGAGGAGGCCTTTGTTCAGCAGTGGAACAGTCATCATCTCCCTGTCTTTATCCCACTCGGAGCAGGTTAAGCACATGTCTTCTTCCACTCATCTCTATCAACCGTCATCTCAGTATTCACACCTTTCACTCACATATCTCTCTTCACACCTTCTCAGGGCTTCCTCAACCTTCATGCTCATCACTTATGATATGTATTCCATCCCTCCTCATAACATGCAGCAGTAGGACAGTAAGGGCTGATAATAACATCAAATTACGGTCGTATCAGAAGTCGTAACGGATAGGGGATAGTCGTAGAAAGTCCGGAAAAGAAGGTTGCTTCTTATCCTTAACGAACAAGTTGTCCCCGTCGAACAAAGTCACTTTTATTTGAGAATTCTCTACTGTTTCAGCAGATATTATAAAGACAAATGTGTTCCTTGAGACTTCTTTGTGGGAATGCTTCTATCTTGCGACTTTATCGTCACTTATACCATCTGGTGAGATTAAGGTGTGTGCTAGCGGTTATTGTAAGAAAAATATAGTTTTATGCCTCTGTGCCCTATTGGCTACACAGTAGGAGTACTTTGGTTGGTAGAAGGGCATTTTCTATGTCCGCCTGTCTATCTACCACCATATGTCTACCGCCAAAAGCTAGCAGAGCCAGCTCATTAGCTTGAGGCGTCTGGATGCGAACGCTTACCATCCTACGGCCTTATCGCCACTTACCATCAGGTGAGATGAAGGCCAAGTGCAAACCCATCATATTTAAATCGAAAAATATCATCTTACATTGCCACATCGTAAATTGTAAAAGCAATCAAAAGGTAAGTAGCGTAGAAAGTATAGACGTATTAATAATGACTTTCGATGATCCCGAACCTATAACCGAACAGTTAAATTGACCGTAACAAATTACCGAAGTAATATTCTCGCCTCTGTCTTATTTAACTGTACTTTTACTTGGTAAAGTTACAATCTATGGAGCATGTGCTACTGAGAATTTTTTGCTCTATAGTTTTTCTGTTCGGGAAATTTTTGTTTTCTTATTTAATTAGTGTTTTTTTACGATACTCTCGAGATTACAAGCGTCGACCCTTTTCTAGACCCTAAACCACAGGGTACAGGTTTTTATCTATACTAATATTATAAGTGCGAAAATGAGTTTGTACGTCACAAGGGAGTCAGAAATTTTTAAAAATTTTTAAAATTTTATAGCAGCTTTATAATTTATTTTACGGTTTAAAAGACAATTTAATCAAATGATTTAGTGTCGTCTGGTTAGCCTATCTGGCTAACAGTTGCATCAGTGGTATCAATCATAATTTACGTACGATTAGGTCGTCAATAATCATTTGATAGCACCGGAATGCGCACACGGCGCGGTTCGACGCGCGAATTTCGTGCCTCGTTCAAAACAATGCCAGTCGAGGAACTTGCACAAGTCGGATGTCGGGTTCACGTTCCAGTGCACTTCCACGAAACCACGCACCGCTTGATACCTACCAGACAATCGTGAGAATTAAAGACAATCACATACTAACTATTATTAGTCTAAATACGAAGTTGAAATGACAGAGAAAGTCGTCTAGCCATCTTGCTCCAATAATGAGACATGACATGACTATCGCATTATTGATTTGAGGCTTCTAGATTAACACGATTTCCATCCAACGGCGACTTACCACCGGGCGAGACGAAGGCCGAGTGATAAATTGTCAGCAGACTCAGTCTAATAGACCTTGGGTTGTTGGGTTGGGTTCTTTGTTTAAACCATGAGACCCTAAAAACTCTAAAAGTTGGGACGAGACAGTCCTATATAACATGCGATCAATTATGAACTGACTCATTCACTAAAATATAGAACTTTTGGGACTCTGTCATTATGTTTGAGAATGATACCCTAAAAACTATCTAAAAGTTGTGACAGTCCTATATATCATGCGATCAATGATGAACTGACTCAGTCATTAGCATATATGCCTTTTGGGACAATGGCTAGACTAGTCTACACGAAGATAACACACCACAGTTTGCAGACTCTGTCATTATGTTTGACAATGATACCCTAAAAACTATCTAAAAGTTGTGACAGTCCTATATATCATGCGATCAATGATGAACTGACTCATTCATTAGCACATAGGCCTTTTGGGACAATGGCTAGACTAGTCTACACGAAGATAACACACCACAGTTTGCAGACTCTGTCATTATGTTTGACAATGATACCCTAAAAACTATCTAAAAGTTGTGACAGTCCTATATATCATGCGATCAATGATGAACTGACTCAGTCATTAGCATATAGGCCTTTTGGGACAATGGCTAGACTAGTCTACACGAAGATAACACACCACAGTTTGCAGACTCTGTCATTATGTTTGACAATGATACCCTAAAAACTATCTTAAAGTTGTGACAGTCCTATATATCATGCGATCAATGATGAACTGACTCAGTCATTAGCATATAGGCCTTTTGGGACAATGGCTAGACTAGTCTACACGAAGATAACACACCACAGTTTGCAGACTCTGTCATTATGTTTGACAATGATACCCTAAAAACTATCTAAAAGTTGTGACAGTCCTATATATCATGCGATCAATGATGAACTGACTCAGTCATTAGCATATAGGCCTTTTGGGACAATGGCTAGACTAGTCTACACGAAGATAACACACCACAGTTTGCAGACTCTGTCATTATGTTTGACAATGATACCCTAAAAACTATCTTAAAGTTGTGACAGTCCTATATATCATGCGATCAATGATGAACTGACTCATTCATTAACATATAAGCCTTTTGGGACAATGGCTAGACTAGTCTACACGAAGATGACTCACCGCAGTTTTCAAACTGTAATATACACTCGATCTGAAAGCGCTGATTTATCGATCCGAACGCAAATACTATAACGTATTATGTATGTACCTAACACTCGACGAAGTTTTTGATGTTGGATTGTCGTCATAAATGCGATGCTTTCAATGGCGTATTACGTTTTATTCAATGGAATTTGGTTTAATATAGCTTACCGCTCTTTTACTGTAAAGCTGTTTAAAAACCATTTTCCTAACTTCATGTAAAGTTTCAGCTTTAGAAATTAGCCCTTTTATATTTCCGTAAGTAAGAGAGAGGTAGCTAGCTATAGGTTGAAGTAGTAGTTCTTGAAAGAGTGATTTTTTGAGGGCCCCGGTTTTTTTATGGGATGTTTGGAACCCTAAAAACATGTTAATAACCTGTATGAAGAATTCTGGTATGAACATGGAATTATCGAACCAAACACTGTAACTTGATCCTTACAAAACTGGTAACGAAATCCGTGCGTGCTACAAATAAAGTTACAAAATTATAAACCATTCATTTATATGTATGGCGGATTAATCACAAAAACTTCTACCTGCGAGCTGCGAGCGAGCAGTATTAGTTCGGACTATTGTTAGGAAGCCATTCAAGTATTGTACAGGTAGCGTGCGTAAAATTCAACGCCAAAGGGATTAGTTGAGCTTAACATTCCGGTACTCGGTCGTAATTCCCACCAAAAACATCAATATGAAAATCGGGCCAAGTTCAAATTAATTTTGAAAGGACCTTGATTCGCTGATAAAAGAATTGTTATCTAAATGGGTGCCAAGCTCCATATAAGTTTCTTAAATGTGTGCATACGGCAGTGCCCTCACCAAATTGCTACTTTAACTTTTTTATTTATTCAAAATGGGAATTCTGATCTTCATCGAGGTCTGAACGCAGGATCTCGGGCTTGTAACAGAATTTTAAATTCTAGGGGACAAATAAAACAAACAGTCTAAACAGTTTTTAAAAAACCACGACACATAAAACACAAACATATTTGTTAAAAGACAACGTTTTTGTTGTAGGTCTATGTAGAATAAGATATACCGGCACTTGCTATGAGAGTGAGTAAGTATGTTAGTCAAATTGATATTTAGTATTTGGTTTAATTGACTAATCAGCCCGTGTCTCTCCACTGCTAAATATATGCCTGTCCCAACGTGCGCCACTACATCCTCAATACTTCTTATCCACTCGCTCCCCGCTACCTTCTTATTCCGTTATTTAGTAAGTATAACGTAATTAGTACTTTCGAAAGTATATCAGAAAGGTTCGTGTATTGTAAAATGATACACGGCCGGTTAATCGCTGTTTCTTTTCCGAACTTGGCTGAGGCACTGCCGTGCGTTAGATAGGGGCCGATAATGGTTTCTGATGGGTGCTGCGAGGTAGGTGACAAGGATTTTATAAATTGGGGCCCTTCTGTGCGCTTGATTGAACACGTGAATGTGAATATGTATGTTCATTTAAGACCCATTTGATCACAGTTACGTAACTCCTTACTTCTCAAGTGACTAAGGGGCGCTACTGTTCTTGAAAGTACAAGGTATCAGTACTGTGATTTCAATTTCCTGAACATCCGTCGGAAAACATTGTGCTGCTTTAATATGTTTAATCCTAGGCAACAAGGATCAATATAGAATGATGAGCGAAGACATCTGTTAGCCGTGAGGTTTAAAGGAAGTTTGTCCTTAGTAAATTGCACCCCTGATTGATGATAAAAAAATTCTTATTCCTCGTCACCCGCAAGAGCTCCATGGGTAACCGTGGGTGACGCTGTCCCTCATAGGGGTCACACGTCAATTGAGCGGGGATCACTCGGCAAATATAGGTGTATTATTGTACCACGATGAAACGATAATACCCCCAATTTAGCCAATAAAAAATATGCGGGCGCGGCGGGCGACACTATGCCAACCACTGAAATGTAAAATATCGAATTACATGACAATAGAAATAGTTCAGATGTCATATTTTGAAGTTTACAGCTTCCACGAGACAATGATTATCAAGCTATAAAACGATTCGTGTGTAAATGTGTAATGTATTGGTAGCTTTTCTTTAAACTTTCTGAACCATGTTTTTTTTTCAATGACAAATGATTATTGCTAACTAGCAACAGCAAGGAAAAGGCACAGCTTAGAATTAAGCTGTGCCTTGACAGGGTTCATATATATGCCCAGAAAGATATGTAAGCTTAAAATGACTATGTTTAGAATGCAATCAAATTATTTGAATCCGAAAATTCCTATGTTTGTTCTTACTCTGTGAGACAGATATTTTAGGGTTCATAACTGTTGCTAGAGCGAAAAAGATCTCATACGTTTTAGGGTTTCGTACCCGAAGGGTAAAAACGGGACCCTTCTACTAAGACTCCGCTGTCATTCCGTCTGTCTGTCCGTCAGTCCGTCTGTCACCAGGTTGTATTTCATGATCCGTGATAGACAATTGAAATTTTCTCAGATTATGTGTTTCTGTTGCCGCTATAAGAAAAAATACTAAAAAGCAGAATAAAACAAATATTTAAGGAGGGCTCACATACAACAAACGTGATTGTTTTGCCGTTTTTATAGAGAATGGTACGGAACCCTCCTTGCGCGAGTCCGACTCGCACTTGGCCAATTTTTTTCCCTTTTAAATGCAATCAGATTAGGCTACTGTATATCCCGATCATACATTTCAATAAGCTAGTAAATATATAAAAATTAGCTCCATGAAAAAGTTATTCGTGTGATGCACAATACAAGAAGAATAATTTATATCCCTAGTTGTTGATATAACAACCATTTCTATTCTCCAATAACTTTAGATTTCCATACAGGCCACGAACGGCTTATGTCACTGTACACCCATGTTGGTAATTATTCAGAATTATACGAAATTACGGGGTTTAAATGCATTAATATGTACATTGTGTCGCCAGGGGGGCGTCAGTCACCCCGCGGCGTGGCGTGTAGCTTCCCTTCAACACGGGTGCTTCGTAGAAGTAAAATCATTGTGTGCTGGGTCGTTTTAAATTGACTGCAAAGGTTTAAGAGGCTATGCTGTTGTCAAAGCGCCCATACAAACGTAGTCCAGTCATATTTTGAGTATTAAGCTATGAAAATCTATGAAATTTTCAAGACACAATCTAGAAACAAATATATGTGTCGGTGGTGAGTCAGATTTTCGTTTAAATATGTACTTCCAGAGTTACAGGGCTTCAAAGTTTTGTATTTTTCGGTAATAAAAAGCCCCAACTTTGAACCTGATTTACAAGAGTATGAATCAATTTAGAACAATTTGGAAAAACCACCGACATCTGAAATTTCATTAGTATACTGTATTAAAAAAATGGTTACATAATATACTGAATCCTTCAAATGATCCCTGGACTACGAAACATCCAAATAACGGGTGGATAACATCGCATAATGTATGCTGTCTCACCGTACGCGCTCGGGTAGGATAGGGCTCGGAGAGGGACAGCTACAAAACAATTTAACCTTGAAAACGACCACGTGGTCTTACCAACATAGCCTCTTAAAAGGGTAGTTATGACTATGAGTGTGGGGAGATGGGAATCCCGTGGCGATCATAATTTCTAATGTTCAAATAAAATTAAAGCCATGGTAACTCCTCAGTTGATCGGCTCAGTTGGGTAGAACGCCAGTCCTGGAACAATCGAGATCTGTGTTCGATCCTGGCTCGTACCAATGAGTTTCAGTTTGTTATTTGGAATTTATGTACGAATGAGGAAATCATTACCGTTGGATTTTCGGTGAAGGAAAACATCGTGAGAAGAAATTCAAAGGTGTGTGTAAAGTCTACCAATCCGCACTGGTCCCGCGTGCTGGACTATGTCCCATACACTCTCTGTAGGAGAGTAGGCCTGAGTCCCTGCAATATATTGGGTGTTGATGATTGACGAAATATAATTTGGGTAGTTCTTCAAACGATGCACTTTACCTTCATCTGTCGGTAAGTAATAAGACTGTTGGATGGTAATCGTGGGCACCCAGAAGCCTCAATGTCGAGGCTTTATTAATGGGGTTACACCATGATGTGGATTATTAAAAAGCGTCTAAGGGGAATAACATATGCAAATGATGGTGGTGGAAAATCACACAAACTTCCAACATACGAGTTGAAACGCATTCCTCTCCACTATCTATCGCCATACTCGTAGTCGGTTAAGGATACCTATAAAACAGACGGGTGATCGTAAACTAATGGTTAATGGTTAAGTTAGCATACCGTTAGTTACTGCCGATCAGGGTTTGTAAATATTTACTGGGTTCAAGTTTATTGTTTACCTTACTATGTTTAGTTTAGATTCTAAAGTAGGTCCATGTACATGAATAAATAAGCACGCCTTTGGAATGTACGTGTAAGTTATTTGCCACATCGCGGTTGGACATTCCTATATAATGATTTAGTTCAATCATCATCATCAACATCATCATCATCCACAACATCCTATATATGTCCTCACTGCTCAGGCCTACTCTCCTACAGAGAGTGTATGGGACATAGTACACCACGCGGGACCAGTGCGCATTGGTAGACTTCACACACACCTTTCAATTCCTTCTCAGGAGGATGTTTTCCTTCACCGAAATGATAAAGATTGTTGTCATTCGTACATAAATTCCAAATAGCAAATTGGATTTCATTGGTACGAGCCAGGATCTAACCCAGACCTCGATTGTTCGAGGTCTGACGCTTTACCCAACTGACCTACCGTGGCTTTTTTTATGATTTAGTTACCCCAGTGTAAATGCTGCTTCGATATTAAGTATACACCATGCCACACTCGCTCGATACGAAGGAAATGACATTGGTATAAAGCGAATGAAACAATGCCAAAAATATCCGGGATTATTCCAGCGTGCAGCGCGCGCTGCGCTGGTGGAATTGATAGGGAATTCGTGGTACAGGTCAATTCCCCCTTGAATTTATTGTATACTATATTTTAGCTACGAGATGCTAAATATGGCTTTAAATAAAAAGATTTCAATTATACGAATATATACAAAAGCACAGAATTAATATACAATGTATGTACTTATAGAACGGACGTTCACCCCCTCCCACCGACCCGCGATACCTCACCTCTCCCCGCAAGAAAGTGACCCGCTCAGGTATCGATAGTATCGCTCGCGCGTACGCGGTTTTTAGGAAATACGTGTTCTACTCGTTGACGTATTTGTACTGTACGAAGTAAGTCGCTTGTATGAGGATATCATATTTGTTTATGCCTCGTTCACATAGAAAGTTCAGTAACTATGGGCATTTTATTTTCTATTGATTTTAAATATTTTGTTGTTTGGCCATTTTTCTGTGGAGAAAGTTACTTGGCAAAATTACATTGCAGCTTTGAACATACTAGTAGAAAACCTGTCTAAAACCCTGTACTACAAAGCTCTTGGCCCAGGAAGATGAAACAGGTTGAGAGTTGATGTTATTTATTGTTATTACGAGAGCGTACCCATTCGAAGAGTTCTTTTATTCAACTCCTGACGCCAGGGTCTGATCAGCTCGATGTTACATATAATCTTAAAGTTTTAAGTTGATACAACGTTCAATCAATCGATCAATATATTCATAAACAATTTACATTGTGTTTGAATGTCACTTAACCTAGATAAAATATATACAATATTAAGGCAAACGCCATAGAGCTGTCAGTAGTAATTTATCCCTGTCTTATCCCATAAATTCATCAACAGAATAATATCATTTTTCTAATAAGAATTTTTTAAGATGTCTTTTAAAGATAGTTATATTAACGATTGATTTCAAAGCTACTGGGAGCTCATTAAATAGTTTCACTGCCTGATATTGGGCACTGTGCGTAAATACTTGTTCATTTAGAAGTAGGTTAAAATTGACTTGCTATCAGATTTGTTTACATACATACTCGTAGCTTCTTAATTTGTCAGTTATAGTCTATTCACTTAGATAATGTCGGTACATTCGAACGGTTTATGTGATTATTGTAATCAAAAACACGTTCAATAATGAAGAGCAAAAATAATTGGAACATGACGAAGCATACAATTATACATTTTTCATACAAGCAACAGTCACCAGAAAGTCACGCAACGTCAGCGATGCCTCGATATAAAACACCAAATTCTAACGCCATCGGCCTCCTTTGATATCGCGTCGCCTTCGTTTAACTAGAGGCTGGTTTGCGGGCGGCATTTTTAAAAGGCGGACACTATCTAAGCGGCCAGACTTTACATATAAATGAACCTACAATATACAGCGTGTAAAAAGAAACCATTCCAATGTTATTTTACTCTACGATTATTAATACCAACAAGAGAATACTTAGGCTAGATATAAAAGTAACTAGCTCGCCTGTGGTTAAGCTTCCTTGACCACAGATGTTATTCGCTCGCGCACCGACACATAGCTGCGCAAGCGATGTGGCTGCGCGTGAGTCGTTGTCCTATTTACTAGCTTTATGATGGAAGTTATAGTTTTCGCTTCGGGGGAATCTGAACAGGATGAATAGTTTCGAGATGAATCTTAGTATCTTATATTCAGTATTGTAGTTGGATATACGTTGCAACAAGTTTCGATTAATTTAGAGTAATTTAGTAACCTATGGCGTCGACGTCTGCTTTTGTAACACTGCTGTAACTGTATGTTTAATTATAATTTGTGGTCTGTATTTAAGTAAACATATCATATATGACATGTCAAAAGTCAAAACGAAGCGAACCGAATTTATGTAAACATGTAATAGTCTAAGAGCTGACGACCGAAACGGCCAGGTAATTTGATTATTCATAAAAATGATTTATCAACTTACCTAGAGCACTCTAAGAATAAAAATGTTGACCTGGCAGGATTCGCGTGGTGGATGTGGGTGTTATGGGGTGGGGAAAAAAAAGCAGCGGTGGATTTACATTAATGACAGACGTGGCTAGTGCCCGGGGCGACAAATTTTCTAGGGCGGCAAAATTTGGAAACTGAAAAAAAAATTCCGGTCTTATCAAGATTGCTCAATATAATTAATTTTTATTTATTGAATTGATAATTCAAGAAATTCAATTCATGCATAATTTGTAAATTATAACATTTTAGTTAATAATTGAAATGATTTTATTTTGGAAAAATAAGATAAATTATAAGTTTAAGTGATGTTTTATTATTAGGGCGGCATTGTTTTCGGTGCCCAAGGGTGGCATTAAATTTAAAGCCGGCCTTGCATGCAAGAATAGAGGTGGAACGGAGTAGGAGGGAATAAAAACTTTTTATTCCCAACGTGACTGTAACTTCTAGTCTACTAGTTGTTGTTGACCTTACAACCTTTTTATTCTAAAATTATATTTTCCATGTAACGCCGCAATAATAACTGTTCAACCATCGATGGTCACGTGAAACGTATCGATACTCGTCTAGCGTGAATCGATAAAGTGAAATGCTCGATTGATACGAAAGTATGTAAAGTAACTCGGCAATGTACGTACGTGCGTAACTCAGCAGCCAGAGTGTTAGCGCGAGAAAAGTACTTAGGACGTGGATACACGAATCAATAAATAGTCGGAAATCTCAAAATAAAATGTGTTTATAATACAAAAATACAAAATTAAAAAACTAAAACCTCTTTTCGTAAAACACCAAGAATTTTCATTTGATACCAAACGTGATATTTTAATATTAAATTATTGTAGTTTTTTCTGGTATCACTTTATGTCACCAATAAGCCGCCATTTTAAATTTTATGTGACATAATATAGCCTATATATCCCACGGACGGATATGAGGAAAGAGATAAACATATATACATACAAAATTTGCAAATGTCATTACCCTCTTTTGACTTCGCTGTAGTCGGGTAACAAAGATAGATAATAGTAGTCTCGAGCAATATAAGTAGGTGAAAGGTCGGACAGCTGTCTGATAAATAAAAAAATTGCTTCGAGGTGTATGTCTATATTAGGGATGTAACGATACATGATTTGGCCGATACGATACCGATACCGATAATTAACGAAAATAATCGGCGATATCGATAACGATACCGATATTGATGGTTTGCTAGATAAGTGTTTCATATCATGTGAAATTTTGAAGGGAATCATTAAGAAATTGACACAACACAAGCGTAGACTCACGCCCGTCTTCCTTCAAAGTTATTTCATATGTATGTAACACCATATTTATTTTAGCTCTGAGGAGTGTCAAAGAAAAATACTTAATCAATTAAAATGCAGAAAAACATCGTAAAAAAGGCATTTATTAGTTTGAAATAAAATTAATCACATATAAAAAAAGATACGTAAAGTCAGTAATTAAAGTTTACTTTTGGTAGATTTTTGTTAAGAAAACAAAGTTTATTCAAATTATCAGCAGATAATCTGTTACGCAAATCATTTTGTATCAGGTCTGCAGTCGAGAACAGACGTTCTGAAGCAACTGAGCTCATTGGATAGGACAAATATTTTTGCGCAAGCTTTTTTAATTTTAGATCAGAGCGGCAACGCCGCACGCGTTGCTCGTTTCGCGCGCTTTTAGAACTGCTTGATATCGGCTGTGTTACATCGGCGATGCCGATATATCGGCCAGCCGATTAAATCGGCCGATACATCGGTATCGGTATCGGTATCGTTACATCCCTAGTCTATATACTTAAGACGTGGATACATGAACTACAAATTAAATTACTTCAATATCTCTATAATAGCAAGATTGAGCAGTAATTCCGGTCAATATAAGTGGAGGAAAAGTCTACTTTAGCTTAAGCTGCATGAAAGACTACATGCTGCATCGATATCTCTGTCAGAGCAAGAGAGACAGCACCAGCAGTCCCGGTCAATAAGAGTAGGTGAAAGGTCCGATAGTTTTCCAAGTATTTAGTGACTCGTGTAGATACGTCGTTCCTGCACACACGTCGAGGGACAATCGCTTAATATCGATCTCGTGTCGTCACGCGATTCTGTATCGCACACACGTAACCAACCTAGGGTTGACACATGTTCGCACTTAGGGAATCCAATCCCGCAAACGCGGGATCCCGCACCTTTTATGCGGGATTACGCGGGATTACTCCTGCGAGATCCTGCACGTCTGCAGGATTGAAAAATATGAGCTCAGATAACGTTCTTATTATTTTCAAGACCTAGCACAGACTCATAAGTGATTTGACAACTTTCCCTTGAAACTCATGCGTGACTTTTTTTATAGTAATTTTATGTTGTATGAATCCTATTTTGGGACGGAACGTAATCAAGATCAGTTCAAATACTCTATGACTATGGATTCATCTTCGGAACGGGAATTTACCTTCGCGCGTGGTTGATTATCAAAGACAGCAATTCCGTCAATTGCCTCTTACTTGTGATGTGAAAAGATACGATTCACGCATTCATATATATGACTTCTTCTCACTTTTAGGTTCCTAATTCTGCGGTGGCTGAACCAAAATAGATAATATTTTTCTTAATTATGTTCTAGTTGTTATATTATATTAGAAAACTTTTAACAAATACTTCTACGTATTATTTCTTTGTAAAAATATATACAATAATGGCTATTTGATAGATTGGAAAATCCTAGATTAGTGCACTCAAAAGATGAAATATTAATACGCAATATGTCCCATCTTCTTGCTAATTCGATAAGCTACTCGTATGTCGGTCAGTTTCGTTCTCTGACGGATCACTTCGTTTCGAATGCGGTCCGTCAGACTCCGAGCATAGCAATTTGTGGATCAGTCGTGCCGTGAGTGTCCACGTTTCGTCTCCGTAAGTCATCACGGGTAGGGCGCACTGGTTGAAGACTTTTGTCTTGAGGCATTGTAGAATCGACGATTTATTTAAATTAAATGTGTTAAAAGTTTTAAAAAGTGGAAGATTGATACCGTCCAGCTTTTTTACTCAGCCCTAGCCGCATCACGAATGATAGTCAGGTACCAATGCATGCCACGTAAAGTGTATTTACTCATACTAATTGGTTTTACGATGTACTTATAATGTGTGTGTCTGCTGGAGTCAGACGCAGTAGACCAAGGTTGCAGGAATCACAAATTCCGAGTCAGTTAAAGGTTGTAGACTTTGAAATGTTTCATTGTTGGATTGTTTGCCGAATCTTTATTGCTGGGCTTTTGAAAGTCGGTAGCTTTTTCGAGATTCGCTTTGTATTGTATTTTTGTTTCAACGACTATGAATATGTGTATCTTATTGCCGAGCAAGGCTTTCTTGGGGCAATTCACTAAAGACAAAATCCTTACAACACGTCTCGAGGATGTCTTTGCTGGCGTATAGCCATTAATTAGGCCACGTAGGTGGTTAAATTGATGATGATGATGAAGATTCAACGTAACTTGTCATTGCCACGTTTGACATACGGGTCAATGATTACGCAATAATTAATAATTCGATGGTAAATAGAAAGACGCTGTGGTCTGTCTTTTAAAATTTACATTCGAGTCTTATTCGACGAATCATGAGTAGCCAGATGTGGTCCTATGCTAATGGCAGGAAGAGATCAATAAAATATACTGAATACAATGTATCTATAGCCTAATACACATCTTTAAATAAACAACAAACTCGAAATATCTCAGCGTCGTAGAGTCTCTTCCAATACAAATTAACCCACATATCAATACGTGTCAATGGTGGCAGCCTTCATCACAAGCCATCATAATGATGTTTATTAATTCAACGTGTTTAAATATTTAAATGCGAGATCTTTATTCAACTCGTGCTGTCTATCGCATAACAAATGGCTGCCGCATTCCGAACCTCCATCAATTAGGGTAGGGCTGTACGCATGTAGACAATACGAGTACTCGAAGTTACTCGTAGAGCAACGGTTTACCACTTCGTTATTTTAGTCTAACCCCAAAGGTCAACAGTTGCCTAGAGGGAGTCGTAGCAATTTTAAATGTGAAGATAGTGCAATATTTCTTCATTTCTTCGCATCATCGGAACCTGAAGAAACTGTAAGAACTTGTCATCATCATCAGCAGGAAAACGGCTACTGCTTGACATAGGCCTACTCCGTGGTGTGCGACAATGACCGGTCCCAAGTCTGCAAATGACTTAGCGTCTCCCCTCGATCTTTTACTAGATCGCTGGTATCTTCGTCCATCTTGTAGGTGTAGGGGAAAGCCCGGTATTTCATTTACTCGTCGAGATACGTTGGTGAATTTAGAGATGAGTGACTTTGAGCTTGTTTATTCGGCCCACAGTTAAGGACCACGTTTCAGTTCCGTATGCCATCATAGGCGTTTATTGCCCATGGCAACACGCACTGATTAAATACTTTTGTCAGAACTCGTACCCGGTTTAAAGGCAGTTGAAGTATTGCCAACTTGCCCCTTTACGGCTGTCGTTGGGGTTGCTTGTAGGGAATTTTACCCGATTAAAAGTGAAGAGTGATTATGATTATTGGTCGAACTGGATAGTAGTTTGGGATGGCAAAAGTTTAAACCGTACCCTATTAAATATACCGCTACCGCACTCGAAAATAAGGGATTGGGGAATGTCAGACGGTTAAAGCCGGAAGGGAGTCGTTAGAAACTTTTGAGCTAAATATATAAGCACTTGTTTACAATTTTCTTTAGCACTCACATCATCTAGTCGTAAGCGTACCTATATTCAAAAAGGTTGAATGTAGGTAGGTATAGTATGTTCGCTTAGATAGTGTCGGTACACCCGGCCTCCATATAAAATTCCTAATTCACTAGCGGCTGTGCGACATAGCCGGCCCACTTTGAGCTCCTGTCGGTATTGATTGAACAGAGGCGGCGTTTACGGTTGAAGCATTTCACAAAGGTGACACTACCTAAGCTGATAAGCGTTAATAAAATCTATTACATGACCCTTGCGGTATTGTTTAAAACATTTGCTAGCTCATAAACCCTGATGAAACGCCAAGCCTGGAAACCCTCAACGTGAAACCCGCACATGTAGGGTCTACTCAAAGACCCTGGTTATAATTTCCACTAATAAGCTCTAGGGCTACATGCGATTTAATTTGTACTCGACGGATGTGTGTAATGTGTCGAGATTACTGTTATTGAAGACATGTGGTGCGTGCCTTGTTTTTGTAGGCGTTGCTTTTTGCGCAACTCTGGTTAAGGTATTGTAGCGAACACGTGGTCTAATCGGACCAACCTACCTACCTATTCTATAAACGGACTCCGTAGCGCAGTGTTGAAGGTCCCAGGTTCGATTCCCGATGGAGACACTGTCATATGTTACTATGTGAAACTTTCCCCAGTTTGTATAGGACATCGCAGGCTGAATCACGTGATTGTCTGAAAAGTAAGATGATTCCGTGCTTTGGGAGACACGTTAATACTATCTACGACAGGTAGTAGCTACATGAGCCATGTCAGAGGACTATGGCGGATCAACAACTCTGATGCTAGGGCGTGTGAGGTCGGTCATTGACCTTACTACCTACACGATACGAATACCTATCTATTAGTTAGATGATTAGCGTTTTTGCCCGCGACTTCGTCGGCTTCAGAAATTATGCCAGGGGAACTTTTTACTCGATGGGAATAAAAATATCCTATGTCCTTTTCAGACCTTTCAGCTATCCCTTTACAAAAGAATTAGTAATTTTGACTGTCCGTTACGACGTATTAGAGAGACACACAAATCACTTTTCAAACGACTTCAAAACTTTTTTTACTCGTATGTGTGTTGTGCTATAACTCCGCCAATTATGAATCTATTTTTATGATTCTTTTTTCGTTTGGTAGATCATACTTGAGAGGTGGTCCTATATAAATTTTATCGAAATTGATATAGCGCTTTTTGAGAAAATCAACAAAAACAAAATATATATCCAGATAATTCTACCTCTAAGGATGAACATTTTAGGATTTTTAGGGGATGAATGCTGTAGACTTTTAGGGCAGTTGAAGTCAGTTTCTTAGTTCTTTTGGAATGCGCTAATTATTCTTTCGTAACAAAGAGGATAAAGTATCTGTATTATTATTATTCAATAATGTATATTGTTTTTGTGGTTGACTAACTGATTCTTTTCCTTTGTTCCAGCGGTCTGAACTTCCAGGATCTGATCGTCCGCCAGGGTGCCATCGACTCCCCACCGAAGACCCCCTTCATCCTGGGCTTCGAGTGCGCCGGAGAGATCGAGCAGGTTGGGGAAGGGGTCACCAACTTCAAGGTCAGAATCTTGGATGTATCACTTATAAAATATTGGAAATGGGTCACTCATAAATAAATATCGTATCCCCCGAGACACAATATTTACTAAACAATTAGGGATTAGTGTTTTTTTTTTAAAGAATACATAACACACAATAAAGAAATAAAGAAATATGTTAAAAAATCAGTGAAAAAAAGTTTTCTACTTGCGTCATCATCATCAGCCAGAAAACGTCCACTGCTAAACATAGGTCTCCTTCATGGTACCAACCTTCATGGAGCCACTTGCATCCAGCGACTCCCCGCGACCATGACTAGGTCGTCGGGCCATCTAGTAAGGGGACGGCCCGGTACACGTTTCGCGGTACGTAGTCTGGTACAACGATGTTATATGAAGAGCTGTACACATCGACACGGCGACCGGGCGCAAGCTTAAAGATCCAAACAGTCTGGACACTGTACCGAAGATATGCCGGACGTCTACTTGCAAGCTGGTGTGCTACGAGTAATATTCAAAGAAAAATCGAACATAAATTTAAAGCATATTTAACATTCTCATGACGATAGGCTAAATATCCATTGACATTATAAAAACAGTGTCCCGATAACCAATCCTGAAATTTGGATTTGAAAGCTTTTCCCTCCAGCAATTTCGCAGACACTCGTAAAAAATTTAATTGATCAAATACGTAATTCGTCAAATCCTATTTTTGTCAAAACCTAAATGGCTGTCTGTCGTCGTTCGTCGTCCCTCTTTGAAAAAACAAGGTCATAGCTAGGCGTCTAGGCCAACGCGTAACATTGTCCACATCGCTATACGTCAGCTGTGATTGTGGTCAAGCTTTGGACTATCTTCAGCAAATAAGTAACGAAGATAATGCTCTGGTTGACCTCCTCCCTTTTGCTTTTCCAGATTGGAGATCAGGTCGTTGCCCTGCCGGAGTACCGCGCGTGGGCCGAGCTGGTGTCTGTGCCTGCGCAGTATGTGTACGCTCTGCCCAGCGGCATGACCCCCCTGGACGCGGTTGCCGTCACCACCAACTACGTGGTTGCCTACCTGCTGCTCTTCGAGATGGCTAACCTCACTACTGGCAAGAGCATCCTGGTACACTCTGCGGGGGGCGGTGTCGTAAGTTCTATCTTTTTTATTTGATGAATGATGGGTTTTCACTTGGCCTTATCTCGCCTGATGAGGCCGTTAGATGGTAAGCATGCCCACCCATAAGCCTCAAGCTAAAAAGGCGCTGGCTCTGCTACCTTTCATACCGGAGCACAACAGTGCTATATGAGTATCATGGTGATATGACCTACCATCTACCAAACCGAGTACCGTAAGAGTACCTTCTATTATATATTCCATTTATTTTTATTTTTCTTTCACACCTTCTAGGCTCTAGCAGAATTACCATCGTTGTGGGCTCGTAGTCCACAACATTATGCTGAGCTAGGGCCTTTTTGCTGGCATGATACATTGCTATAAACTATGCTGTTATTTCTGACTTATATTGTGTGTTCTTTTTCTTGTGTGTGTGTATTTTGTTTTTATTTGTATTGTGCTGGCAAATAAAATGATTATCTATCTATCTATCTACCACGGGGAAATGAACCTGGGACCTCTGTATTGGTAGTCCATCATTTAGGCTTTAGACCACGGAGGCGGCTACACGCTTGGATTCATAATCCAGAGACACTGGGGTTCATTTCCCGGGGCAACTTTTGGTGCTCGTTTTGTTTGGTGGTAGGACATTTTTAATGTCCACTTGGCTAGCGTGGGGGCTAGTGGATACGTGTCTACCGCCAAAAAATTTTCACTGAGCACTCTTTCTATCCATATCCAAATTCATATCCTGTGAAATAACTTCTAACTTAAACGCAGATGTATTTTACGAAACAAAACATTTTAATCCTAAAACTTGTTACTAATTAGCAATCAGTAACAATTCAGTCAGTTTAGCGTAACATAGAATAAAATCAAAACTTTCATTTTTTGGCAAAGTTTTTTCAAACAAAATTTTCTCTATGTCCGCCCTATAACCTATTAATTGTTATATTTAAACATCTTTAGAACGGCCCGTTCCTAAAGAATCCTTTCCCAGTTTCCCTTGGATTCCCAGCATCCCAGGATCACAAGCATATGTGTAACAGATCTATAAATACCCGCCGTAGCATTGACCCTACAAAGCAATGCTAAGTGCGCAAACGCATCTAAACTAAAAGCTTCTTAGAACGCTGTTAACTTCCATAATGATAGCTCAAACACTAGCTGTTTAATTGTCCTCAATTTGGTGAGAAAAATTGTTGTGAGCTTTGTCAGTTAGAGACGCTTCCGTGAGTGATATCATTGACACGGTGGCGATTAAAGGATGTACATACTAACTATTCTGATATTGTAACGAAAATTTTACGAAATGCAATTCAATTTAAATACTCTTTATTGTACTTTGATAGTGAAATGTTGTTCTATATACATTTATTAATAGCTACGCTCTGAAAAGTGAAAAAATATATGCGGATACATTATATTATAGGCTATATCTTCCACGCAGATTTTGGGCGATAGAGTTCGCAGAGTAGGTTTACCTAAGTGTCGAAAGAGATAACAAGAACCTACAAACAAACTTTAAATTTCCAAGAAAAACTACTTGAATTCAATAAATCGTATTGGAAGGAAAATAATCACGCAGAAACAACAACAAAAGAAATACTGTGTCATGCATGAACAGCATTACCTCGTCCCAGGGTACCGCAGTCACCACGCTTTACAAATGGATCGCAGTAAGGTGTCATTATAATAAATAAGGGAACGTTATACTACGTGACCCGTTCAGGCGGGGAGAGGGGTCTTCAAATACCACGCTTGATCACAGGGGCGGCGGTGGGGGCATAAGTCTTCCTCACATCGTCGATATCTTCTAGAGAAATCTTGCGCTTTTTCGAGCTGTATTCGCGAACAATGTTCAGCGCTTTTTACTCACAAGTGGCAACACTGACGCACATTTGTAGTAAAAATGTCGGTTGTGGGTTTTTTATTGTAATAGTTAAAAAATTTCTGCTCACTCCTTCAAAGCTTTCTTATAGCACAAACACTTGTAATTGTAACTTTCTGTTGAAACCATATTTTTGAATTACCAATTTGATTGATGCCTCTGCCCATTTCTTGACAACACTATTTCCTTCGGTATCGAAAGTTAGAGAACAACGTTGGGTCATTGCCCTCAACTCCGATCTGCCAATCAATGCGTCATAAAGAGACTGACCGATATGTGCCTTCACCATCAATTAGCTTAAAATGTTTTACCGACGTCGTTTGGCAATTAAGAACGCCCTCAAAAACCGGCCGTCTTCAGAAACGAACCCTGATCTGAACTAGTTATGTACTGGTTCGAGTTTCCGCCGAAGAAACAGTAGACACTTCATACTGACGTAGTTCGATCACATTTTGGAAAGTAAATAACCGAAGTCAATTAAATTTTGTAGAACGATCTAGAACTTCTAGATCTCTCCTGCCTTTTGGCGGTCGCATAACCGCGACAAATATTATTATGTAGGATTTAGCCATATGTTACTGAAGAAACATGTTTTTTAACGCAGTTTTCTTGAATTTTGCGGTGTTTCTTGAGGAAAAAATTACGTGATTGTTGACTAGACCCGTCCTCTCCCCGCACGTGATATCCTTCCTCCCTTGAATGGCCCACGTAATTAATGGACGCCTCCATTTTAATTATCCTTAAAATCACTAAACTAAAAGTTAACCTGGAAGCCGCACTTTGAAACGACAAACCGTGTTCGGTATCCACCGCACCACAGCTTCCTTATCTCTGTCTGACCGCACGGTACTCTTAAAGATAGAAAGAGATAGGAAACGAAATCGTTCAAACCCGTGGTCAGAAAATTATTTCTGCACTATAAGATTTGTTTATCTACTTTCCGATATTACATAATGCAAGCAGCACGATCAAACAGAGCTGATGTACAACTTTGCTCTTTGGCAAAAGGTCTGTAATAAAATAAGAAACTAACTCAGTGTGTGCAAAAACCTACCTCACATTTTATAGGCTATTGCACATCTAATATATAACAAAGATCAATGGATATCTACCATTGACTACTTTAAAACCAGGACACGCCACTCTGAGTCATATTTCTACACCTCGAAAAGTAGGTCCTCGTCAAGACAAATTATAAAATATCATGAACATATTTAAGTATGTATTTCAATTTTAAATAAAGCATTTCACTCGTCATACAAAATAAACAAGGTTAATATACAATTAATAAAGAGATTGGATAGAGGAAATCAAAAATATTAGTACTCATTTTCACTTCAATTATAATTTTTGCAACCTATCTTGTATTCAGTGTGACACATCGTGTGTGACACACATCGACACATAAACATAATCAAATACATGTAGACAGGTGTATGGAACCTATTTCATGATTCTCTGAGCTAAACATAGTGGCTTGTCTGTAATGTGTTAGGCAAGTATTTCTACGTTATTTGTAAAGGGGAACATAAAACTTTACTGCGTTTTAAATTGCAAGCCATCTCGACTCGGAATACGTCATCTAAAACACATCGACTATCTATTTTATGTTCATGGGTTTTTAATATTTATCGTAAAATGTAAGGAAAAGCTGAAAGTATCTATTTTCCTTTATGTTTTTGTCTAGTATATTCAAAAGGAACACAAGAATTATTTATTTACACAGCAGTTATATCCTCTTTGGTATATGTACGACAGTAGGCTTTAATGGCTTTGCATCAAGGAATTCAGTATATAATCTCCTTGCTTTCAATTCATACGGAATAATTTTCCCAGTTAAATTTTGCTACGATCATTGAGCAAGTAAGCTACGATGCGACGGTACGTACCATCATGGTACCATCTATCCATGAATGATTCTTATTTTTTAAATTCCATCATTACAAAATTTTGAAACCGACACATAGTCAATTGACTATTTGTAAGGATGGAATAGTTATTTCAAAATTTTGTAATGATGGACTTTACAATTCCAAACCGGTCAAAAGCAAGCTTTTTCTGTAAATGTGCGATCTTTCTCGAACTTACCTCGTTGTTTTCAGGGTCAGGCGGTGGCTCAGCTTGCGAAGACCGTGGACGAGGTGACAGTGTTCGGGGTGTGCTCCAAGACGAAGCACGAGGCTCTGAAGGCAAACAACAACAACATCGACCATCTCCTGGAGAGGGGCAGCGACTACACCGCTGAAGTCAGGAAGTAAGTCACATGTTTCATAATCGGATGTAAGTTTTGAATAGTTTTATTCTTATTTTTTGACATGGTTTTAATACATTAAGAATCGTATGGTTACTTAAACCCAAACATTTTAAACACGAACCATTTCTAAAACTCATTTAGTTCCAAACAAAATGAATCACTGGGGAATGGAGCGATTCGCTTTGTAATCGTTTAAAATTCTAAAAATGTAAGGATGAAATCACACCGAGCTTAAAATAATACGTGCTCACATCGTCGGCCCTTCATCGTCCAACTAATTCCTTGTTTTTATTACGCTCTTTCAGTAGCGCCATCTCGAGATGTTGAAAATCAACATTTAACACATGTAAAAAAATATGAAAAAAAGGAAGTATCGCCAACTAAATTTTATAAGATACATACAATACATGATATTACCTAGACGCTTTCAAAACTCAGAACACTACTTAAAATTATGTAGGACACCCCAGGATATCCTAAATCCTAAAAAAGTTAGAAATGTACTGGGAAAAGAGGATTGCCACCCTATTTTTAGGGAAAACCTATTGCACTTATGCACCCGATAACAAACGCACATTCCAAAAGCGACTCATGAACTTATTACTTGTTTTGTCATCATTCCTGAGTCGGTTGCTGGGAAAGCCAAAGGGAATTTCGATATGAGTTGTGAGGTGAGTTTTTATGAATCCGGTCACTTTGGGTCAATCCCCATAAAAGGCCACTTATAGATTCGTAAGATGGCGCAGCATTATTGAAGATTTTATTAGAAACCCGTGTATATTTCACAGTACTGTCAGTGTTAATTTGAATGCAATCTAATGTCCCTAGAAATTTACGAAGCGATGCGGAATTCGGTTGGGCTTTACTGTTTCATATTTCTTTATAAATGGCTGTCATGTTAACAAAGTCTCTTTACACGTTCGTTCCGCTGATACAATCATTAAAGATATCATTAGGCGATTATGTTAATTATATTATGTTTAAAAATGATATTTTTATCTTTAATTATGAGTATACACTTTTTTTGTATAAACACAGTGTTTATCTGTAAACAATTTTTGGTGAATTCTTTTATAATTTGCTAAATAAATAAATAAGTGGAAGTCTACTTCACGCCCTGGCCTTGCACCAACTCAAACTTACACCAAACAGCTAAATATCTGTCTTAATCCACTGCGACTGTAAGAGTAGATAAACGGGATTGTTCCCGGTCCCAAGCGTCTTTAATTGGCTGTTATTACGTCAGACATTTTTGTTGCTGTCTACTCGAGTTATGTGACGCACGAACAGATTAATTAGACACATAAAAGTGGGGATAAAATGTGGTATTTCATTGTGGAATAGATAAAAGTTTAGTTCAACAACAGAAACTTAAGCATTTTATAGAAAAGTATGGAAGAACTTATACAATTTTTATGATTTCGCGATACCGTGACGAATTTTGTTCAATACTAAACACAATTCAATATTCAGAAATATTGTAAACGTCTACTGAATGAAAAATGAAAATATATTTATTTCATAAACTTAAATTATCTTATTATACTTTACGCTGGAGCTTCCGGATAAGTATATAAATATCTGCAGTAGGAAGCCCCGCTCCTCCACATTTGACATTGATTATATATTCATGAGAATTATATATATTACTGTACATATTTATTAACTCAATAGTAGGTTTAAAATAGTATGTATATTTGGGGATGTAGGTGTGAAGAAGTGTGGATGTGTAAGTGTGTGGTGTGATAGGATGATGTGTGTGTGTGTAACAGTAAGTGACATGTACATTGTATTTTTTATTATTACCAATAAGTGTGTGGAGTGCTAAAAATTGTGTTTGAGAAAATGTACCTAATATTAATTTTCAATCATCATCCGGAAATCTTCTACGGTTGGATATAGGTCTCCTCTATTTTATCCCACAATGAATGGTCCCGAGCCACCTGCATCCAATCCAACGACTCCTCGCGACCATGTCGTCGGTCCATCTAGTAGGTCGAAGGCCTAACACACGTTTCCCGGTGCGTTATTGCCACTGAATAACTTTCACTCACTCATTTTCAATAAGTTAGTAAAGCAAAACTGTATTCTTAAACAAATAACTCTGCTTATTTTGTTTTTCTAACCTTGTTCTTGAATTGTCAATGCCTACTGTTGATATTTGATACAGTTATGTTTAAAAATTAGAATTACATTCGGTGTTTGAAAATATCAACATTTTTTTGTATAATTCGTTCTTATTTTAAAACAAAAACCAGTATAAAATCCCACACGGTGTAGTCATTTTGTAACGGAGAGCCAGTTCTCGGTATGCTGGTGATATGAACGTTAATTGTTCCATTTACAACCCGCTCCTTAGGGCAGCTGGTTCATAACAGGCATCGGCTCAATTCTCGTAAATATAGACAGAGATATTTTTATATCTTGTCATTGATTTTAAAAAAACTAAGGACACGGTACTGTTCCAAAACTGATCATTATTGGTTTGCGTAATCACACTATCACACACATCACACTAATATTCTAAATTTGAAAGTAACTTTTGTCGATCTGAAAGGTTTACCTTGGTAATGTAATGGCAATATATTCAAAGTATATTTTTGGAGAACTATGTCAATTTTTTTATTGGGATTTTTATCCATCCGGCATGACAATCCCGTATGGCTTATGCTACTTATATTATTTACATCTACTAGGAAGTCACTAATGGGTATCAGTGAGCAATGCACAAGCATCTCATGCTATAATCTCTGCAGGTTCCGAGACTATTGTCTGCAATACACCTGCATCCAACAAATTGATGCAATATTGCCTCATGAGTGCCACCCGCTTATCTTTGCGCTTAGGACATTCCAATATCATATGTTGTATATCATCTACTCTGTCCACACATACGTCGCAATTAATTGTAAACTTTTTCAATAGGAAAGCAAATATATTTGATGGATAATGTCCCAAACGATTTGTAGATCCCGAAATCTTTGTTAATATTTCAAAAGTAAGTTTATCTAAATTTAAAGGAATCAACTGGTTAATTTTTTTAAATAGACTGTCAAATTTAAATGTATATTGAATTTTTTTGACATATATTGTGCAGTTTGCAAGCAAAGTGAAGCTAAATTTTCAAGACAAACAATAAAAAGACATTTTGAAGTAGGGGACTTGGACCTAGTCTTCGTGTCACACTGATCCTATAAGTAATGCCGTGTCCAGTATTTTGTTAAGTCGACGTACCTCGTGTCGTGTTCTCTACCACAAGTTCAATGTAAATAAACAGCTTTTATGTACTGAGTGAACGGAACGCGGTGTTTTATATAAAACTTTAGGATATAATGACTTGTCTAGAACTAAGATAGTTACAGTCATACTCTTTCAGTCTTCTTTTGTAAATGTCGCAGTTGGATTGCTTAATGAGCTATTTTACATAAATGCTAGCGGTTTTACTGAACAGCCATTATGATGCTAGGTCTCTCTGTGTGTTTGTACGTGTCTTTGTTAACGTGTGTGTGTATTTGTCTGCAGGATATCTCCTGATGGGGTAGACGTGGTGCTGGACTGCCTCTGCGGCGAGGAGTGCAACCGTGGGTACCAGCTACTCAAACCCATGGGACGGTACATACTATACGGTTAGTAATTATGGAACAGTTAAAGCAAAACTTGCTACGTACGAAAATATTAAACTTTAGTAATTATATTCTACTACAGATTTCGTAATCTTAATAAGATGACACATCAGTGGGCAATTAAACCTTAATTTAATTTAGAAATATGTATATATATTATATATTTTGTAGATATCTGTATACATAAAACAAAGTGACGTGACATAGATTAGGTTTTCCCTTTTCTAGTCTTTGTATTTAGCTTAGTTTTATTTTATTTTAAATGATTATATTAATTAAATTTTTAAATTTAAAAAGTATTTATTGCATTATTAGTAGGATTTATTTTAAATTCATCATCATCAACAGCCTATACATGTCCCCACTGCAGGGGCTCAGGCCTACTCTCCTACAGAGAGTGTATGGGCCATTTTAAATTAATTTTATTTATTTAATTGTTAATATTATATTAAGTCAGGTTAGTTACACCATGTATAACTCAAGAACGGCTGAACCGATTTAATGATCTTTGAATAGCAGAACGACTATTAAAACATGGTATAAATAGGTATAAATTCACTAAAAATTTATTAATTTTCTCATTCATTCACGACCTAAAAGAAAATCAGAATGACTTGATTTTGGTAGAGTGATAGTTGAAAGGCCGGAAAAGGGCATGCCGATCGAACAAGTACTTCCAACGGGTTAAATCCTAAAGTCCACGCGGCCAAAGTCGCGGCCAGCAGCTAGTATTGTAATAAACAATGCCTTCAATCGCAGGTTCATCGAATATCGTGACTGGAGAGACCAAGAGTTTCTTCAGCGCCGCGCGTGCCGTGAGTACAAATGTTTAACTATCTGATTTAACTAAGAGGTTAACCGCATTATTAGTTGGAAAGCTAGTTATTATAGATGGTTGGATTGACAGTTATTGACGCCATATTGCCGCCGCAGTGGCCGCCATAGATACCACCACAGAATATAAAATAGCATGATGTAATATTACTGAATTACGGGTGCTCGTGATCATTTGCTGACCCGTCTGAATGATTTGTCAAAGTGCGAGGAGAGAAATCCAATTCACAACGTTGAATTCTGCACAAACTCAATATATATGTATTTGTACAGTCGACGCCATAATTTCACGGACTAATTTGACAGCACATTAGACACGAATGCTGCCACAGTTCACCCAGCGTGGTTCTGCATAGTTCCACGTTTTATATACTAAGCCTACTATTAAATGAAATTTTGTCATGGGCACCTCACTATATAAAATTAAACAAATTTTTCTACGCACACTTATGTCGAACTAGTCATCATAATGAGGATGTATAGGCATAAGTGTGAAAGTCTGGTGGCCGAGGATTCCTGAGATTCGGATCCCATTACTAGTATCTGTGGCTACTCCCCAAGGTTATAAAGGTAGCAAGGCATTATTTAGGTAAAATTTGACACGACCAGTTGCTGATCACCTTTATACGAAAGAAGAAGACTATATATGTATCGCAATTAGGATTTTTTACGTTACATTGTGAGCAAATAAAGGATAATTAAATTACGGTACTCGCACGCTGTTTGCCTTTCTGAAGTTAGCTCTCCGGAATTTCGCGCACGTACAGTTGGAATATGTGTGTATTCTTTTTAAACGACTTCAAAAAGGAGGTTGTCAATTCGACGGGTATGTTTTTGTAATATTTGTTACCTCAGAACTTTTGATGGGGTGAACCGATTTGGATGATTTATTTATTTATATGAAAGGTGGTTCTCTCCACTTCAATTTGATCCAGTTCTGACATCTATCCATAAGAAAACAATATACATCTTAATGCCTGAGTAAAAGTAGACTTTTAGGGCAATTGAAGTCGGTTTCCAATTCTTTCTGAACGCATTTACTTGTCGATAATAACTATCCCTAGATGACATAAAACCTCGGACATTTCTTTCCATCCGTTAACTTGCCTTACCTCACATTTATACGTTAATACTGTGTTGCATATGTGTGTGTGAGTGTGTGTGTAACTGGATGTTAAAATTTATAACGTGTTGACATAATGCTACAAAATTGTCATCAACAACCAATTAGTATGATAACGGAATTTATGTATTTGTACAGACTAATCTATTATCTTTAAAAAAATTAGATTATTCAAATATAGAAAGTTCTATTTCTATGTATACCCGGCAGTGGTGGCAAGTGGACAAGGTGTCGCCCATCAAACTGTTTGACGAGAACAAGAGCCTGGCCGGACTCAACCTGCGACACCTGCTGTTCCAACATGGCCGCGCTGACTACGTGCGCAAGGCTGTGGAGAAGGTCTTCGCCCTGTGGGGAGAGGGCAAGGTCAAGCCGCTGGTCGACTCCACCTGGGCGCTCGAAGATGTAAGTCAACTCTTTAACGTCATTACCCGACATACCAACGTCGTGTCGAATACCATCCAGCGTATGTAAATTTCTGATAATGTTGATGAGTCTGATAACAACGATGTCCACTAGTCCAGTGTTTCTGATGTATATTGTACATTCTCATCAGTCCAGTTGCGGGACAACTTAACGGGTCTTTATGTATTAACTTTGTGTATGTATGTATGTATATGTATATATATATATATTTATGTAGCACCACTTACCCCTTGTTATTTATAGGATTCTTCTGCCCCAAGGTTGCCTGGAAGAGATCGCTCTTAGCGATAAGGCCGCCTTCATTGTACCTTTTATGTTCTTTTCTGTTCTGTATGTGTGTGTGTGTGCAATAAAGTTTATTTGAATTGAATTGAACTTAGCAGGTCTTCTGCGAGAGACCGGAAGGTATTCGACATAGTCTCTATTAGGCACATTAATAGCTATGCTATCAGACTAATCAACAACATCATTTTCAAAATCATCAGCATCGTCATAATCAGACTCATCATCAACCGGGAAACGTCCACTGCTGAACATAGGCCTCCTTCATGGTATGCCACATTGACCGGTCCCGAGACACCTGCATCCAGCGACTTCCTGCGACTCTAACCAGGTCGGTCCACCTAGTAGGGGAACGGCCTGGTAGACGTTTCCCGGTACGTGGTCGCCACTCTAGAACACTTACTCCCCATCGGTTATCGGTTCTTCGAGCGATGTGACCTGCCCCTTCGGCTCACTGACTCGTCGAGCTACGTCAGTGCCCTTCGTTCGTCTACGGATTTTCTCATTCCGGATTTTATCACTAAGAGAAATTTCGAGCATAGCTCGTTCCATTGCTCGCTGAGTGACTATGAGCTTGTTTATTCGGCCCACAGTAGAAGACCACGTTTCAGTCAGACTCATATCCATCAAAATCATTGCAAACTACTGACCAACGTGTTACATAGATAAATTGCGTATATCACTTCCACCTGAACATGGGACTCCACAGCACGCCACAAAGTCCAGTACAGAGGTTCTTGCATCGAAACTTACTAGGAACTTACTCCCCGCGAACGGTGACGGCTCGGTACTTCTTACTCCGGTTATCCGCTATTGATTACCCGTTCTTCGAGCGATGTGACCTGTCCATTGCCACTTCGTCTTCTTGATGTCGATTATGTCATTGACAACCTTTTCAACATTGAAAATTCACAACATCACGTCGCCAGAATTAGACCCATTAACATATTATGTTATTTTAATTCCAACAGGTCGGTGAAGCCATGCAGAAGATGCACGATCGTAAAAACATCGGCAAGCTCGTGCTGGATCCGTCTCTTGAGCCGAAACCTAAGCCAGCCACCCCGGCTAAAGAAAAGAAGAGTGGGAAGGAGAAAAAGCCAGCCAAAGAGAGCTCAGAAGAGAAGAAAGATAAGGAGAACAAAGAAGAAGAGAAGAAGCCAGCAGAGAATGGAGACAAGAACGGTGAGGAAGCTCTAAGCAATGGTAATAGTGATGAAGGTATGTCAATTTTGTGACCAGGCATGCGTAGACAGCTTCACACCGCCGTATCAAGTATTTATTTAGTGAAAAGTATTATTTTTAGCTTTTGTTTTCGGATTATTATGTTTTTGTATTAATTATTACATTCTACGCACGCAATGGCTAAACGCACATAAATAGAGCTTTATTTGGTTTACATCATTAGTAGGTTCAAGAAGAAAAATCGTTTATTTTTCAATCAATAAACAAACATGGCGGTGATCAGGGGGGGACTCGGTAAACTGTCAGTGATGCTGATTTTAAAAAAAGTATTTTCCTTTCAAAAACAAATCATTGCTTTTCCATAGATTAGTTTAAAGATAAGTACAATTTTACTGTGAATATTATAGTATTTTAGCATAGCATAGCATATTTTATTATTTGCACATTCATTAACCAATTTTGCGTTAAAAATGGATACGCTGGAAATATCTTTTTGCCACGTGTATATGTATAACAAAATTTTGTAACCAGTTAATCTAGTTGGAATAACGGAATATTATTTTTTACGAAATAAATCGAATGGGTATATCCCTCTTCGAACAAGGATTCTGTAGTTATTAGAGCGAAATATTTGTTTCAACCAAGGAACCAACTTTGACAACAAGCGGAACAAAAATGTCACTGAAATAATTGGTTATACTCGTATAACTGTAATCTTTGTTCCGTCCAGATATCTGAATATAAAAATTTGGTTATATATACGGAACAAATTTAAATATATCAGAACAATAACGACGCTAACAAAAAATTACAGGTGTTTTAGTTATGTTCTAATTCATAAGCTTCAGAGATGTCTACGCTCTCTGTAGGAGAGTAGGCCTTAGCCCCTGACGTGGGGTCGTATGTAGGCTGTTGATGATGAAGTTTCAGAGTTCAGAGACGATACTTTTTAGTTAGCTAGTTAAAAAGCAATGAAGGAAAGAAATATTTCGATACCAAACAATCACTTCCTTATACAGGAATTCATTTATTACGTCATTATCAGCTCTGTTAGCCCAGTGCTGAACATGGTCAATGCTGGCCTTGTGACCCCTTCATAATTGGCCACGTCAGAATGACGTTGAGCATAGATATATAGATAAAGCTACCTGTTTTCCCCCTTAGTCTTATGATACTAAGGGGTGACGGACTACAATTGTTTTATTTACAATTACTATATTATCCATTATTTATTATAGCACTGATGGCTAGAGTCCTAACATCCTGGTTTTCGTAAGCTACACACTTCTGTTCGAATTTTATAGATAAATTTTTTATTAAATTGTGCGTTTAGCCAACAGCCAGCTTGGTCATAAAAATTGAAGGACCTTCCAGTTCTTATATTTACGATAATATTACAGTCCTCTGTGTAGGCATCTATGGCGTTATAAAAATGAAATAACATTTCAAAATATTTTTAATTTAAAGTCGGAACATGTACAAAATGTTATATCAGTCATAATTGAAAGTACATAGTTGTTTTTACGTAAAAATACAATTTTCATAAACAATAGTTATATAATTTTAATAATCTCAAGGATCTTTAGAAAACATAAGAAAAATATTTTTTAAATGTTCCAAAACCACATTTATACATAATTATGTATATTTAGCTATTTACATAGTAATAGATATATACTCGTAAATGAATTATATTTTTAAACTACTGTTTGAGTATGTATGTATTTTCTATAAATACAAAGAATATTATTTTTATAGCATGATTTTTGCACAATAAGAAGACTCAAACTTTTGAGGTGAGAGAAAACTCATTTCATTAGGTTCCTAATTTTTAATTTTCAATTTCACCGTAGTCGAAAATGTAAAAGCTTTTTAGAACTTTGTCATTGCCTTTAGCGTGCATATTTATAGCTATATTATACATTAAAATACTACTAATAGGTGTACAAAATTAAATAAATTTAGCTTAAAAATCTCGCCTGATGCTAAATAAAGTGTTTAGACTATACCAGTTACTGGCGCCAGTCTACTAGACACATCACGAATCAACTACTGTTATTATTTATTATTACAATTACCATCTCCGCCAACATTTTGCCACCTCACCTGATGGTAAGTGGCTATAAGGTATGTATTACGCAACGTAATACAAGCGTGCTCACCAAGAAGCTTTTACGTTAGTTAGGCACTACACCATTTTTCATTACCCTTACAAAACAGTGCTTTAAGACTGCTGAAATGGTTTAACCTTTATTGATTTATAAATTTGTATTATTTCTATTATATTATAATATCCCACATTACAGAATCGAAGGAGAAAGAGAAAGAATCCAGCTGAATTGTTTCGCCAGAAGAGAAAAGTCAAACCACCGCAAATTGAGTTATTTTAGAGTTTTTTTATTATTATTATCGCTAGCTCGTCGAAGAAGTCGGGACCCGCTAGTTTTGCGTCTCCTCGTCCAGCCGGCGGGCGTGCTGTTGCCTCAAGTTTCATTGTACTGCGGCTGCGTCATGTTATAACACATTTTTCGACTGTTATACGATTGATTCGTTGATAGTGTTGTATTCAAAACCAGCTTGAGATCTTTCAATGTCTTAATTTTCTTGGCCAAGTTTTGATTGTAAGTTCACTATAGAACTCGGATAAGATGACGCAACTGAAAGTAAATAACATTCTGAACGATATTTTCGATCTGAGATTAGAATAATTTAAAATTGCCAAAAAATCATGAGCTGCAACTTGAACTTGCTCTGAATTTGACTTGAAATATATACTTTTATGATTAGATACAAAATAAGTCATTTAAACCGTTATATTAAACTTGGATTGGAAACATCGTTCAGATCATACTTTGAGTTTATGTTTGAACTATTTGCCAACACAAAACTCAAAAAGTAAGCGACGACAATTTTTTAACTTGTTATTTGAAAAATGCGACAGCGAAATTTAACAATGAATTTGTATCCTTTTACTATTCATTTTAATTAATTATATTTCTGGCCTAAGTTAGAATTGTTTTCTAAACTTTGAGTCTTTTATAGTTTAATGTAAGACTTTTATTTTTAAGAGAATATTTTAACCTGCAGTTATTTTTAATGGCTATTGTATATCTAAGGTGCAGAGATGCTTAATCTTTATGTATGTTAAGCTTTAATATTTTATTAGTATACCATCGATCTCTTTTAACTAGATTCACAATCAACTCTAAAATGAAATTATGAAAAATGAAATTATTACACAAGCACGAATTACCTTGTTAAGATGAAAGGTTTAATTTAGGTATCTCGATTTCGTATTTTTTATCCTTCTAGGAAGAAAGAGTTATTAATTCGTGGAAGCCAGCAGGTGAATGTGACGCATGGCCGTAATTCGTTCTTCGTTAATCTTATTATCTCGTTCGACTTAATAGTTGATTTTTCGTCTAGATATGAGAGATGGATGTAGTGAATGTTGAATTCGGCCCTGGAGAGCGTGCATCCGGCCCGCCTCGTGCCGGATCTGGCACTCGGACTGCACGCCGCATATACTATACTTTATTCTATGCAAATTCACAAGAATACAGAGTAAATTGTATGAAAATTAACTGTTTTGTATGCAATTGTCTAAAAACCGCTTGGTGAAATAGATATAATAATAAACATCACTTCATTTGTTTAAAAAGTTCTATTATTATTTTCTAATTAAAGACTTGGCTCCTTTTGTACCCCTCAAACCCATAATTGTAATGGTCATAATCATCGAATTTTTAGTTGGGTATCTTAATAAAAAATATATTCAAAGAACCATCACAGGGCTAAATAGTATAAATGAAGTTGGGTCTAGTCCTGGTTGGGTTGGGACAAGCTGCTGAAATATTATTCAGAGCTGGTACTGAAGGGTTAGGTTGTACAAGAGCAACGCTGAGAATATTGAAAAATAGGTCTAGGTGCAATAAAGCGGGTGTTAAAAAATCAATAACATTCTTTAACTTAAAAATTTTGGTGCCATATAATATACTTATAAAACAGTGCTAACACATCACACTAAAGAGACATTAAAATGGACTATCACTTTTAAAAACTGGCATTAGGGATTTAATTCGTACTAAATAAGTGATGTGCATTCATTTTATTCTGTATTGCTGTGTCCGTTTGTACCGTCTGCAGTAAAAATCGATGAAATCCGTGTGATATTTTGTGGTAGGTCGCTAGAAGTGAAGCAGTTTTATGCTGCGTTTACAGAACATATTATATATTTGGTTACTTAAGTCTATATCGCAAAAAATATGTGCAAACAACGTATCTATAGAAATACATATATGTCGGCTTTCTGGCGGTTTTATTAAGACTTAAGTAATCCATATTTTTTGCAATACTAGGCTTAATAAAATTTAACTAGCACGATTATACGGTTTTTGTGAATAATTTTATATGTACGAAACTGAAAAGTAAGTTTTTACTTTGAAAGTGATCGTCCGAGTTGGTACCCATTTTTGGTAGAATTACATTCTTCGACCTTAAATAGGACGAGCTTATAGAAACAAAAATTACTATTTTTGTGGCTAATTGTAAGTCCAAGATACCACCATATATCACGTATGATATAAGACATATTTTTGTATAACAAGAGACAGTTCTGGATTAATAAAATGCCAAAGAAATCACTGCCATGAGATCTTTTTAAAACACAGAGTTAAGCTTCTTTCTATTTCAATTTGCGTAGAGAAACATTTTTATACAGGTAACATCGCAAATTTCTTAAGCCTGCACTGCCTTGGAAGTCCCAAAATAAGCTAGCTAGCCAACTCAATCTGCCAAACGGCTAATCACGTGGGTCGCTGCATAGAAGTTTCTTTCATTAAACTTAAGCGCTTGATGAAGAAGCACCACAATTTTGTGCGATGTTAGTCCGGAACTGCCAATAATGAAGTTTTGAAGCTTTTTTAAATAATATCTTTACAACACAAATATCACATATCTAATCAACATACACTCTCGCGATATAAATTAGGAGTAATATTTTGATACCAATATTCACTGCATTTCTTTTGATATGACTAGCATTTATATTTACATATTAATTTTTCATAAGGTGTAAGTAATGTTTTAAAAGGCCATGATGTACAGTATGGTTATATGTACCCAGTACTATAATGTTTTATCTATATAACACATATCATGTGGATGTAATGTAATTCTGAGAGGCTGATCGTACTCCGGAACCGCTCGAAAACATAATCGAGATAGCCTGGTTCCTTAATTGAACGCGCTGCTGCATGGTACGCTCGTAACAACCAGCTTGGTTCACAGACTGCTAGGATTTTTATAAACCTTTTTACACTGTTCGCTTCGCGTGTTCAAACCGAGGCTTTTACTAAAATCAAACCCGTTGAGTACCGCTGGTTGTGAAGGGAAATAAGCCTGAGAGCCCCTGGGTGACATAATGGGTTGCGTTCGGAAATGGACTTATATATTATAAAAATTAATTTTTTATTACATTTACAAAAAACTAATTAACACATTTAGTTAAAATGTCAAGTCAAGCCAATATCCAGTACTCTGTCGTAATGGCGCCAGCTACTAGCAAGGTGTAAATCAACCATCAGACTACCAAAGACCAAGAATGTAGTGAAAATTGAACGCAATCCTAGATGTGTCTAGGTCCCAAGTTTAGGTAGCTTTTGTATTGTATTGAGAACTGCTATCCGCTTTGTTTATGTGGGTAGGTAGGTGCTAGTTTATAAAATACGCGGATTGAGCTAGCTTCTGTCTCGGACCAATAGTCTACCAGTTAATCTTCTTCGCTTTGTGTGTCGGATATGTGCGAATCTTGTAATTTTTACATATTTAATCTACTTATTTAAAGCCCAACCAGGAATATAAGGTCTATCACTGTGAGAATGACAAGAATCTTTGTTGCCAGCTACGTAAAATTAGTTCCAACGAAATCCGCAAAATGGTGGCATCTCATATTCTTGATTAGGCTTTAAAATCTATCGTGTATATCAACCTCTGTTTAGGTGATATTCTTGAATGTTTATCGAGATTGTGAAAGAGATTTCTCGCTGGGGTGACCGTGTTCGTGTCCAAATTGTTTTTTTAGGTTAGCAACATTCGATGCCAATATTGTGCTTGCTCCATGTGGTAGATTGGGTGCGGTCGCTCCGGCCTGGATCTCTGTGCTGGGTCGTTGATGTATTACACATTTATTTTTGTAAGGGCGGGCCAGTGTGATATCTATACTATGAAACGGATAAATAAATATGTATGATCTGTAAAAATGCTTACTCGTGCCTTTTATTTCAAATGTAAACCCTTCAATTCGTGCCATATAGTTTGTTTCACGAAATGAACAACAGTAAAATGAACGCTTCCCAGATTGACCTCACTCAACATTGGGAAGTGACTAAACTTCCATATTTAAACAAAAACCTTGGCTAAACAACAATGTTACTGCCCTGTTGCATTCCGGCAAGCAAAAATAACATTAAGGCTTCTGAGGCGCCATAATATCCACGCTTTACAGGCAAATTAGTGATCGCAGTAAGATGCTGTTGTTACATAGGTAGATACTACTTGTCCGCTTTATTTACAACACCAACGTACTTACCGACGAGTGGCCATATTCAAAAGCCAAGATATACAATTTTAATTGGCCAATGTATTTATGTTTACATATCCAAAGGAGAGTAACAAAAATGGTTGCATCTCTTAGAAACAAAGCTTACGAACAACGCCTGTTTGAACTTAATCTGACAACACTGGAAGAGCGAAGGAAACGAGGTGACCTCATTGAAACTTATAAAATAATCAATGGACATACACAGTCGATTCAATGCCCCTCTCAATGAAACTCACCCAGCCTGTGTAGTAGCAGCCCCAAAGGGAACACTTCTTGCCTAACCGTGTAGTGAATTCTTGGAACGCTCTCTCTGAAAATGTAATCGACTAGTGCTAATCGATAAGTGCTACTTCAGTAAATAGTTTCAAAAGAGACTAGACACATAAACATTAAAACAAGGGCAGTGATGTATGTATATACTCTTAATATAGGCATGACGCTAGGAAATATTTAGGCAAAAGTTAGGCATCTTTGTCTTAGAATATTTCAACTTAATCCACCACGCAGCCATGCAAACCAAGGGCGGGTCAAAAAGTCCATACTAAAATTATAAATGCGAAAGTCAGTTTCATTTGTTTATATGTCCTTCCTTTACATTGTAACGGACAGTCAGAATGCTTGATTTTTGTATAGATATAGTTGAAGGTTCAGTTCGACCAGTGCATCTACCATGAGTTTACGCAGGCGATAACGTGCTCTGTCCTTGTCACCCGCATCTAGACTGAGCAGCATTTCCGATAGTATTCGATATACGTTACCGCCTGCGTAAACTCATGGTAGACGCACAGTTCACAGCGCGTCCATAAGTATCAGGCCATTAAAGGAAACAAACTTGTGTACTTAATGAGGTTTATTGTTAGAGCACGCTAGTCTTGGTATATCCCGTAGACCACGACGTTTGCGAAGATGTGGCAGTTCTCGAACGTGTACGCAGCGTATCCGTCGCGCTCGGCGTCCCACAGGAACCCATGGAACTGGTACACGCTCTGTTGACGCTTCTGTCCTATACTCACGCATACTATCAGCCTGTATCTGTTAAATTGAAATTAGCAAATAACACTTATCCATGTAACACGAGTCAAATAATGCTACGGGCCCTGACTCTACTGGGCGTAAAACACAAGCTGAGTGCCTCATTACAGAAACCTTTTTTTTTTAGTTTTTGGCTGAGTGCGCTTATATCCTACGGCCACTCAGCCACTGCCTTATCATCACCATTATTCTGCGCACGCAGCAGAGATAAAGGCCGAGTGAAAACCCAACGTGCGTAAAAAAGGGATGCAGATTATTAATAGATAAACTAGGTAAAAAGGAACAAGTGAAAATGAAAATCTGTAGTGTAGTTCCATTACACAATCCCATGGAACTAATGATACGAAAAAGTTGCACTAGTTCCATCATGGAATTGTACCATGGAACTAGTAATAGCAAAAAAAACGGGCGAGTGCGAGTTGGACTCGCGCACCGAGGGTTCCGTGCAGAATATGGATATTTAAAATACGGAAACCTTCTCAATTTAGTTTTGCTACTCACAACTAGATGGCGCTACTTATACGTTAGTTCTATTTAGTTTGGCTACCCGTTACTAAATGGCGCTACTAATAAGTTAAAACGCACGTCCCCAAAAAACACGTTTGTTGTATGGAATGGAGCCTTAAATATTTATTATATTCCGTTTTTTAGTGTTTGTTGTTATAGCGGCAACATAAATACACAATCTGTGAAAATGTCAACTGTCTATCACGGTTCATGAGATACCCTAAAACAACATTAATCTCTAAAAGTTTCATTACAAATAACTCATCCGGACGGGAAATGTGTGCTGGGCTGTGCCCCTACTAGAAAGACTGACGACCCAGTTAAGGTCGCGAAGAGTCGCTGGAGTCAAGTGGCTCGGGAGCGATCATTGTGGCATACCATTAGTAGGGGAGCCCAAGCGGGGATTTCGGGATTTACTAAAGCGCGGCAGATTAATATACAGGGGGATACCTTGTACCCGGTTAAGTACCTCCACAAAACATGAGGTCCATATGTAAGGCCGCCCGTGAAGGATACAGGATCAGATTAGTAAAAAAAAATTGACTATCAGAAATTCTCGAGCGCGTCAGATTAAGGTAGGGTGAGTTAATTACATCCTAAAAAGTGTATATTCCACTAATCTGTCAATTTGAGAGTGACGTAAAAAAAGGGGAGGGCAACAAAGTTGTAAAAAAAAACCGTCATCTCGACATTCTCGAGCGTAGCTAAATTTTTTTTTATTTTGAAGGAAATAATTCAAGAATAATGAAAAATATATAATCTGACGATTTCCGCAAGCCGAAATAACAAAAATTCGTCGATAAAGTTAAATGCGTGCAGCTGCGTGATGCCTACATTTCCTTCTCCGCGTTTCTATTCCTCTCTCACTCTTTCTCTATCTATTACTCTCTCACTCCGTCCCCACTCTGGTTTCTGTTGCCATGACGCCATATGATCATAATGACTCGTTCGTGGCATACTGTTTACAAACGTTTTGGCTTTTTTTGCTATTTTAATATTATTTTTGTGAATTAAAGTTTATAAATATTTAATATGAGTGATATTAATTTGAAATGTGTATTTTGTGGTGAAAGTACCTTACTCAAATGCATAGAAATATTATTTCTTTGAACTCAGCGAGCTCAAAATATCACATAAATTATATTTTGAGCTCAAAAAAAATTGGTTGCCTGTAAAGTCGGTATACGGGCGAAAGTTTTACGTGACAACGACTTTGAGTGGTAAAATAATTTTAGGCGGGCTAACCATGCCCGAGTGGAAGGGACGCGTGCCTCTCACTCGCTCTCATTGTGAGCGCATAACGTGAGCGGAGCGTAACGCAGTTTCTTGAAGTGTCACCCGGCAAACCAATTTATACCTCTTACCTATGTCGAGCGAGCAGAAACCTGAATAGACTTTCTAATAGTGACATAAACATTGACCTATTCCACTCCAGCGTTGCATCTGCCAAGCGATTATTAAGCAATAACTTCTTTGCGTAGCTCTATTTCATTTATTAGTTTACTCTCTGTATCTGTACTGTAATTCTACCATTCTTATTCTAAAACTTCTGTACTACTTTATTTTTGTGCTGAACCTGATATTCTTACTATTTAATTTGTATCTATCTGTGGAGATCTCTTATTGGCTTTCTGTTTCTTATGATTTATTTATACTCTGTATTACTAGCTGTTGATCTTCCTTAATAAAATAAATAAAATAAAATATAAATAAATAAGACGTTGTCACGTCAAAATGTCATAAGTACAATTTTAAGCACCCAGGAATGGAATTAGCGGGAAGTTGCAGGGATGGCCTTTAAGGTGAACGGTTTTTCTAATTTTTTTTTGTCAGGTCAGGCAAATCCCTCTAGATAATCGTCAGATTATGAGACAGTACGTTTAGAACATAAAGATGAACCATATATATCTTAATCTGACGCGCTTGAGTATTTCAAAATGGCGAATTTTTTTTGCACATTATGAAAATGGCCGCGAGTTTGCGTCCCATCGAAATCGTCAGATTAGTGAATGAGAGCTTTTTTTTGGTGCACTTAACACTCCCTTAGAAAATCTGACGCGCTCGATTAATTTTTTATTTTTTTCATTTTCAACCCTTAAATACAACCACCCCCATCATGCAAACGATCAGATTAACATACGTACATTATTAAAAATACGTAGGACATTGATGCTATCAATATCTGACGCGCTCGAGGATGTCCATGCAACAGTTTTTTTTTACATATTTAAAAATCTATAGCCGCTTCCCCCACCGATGTAAAGGTATATATCATATAACATTTTTTTCTTCTTATCATCTAAGCTTTGCATCCCAATAGGTCTCTAGGACGCTCGAGTAAATCCCCATTTAGCCTCGTGGGCTCCCCTACTACATGGAGCATAAGCTCTCGGCTAATGACAAACACCAACATGTCTTGGCCTTCGTCTCACCTGATAAACTTCGCCTAATGCGTCTTCTTGCTTGATTTTATACATTGACAATAAACGCATGTCAAAGCCAACATTCCTAAAAACCCCGTTACCCATGCCATATTAAACTAACGGCTTTTACAAACATTTTTATTTAAAATATTCACAGTTCCTATTCCATTCTTTCAATTTCTGTTCCAAATTAAATTCTCATTTTGTTCCATTGCACACTCCATAATTTACCAAATAATTTACGAAAGAAACCAAAGAGAGAAACCAAAACATACCTGTCATAATTTTCTTCTTTCACTGCGTTGCGTATTGTTTCGGCCAGTGTGATGCATTCTTCTGGAGTTGTTTTCTCCGTGTACACTGCTTCCGCTAACTCTTCGTCGACTATTCTTTGGAGTATTTTCTCAACGACTTCGACGCTGAATCGCTTCCTCGGGTTCAGTTGGTAAGTCGGTTGAAAAGTGCGCACCTGTTTAATAGGTTTGGCTGGTTCAGGCTTTGCTTCACTCACGGACATTTTGTTTGATCGATTTCTGTCGCGGTCCTGCCTGTACGAAACCAACAAATCCGGACAAACTCTTCGGATTTGGTTGCAGTGATATATTGAGAAAGGTTTCCATTCAAATTTGATAGTGCTTTCTAATATAATCAATTATCCATACTAATTTTAAATGCCATAATTGAAGTGTTTTTATTTGTTTGTCCTTCCTTCACGTCTTAATTGGAGATTCAGAATGACTCGATTTTGCTACAGAGATACATCCTCGTACATATGGGTTGGAAAAAAACAAAGGCTATTTTTTAACCCACTTGAAAAAAAGGAGGTTCTCAAATCGACGGGTATTTTTTTAGGGTTCCGTACCCAAAGTGTAAAAACGGGACCCTATCACTGAGACTTTGCTGTCCGTCCGTCTGTCACCAAGCTGTATCTCATGAACCATGATAGAGAGTAGAAATTTTCACAGATGATGTAGAGGTATTTCTGCATATTATTATTTATGGTTTTCCGTATTTTAAATATCCATATTCTGTACGGAACCCTTCGTGCGCGAGTTCGACTCGCATTTGGCCAATTTTTTATTTATTTCGATCGAACAAATCTTCCCTTCCCGTTGGATAAATTCAAATGCAAACTTATTATGAAAGCGAAAGTGAGACATTTACCGAAACACAACAGCACTGCTGTTTGGCGGGAGACATAGGTAACATGGTGCTAGACAGCCAAGTGGATAAAGAAAATGCTCGATCACCACCACCGATCACGGAATACCGATAGGAACCTCTACTGGGAATCGAACCGGGGCGTTACAGATTGTTACTCCCATATATGCTTGCAGCCACTGGGACTCAGAGTCGGTTTAATCAACATCATGTAATTAGTTTTGAAATAAACTTTCTCTGCAATATTGTCATAAAAAGAAATAAAAGTAGGTTACCAGCTTTGGTTTAAAACAAGACCTTTGACTGATGAGGCTAATTCGTGGTATAGACTTTCTATATTCCCGAGACATATTTATTTATTTGTAATATGAATAACAACTATTTTAACATTCTAATAATAATCGAGATGGCTGAGTTTTTTTATGTGCAAAAATCCTAGTTATTAAAAATATTTAGTGGCTATTTCTTTACTTTATGGCTTGGATTCAAGGAAATGAGCAAATAAGTGTACAGTGGCTGTAGACGAAACGAATTACTAAAATTGAAATTTTCTTTTTTGTTCGCGACAAGAATCACCAAAAATAAACAGTAAAATTCTGCCCACGCCCGTTTCACTTCCATAGAACAACACTCGACAACAGAAAAATGAACCTCGCCTCCCGCGCGCAGTACCCCTTCCCTGCGGTGACCATGTACGTCGCCGGCGCCGCCATTTTGGACGCTTATGTCAATCAAACTCACGTGTTTTACCGGCCGGTAAACAATAACAAATGTAATTCTTTTCTTTGCTGCACCCCAATCTGTGATGTGATTCAGTGAGTTTAAAATGTGGATGCCAAGGTGCTGTGTTAGTGGCTGCAAACGGACTTATGATTGATATGATTACATTTACAGGTGTCCGAAATCATCGCGAAAAAAATATAAAAAACGATCATTCACCAGCTAGCTTGGTTGTTTTTAACAGTCACCAGTGTAGTGTAACTTGAATACACTGCGCTTCGGCCATTCACAGTAATAACACACATTCATAAATATAAATAAATATATAATTATATATATATATCCCTGTCCCGGTCTACTGAATGGAGTGTTTATCGTTGCCATAGGTTTCAAAAAAACAATAAATGTCATATTCAATTTTCACCCGCCACAGATAACACAACTGCCTACAAATTATCTATGGGAGTCGGTCGTCTGACACTTGTGTCTTCTAAGTAGTCTGTGATTCTGCCTTATACAGTAGAATTTCTAATTTTTATGGCAGGGGATTCTTGGTCTTATGTTCCGAACCATCGACAAGTTGTTTGACAGATTTAGTAGTACTAAGTAGTATGATCATTCGATTGTGTCTCAGATTGTGTAGATTAGTAACTACTAATTTCATAATCGATTATCATACATTCGTAATTAGAAGACTTCGATTATGTGAATAATTCCCAATTATGCCCATCGCTACTACAAGACACACAAGTGACAGTTGAGTGACAGTGACACTGACAGCAGAGAACAAGTGATTTGGGGATATCATTTATTTACCGCGTTTTTCATATAAGTTAACCAGTCCTTTTCCCAGATATTTCCTTTTTTCTCTTAATACCTTTTTAACATTGTACAGTCTCTTTACTTGACACTGGCAGTACCATCACCTCCATGATGAAGCCATAATTTTGAAGTTGAAGTTGATGTAAGTACTTGTATGTATTCCTTGTAATTTCCACTACCTAACCTAGGAGCATTTAATTACTACGTTTAATACCTAACTTTAACCATTTCAGTGATTTGCCTTTTCCTCTTTTCACTTGACACATACCATCACCTCCATGATGAACCCATAATTTCGAAGTTGAAGTCGTGTCTGTCGAAAATATGATGTATGTTGTAAACAATCAATTTCTTTTAGATTACTTAATTCAAAAACAATCAACAACACTATGAGCCGGCAGTCTTTTATAAACGATTACTACAAATTCCAAGCAACACCAAACATGAAAGATAAAAGAAAACGTAACTTGAGCCTTATCAAACATCATACACCGATAAAGATCCCTAAAATGGAGGAAGACGTAATCAATTTGTGCAGTGATGAAGAAGATAAGTTTGATATGAAACCTGCTCCGGAAAATTGTCAACCTTCGTCTCAAGGGTCCAACGACAGTCAGATATCTTCTGATTCTGTGAAGACTGAAATTTATTCATTGAGTCCTGCAGCGCTACAAAATTCTTTAGGATCACTTCAGAATGCCAATGAGTCAGACACTATAATGGACGAATTCGAATGTCCTCTAGAACCCCCAGGAAACCTACAAAATGACCCCACTCTCTCTCAGAAATCACAAAATACACCTCTTAAAGCCCCAGAAACCCCTCGAAAGACTGCTGAAACAAATCAGACTACGCCAGGGTCATCAAAAACGTCACAGTCACGGCAAACACCATCAAAATTTTACTCACCAGTAAAAAAAAGGACTGTGCCTTTAGTAAGGTCACCTATCAGTGCAAAGAGAAACTTAAGCCAGCAGATGCTGACTGTAGAGATACCATGTAGTCCTGAAGATATTGTTTTTAAAGAGGCTTGTGAAGGAATGGATGACAAAAGTGAGTAGTTCATGTTATATCATATTCATTAGGTTAAGGTGTACAAAAGGAGGCACTGAGGAAAAAATACTTCAAACAGTTACATGCAGCAAAAATTTCATTTGTGCACCGTAAACCAATTTTAAAAAAGAAACATTTTCATGCTTAGAATATGGCTTTATATTGTTAAATCATACATATATGATTTGATGGTAACTTATAATAAGGTGATCACTAAATATATAAGCATGCTCACTCAGAGACCCCAAGCTACTAAGACTTGCACTGTCTGTTTAGTCACAAGTCACAATTGTGCGGTTTGGTGGTGAACATTCATAACATTAAATGTAATGAACAACACAGAAAAGTACATACAACAAAACTAAATATCAATATGTACCTCCCTGGGAATCAAATTTGTGACCTGTGGAGCAACTGTTTAGCATATTATATGCTACTGTTACTTACTGCAGCAATTTATGTTATCTTCCAGCAAAATTCCTCCTAACAACCATTAAAAATTATCTACACGATGATTCCATCAGACACCTTCTGGACAGAGAGAGTCAGTTACTCCTGACAAGATGTCTTCTCGTAGTAAAACCTGGCTTAAGGCTGGTCTGCCGCCTGTACTGGAGGAAAGAAGGCTGGTTCAAGAAGATCAAGATGAGTGAAATATGTGAGGAGAAGAAAGCTGTTGATGATCAGACCATGGAAGCCATGATGGACTCATTGGTTGAAGGTGGATTTATTGTGCAAGGTAAGTGATAATATTGTAAATTCGAAATTAACTAAGTCTATTGCCAATCAACAGTGCTAATAACAATTAAGTTCTTGTATTTTTGCCGTGGTAGCTCAGTTGGGTAGAGTGTCAGTTCCCGAACAATCGAGGTCTGGGTTGTAACAATGAATTCCAATTTGGAATTTATGTATAAATGATAAAAATTGGCTTTTCTGTGAAGGAAAACATCGCAAGAAAACCTGCACATTCCTGAGAAGGAATTCAAAGGTGTGTGTGAAGTTTACCAATCCGCAGTGAGATAGAGTACATAGAGCAGGCTTGATCCGATGCAGTGGGGACATATATAGAATCTGTTGATGTGTGCTTGAGATTTAAGTGAGCATGTTTTCCATCCAATTGACTAATCATTAGTTACTATCAGGTAAGATAAAGGCCAAGAAGTGTAAACTTATTATTTCAAAGTTTATTATGATAGATTATGGAAAAAATACTAATACAAAGAAAATCTTACATTATGGAAAAACATTTATCAACTAGATTTCATTTAAAACAGAAATCAGTAACTCTTCTTGCCTTTTTATGACTGAATGATTGAACCAATCTTGAAATTTGGCATGCTCACAGACTATGAGATGGACAAGTAAAAGGCTATTTTATATCCTTGTAAAGACCCCTAATGGAATAAAGATTTTCCTAGATTTTCCTTAATAAGTATCAATTTGTAGACATATAATCTCTGGACTTCTATCAATCAGAACTTCCTTATACCAACAATGAATGTGATTAGGTATATAAGTCCCATAGTAAAATTCTTTTAATTTCATTTTTAAGGTGACAGAAATATGACATTTGAGGACTACACAGCAATCCTAAGCAAGGACGAACTGAAAGAAACTTGCAAAAATCTAAAGCTCAAGGTGAACTCAAAAAAGGAAGCCATTGAGGAACTAACTAAGTTCAAAAGATGTAATATAAACCTGAGCAACTATCTAAATGGACAAACAAGCACTAATGCCTCAAGACTGCTTAAAATGTAATTACGAATTATTCGTATATTTTTAATGATATTTATCATATAGCGTTGATAAGTTTATTTGTTACCATTATTAATCGTTCACTGTTACTAGGATATAGTTCATAAAATTATCTAGCTTCTTTTTTATATAAAAAGTAATTTAGTTACTTGAAATTTTTAATAGTTATAAATGAAGTGACCGTCACTTTTGTTACAAATAAAATGTACTTTTTTGGTAGGCTTCAGAATTGGACCATCCATGTCGTCCTGGTTGTAAAAGCGGCTAAGGGAAAACATATTCAGGATCTATGTGATAACAACATCTTACTGAGATCACCAATCCAGCTGTCATTGATGGAGATTATGGAAAATCTAACGTGGCCCCACGAGCAACCACACCAGCATTTTTTAAATTAACATAATGGGTTTACACGTGGCCTTTATCTCACCTGATCGTTAAATACGATATGGCCTTTGAATACTAAGCATGCTCATCCAGAAGCCTCAAGTGAATGAGGCGCTGACTCTGCTACCTTTCATACTGGAACACGACAGTACTAATAAGACTGCATTTTGGCAGCAGACTTATGTACCATGTTAGTAGCTGGCCATGCACATGTAGAAAATGCCCTGCCACCAAACAAACTGATACTTCCTGTATCTCCACTGGTAATCGATTCTGTCTGGGGCCTCTGTATTTTTATTTCAAGCATGTAGCCGTTAAGCCAGGAAGGCGGAATTACTCCTTATTGTGTCATAGCTAGAGTTACTATTAACGTAAATGTATCTGTATCTATTTAATTTTTTGGGCCTGAATACTATAAGGTTTTGTTGTTTGACTACAGAACCCCAAAAATATCCTTGTATATTGCAGGCTCAGTGCTCAGGCTGGTCCATGCTACAAACTGTCAGATGCTGCACGAAACACGCTGTATAACCTATATGTTCTGTCCTACTTGGGCATGAACTATGAGATAATTAGAGAAAAGAGGCTGGAATTAGTTCTGCTATACGACCTGGCTAAAAGAGAGACCTACCCCATTGACAAGGAGATGAAACTGGACAATGCCAGTGTGGTTTTCGAATCCAATGAAGAGTTTCAAAGGTGATTAGTAATTTCAGTTATTTTTTTAAATGTGGAAAACCTCCAATGCTGTGCTAAATATAGTCAAGATTTTTATATTTTGTTCTCGTTCCATATAAAGCGGAAAATTCAGTAGTAACTGTGTCCAGATTTTTATTCAACGTGTTAAAAAAAATTACAATGAATTTGCTATCTTTTTCTAAAAGCGAATATAATTCGCTGTTCACAATAACTCTTAGAGGGCGCGTGCAGTCGCCAATTGCATGCCAAAAGTGCATACTCTTACGCGACTAATTTTATCCTTAAAGTAAAATTATACGTCATTATTAAAAGCAAAATAAAAAATTTAATGGCGTGGAATGTGTACTACTACTTCAAGCTACACAAAAGATGGTATATTTAAAGGTACATTTTTTGTAGTATAGTTGAAACAAAGTGTTCTTTTTTTAATTTGTAAGACCGGCGCGTTCATGTCTTTCATGTTGTCCCTTTCTGATACACTGTCATGTACATTGTTGTCATCGCATCTTACCTCGCCTCCCACCGTACATACATACGAGTAGGTGAGTTTTGTTTAGAAGAAAACAACATTCAAGCTCTCTACCCCATACTCCTACGTGCTTTAGTTTTTAATATGCACTGGTTGTGTTGAAATGAAATGAAATATGAAATATTTATTTGCCAGGATGCATATTGATACATTGGTGTTACATATTGTTTTACAAACACTGTAAATACATTTGACAACTTTCCTAGTTTTATGTGGTTTTATTCTATTTCAGATATGTGACGGCTCAAAGAATTTTCGAGGACTTCTTGGAAATGACTGAACCCATTAACAAGATTGAGTTAGTGAAGCAAGTCTACGATATGTACAAAGGCATCAGTCCAGAACATATGAAACGGTAAGTATTCACTTTATTACAGTCAGACACTCTGATGTCTATATATATGTATATATATCTGATGTTTCACGTGTGTTTATTTTTGTTAACGTCACAATATTACAGAGGTTCCATCCGTATATTCTTTATAAATCCGTGTTTATTACTTGGATTGGGTTTTTACTTTATCCTCTACGATCGGTTAACCAGAATAATGTCTGGGTTCTAACCGTATTCATTTTTCATTATTTCTAAAAATTCATCTTTTTTTCTAGCTACAAGTCCCATCCCCCCTGGCTACGTAGATTCACTCCGGCCAGTATATACGTCAAGATATTAGAGGGTGGCATACAGGATCTCAAGAAGAAAACCGATTCTCCGTTTAATGACAACATACATCTGGCCGTGGACATACTGAACGATCTCATCGAGCAGACTGAGTTCAGACAGAACAAGAAAGCGGAGTGGTACGCGGAGAAAGCTTTGATTCTCCACAGCATCCTGCGAAGACATGATGAGGTAAGGAAGCTGGTCTTGTAGTCTTACTTTTATATTTATCCACCTCATGTGTATCTATAAAAGGTGACTAAAGAACATCTCAAAGGTGTATTTATTAAACATAATCGAAACAGTGCTTCTTAAAGTAATGTGTGCATTACATTTCGTATGGTGTAATGTTACATCGTACCATTACTCATCACTCGAACCAGATACGCGCCGTGCGCTGACATGCGACAGCTCTTTTTGCTATTGTAACATTTGTAATGCCATGATATCTAAACATCACGTGCTTGGAATTGAAATACTTAGCGTCTTAGTAATATGGTTGCATTTTAGTAATATATGCGTATTTTTGGTTATGTCGGAGAATCGCGCAGCGCGCTCTTTTGCTCGCGCCGCGTTAGGTGCGAGTGAGCGGTGCAGAACGTATACCTGCGCGCGGAATGCCATTAGTAATGCGTGATGTTTGAGATGGTCGCGGTACGCGGAAATATCACGCGGTATGTATCACTGGCACCACTTACACATGTCTACGATTTATCTATCGGGTTATTTCGCAGGCCGCAGAAACTCTGATCGAAGGGTTCAAGTCGACCATGTCAGAGGAGCTGAAGGACAGCATGCGTCCTCGCGCTCGCAAGATATCCAGCCAACAGAACACTGCCCTCGCTGAACATCTCAAGATGCAGCTGTCGGAGTACGCGACCAAGGAGAGCATATTGGAGAACAACTTGCCCAGCAGACACATATACAAGCAACCCATGGAGTAAGACAATTCTAGACTTTATATTTTATTGTTAACTTGAAATTGGTACTCTGAAATAAATAAATCTAATCGAAACAGGGCAGTCAAGCTCCAAATACCGAATATTGACCGCGTGGAGCACTGCCCTACGTGGTCAATTCATGCAGGACTGGACAAGGTCCACGAATGAAATGTCGACGCCATGCTGAATTGTATTCCTGCATTATTATTTTTTGATCTGGTTTGTATTGGGATTTTTATCCTTCCGGCAAGACTGAATGAGTCACTCTTATTTGATAATGGATTTTTAAATAAGTGTACAAGATGAGGCCTTGGCTCCATGGTGGCTCCATGTTTTCGTATGTATTTGTACACACTTTACTAAAGCGGGATTCCATTTTCAACAATATTAATTTGTTTTTATTATTTATCAGACGAACTAGCAGCCGGGGCAAGGTGGTGTTTGAGTCTCGAACGCAGGAGGGTAGGAAGATGCTGCAAGCGGAGGAGTTCTGCATCGCTGATTACATACATTCCAGGGAATACACGCATGGTACGCAATAAAGTCTAGTTTGACATATGTTAGTCTGTGTAGAAAAGTGTAGCCAAAATGTCTGCTTGTTTATTTTAATTTTTTTCTTTATAAGTTTGACGTAAATGTCTGTCTGTGGCATCGTAGCTCTTGGACCGATTTTGGATGCGGGTTTTTATATACGTAAAAGCAAGTTTCCTTGTAGTTATTCTTAGTTATGTTCGGTAAAAATCGATTCAGCAGCAGAAGAGTATCAGCTCATATGTCAGTGACTTTTTTTGTCTGCTAACTTCGCGTTGATGGGAATAAAATATCTTAATTTGAACGGATTTCACCGTAAAAGGTTCTCTTCCATTTTGTTTAACGGTATTTCGCTCTGAAGGCTTTATAGTTAACTACAATAGCAATTACGCAGCTAATGTTCTCTAGATGGCGCTTTGAACAAGAATAATAAAAAGAGTGTATAAAAGAAAATTGCGGTTCACTGTAAAGTTGTATGTTAATGATACTCGTTTCGCGACATTAAATTTTTAAGTTAATTACTGCACAAAGCCAACTTTCCTATTTTAAAAGATCATGGCAACAGAAATTTAGTATGAAACTTTTGTCTTGCGCATAACATTACACTGATTGAATAAACTGTCTATTTCTCTGTATCGTCCACAGGAGAACACTGGGAAGGCAGAATCGTAACGACTGTATTCTTCCTTTTGTTCTGGGACATCATATACGGACCGTTGGACGTGCGAGGTATCTTCATGTCCCACTACCAACAGCACCCCCTCGACCTATTCACGGAGAGCTTCTACCAGAACAGGAAGGCTCGGATCGACAGGTGGCTGCAAGTGGTTGCAGAAGCGACCGAAAATAAACTGGTGGCGATGATGTTTGATACGTGGAATAGTAGACCGCAGAGTAAGTGTGATTCCGTGACCAATTTATATATATTTAAGTATAGGGTATTTGAGTAAAAAAAATATTTTTGTCTCATTCGATAGTCCATGTAAAAAGATAAATAGCTCTATCAATTTTTTTTCGATACCACTAATAGTTTTTTTAGCACAACCCGCCGAAAAGTGATTCTAGTCACGCGGTGCTAAGACGCTCCATATAAATCGGACGTGTTTTGTGACGTCACATTACTTGAAGCGTTACGTCACATTACTATATTGGAGCGTTAAATGTATGAAGCTTGTTCGATATTTTGAGTTGTCTCGTAAAATAATGTTTTTATGTGCTATATATCCTTATAAAAATCTGTTCATTTAATATTTTAGTCCCATGGTTTAGAAAATTATAAAATTGTGGAATTGTTCTTATGGAATTTTCAAGGCGTGTCTTGTAATAATAAATTAATATACCTTTTCAGCTGAACTGTCATATATAAGCCGAAACCTAGAATGGGAGAATATTGAGGCGGTGGCCCGCTGCCTCGGTCCTCAGGCTGTGAGCGCCATCTGCCGGCGGCTGGCGACCAACTACAGATACGCGCACAGCGGCTTCCCGGACCTGACTCTGTGGAATGTCCACACTAAGAAGGTGAGTCTGTTTATTCAAGCTGTTAGCGCCATCTGCCGGCGGCTGGCGACCAACTACAGATACGCGCTCAGCGGATTTTCCATCCCGAATAAAATATCCTCCATCAATCACCAGTTTAATTATCCATACTGTCGTATTAGTCTTCCTGTTGCTAAAGATTATGAACCACAATTCATAACCCCTTGATGAGTTTCTCATGTGAGGAATCGCGAAATGCATTTGACATCTAGAGAATAAGCTTTTCGATGGAATGTAATCTTTTCTTTTAGTTTGGCTTGGAAACAAAACTTTTGTTTCAGATTAAGTTTGTTGAAGTGAAAACCGACTCTGACAAGCCATCGATGAAACAGATCCAATGGATGCACTATCTGAGGGCTAACGATATCGAGGTTGAGTTCTGTTACGTAGGTGCCAACACGACCAGGCAGAGGTCTCGGGCGTCCAACGATGCTCGACCCGACAAACAAACGACAAAAAAGAAGAAACACATCAAAGTTAAAGATGAGATTTGATTTTTTATGCTTTTATTGAATTGCATAATCCCAACGCAATTTTAATTATTGTAACATTTTATTTCTAGAATAGTATTAAAAAGTTAGTTTTATGCATCTCCACACAACTTAGAACCGAATATAAATGTTATGTTAACATTTAAATGTAATTTCGACTGTTACACTCATCCAAGGTCAATTCTATGGCTTATGCAATAGTGATTTATTTGATTTATTTTACGTTTGGGTTGAGTTGATCGACTTACAAATTGAGTTGGCTAACTTGCAGAATAATTTGACCAATTTTAGTCGCTGATTGAATTGACCAACTTGAGTTCAATAATGCCTTAAGGAATTTTACTTACGACTTACACATTTCTTTGAGAAACTTGACTTGATAACTGACTCGATCTCAAAATTTCGTAGAATAATATGACTTATTGGCTCCTATGTAATTATGTTATATACATACATATATACTCGTATTATGTGATATCGTGTTGTTGTTTGCATGGATTAATTTTTTTTAAATTAATTTTCGCCTTTGGCGCTATCTCCACGGCGAAATAATTGTGGCGATAATCTCGCCGTAACACCGAATTCGATACCAACTCTGTTCTCTCTTTCTGGTTTCCACAGGGCGATACATTGTAGGAATACCACTCGATGGGAAAATCCGCAACAACAAACGGAACCCTTACAATTACAACAGATTTGAGGCGTTGCGATCGCGCGGTGTTCTGTTGCGAATCGCGACGCTACGCTGGCGGGATTATCGTTGTACCGTGGAGATTTTTTTTAAAAAGGACGGAATTGTTGCGATTCTCGTGGAGATGGCGCTTTATCAAAAATATTATATGGCAATAAAAATAAGTTTAGTAGGTGGTTTGTTGAAATCTGAATGATTCATTATGTTCTCAATTATGCTTATTGTAACTATTTTAATAAATTTGCGCCCAAAAAATTAAGTTTTGTAGAAATAAATATTTTTAAGGTATGTGGTTATTTTAAAGTGCTCGTTTTAAATGATGATGGTTGTATCATAAATGATGAATTTTATATAGGAAAGTGTGAAAAGGTGTTGTTACTGTGATTTAAAAACTAAAATTCGTATATATAATATATAAAAAAATCACCTAGCGTTAAAAACTCATTGCAGGCTGGACGAACAGTTACAAAAACTATATAATATGTAATTAAAAATAAATTGTGCTATTTTTTTAAAGAATTTTTCTCTGGCTGTATATTGCCGTAGTAGCAGCTGTGGCAGCTCAGCTCCTTGAACAATCGAGATCTGGGTTCGATCCTGGCTCGTACCAATTAGTTCCAATTTGGAATTTAAGTACGAATGATAAAAATCATTACCATTGGCTTTTCGTTGAAGGAAAAATCGTGAGAAGAAATTCAAAGGTGTGAAGTCTACCAGTACGCACTGTCCCGCGTGCTGGACTATGTCCCATACATATATAGGCTGTTGATGTGAGTGACACTTGTCACTACATACAAATATTCTATAAAACACTAAAAATATTTGCAGATATGATTTCTTTTTGTAGCAGCACTGTATAGGTTCAAGTTCTTTGCAGAAACTTATGACTGTTGAATGTTTTGGGAAGGGACTGATAATGTCTATGAATTATAAAGTAGCTAAGTAAGAATAAGAATAAATTTATTTATAACAGTGTACAAAATGTTTTTCTTAAATCTAATTGGCTAGAATATTTGATTGAATACTAAAGCGTCTGCAGCTAAACTAAGTTTAAAAACTTGTGTTTTATCATACAGTGCCTCACCCCTTAGATAAGCAGACGGAACGTCTAGCCGCCAGTATTAAATCTATCAATTTCCATGCAATAGGCAAAACCACTTATTCTAAGTTAACAACACTGTTGAAGTGAGTCCTTTCTGTGTGTGAGGTGAAACTGTGAATGTGTGTGTGAGAGTGTGTGTAAAAGAGTAGAGAGTAAGTAGTACTGAATTGTTATTTTATTGTGTCTTTTAAAGTAAGATTTTGAAAGTTAAAATTTAATGACGATTTGCAGCTAAGTCAGTACCACATCAGTAATAAGTAAGCTTAAGTTAGTCTTAATTGTATTAAGGCATTAAAATCGTGGCTTTGGTATCCCTAAATTCTAGAGGATAGATCTCCAATTTCATGCGTTTCAATTGTCAATGAAAGGTGTTCTATGTGGCAGGCTCATCAGCATAAGTTTTTTTTTAAATTACAAAGCTTTTTTGGTGTCGGTACTTATTGCATTGTCATCTACGTAGTACCCATTAAGGCAAATCTAACGAGCCCAAACACGACGGGTTTATCATGTGTAGTTTAGCGAGTTCCTATGGCCACCTTCCGTCTACATCATCAGACCAGCTCGATGGTACCATGAAAATGCATTGTCATTGGAACTGCGAACATAAGAGACGTATCATAGACAAATATAAATTCAAACATTGCATGTTATTAATGGCTTGTAAAAGACAGTTTTTCGAAGCCCCATTATGTTTGACTATTGTCGTAAAAACTGTCCTGTTTTAGAATTATCATTTGTATCTGAAGCCAGGACTTTAGTAATAAGTAATTTTATGATATTTTATTGTACAATTATAAAAAGAGTAAGTACAATTTAAAATTTATTATTTTTATAATAAAAGAATTTTTATACAATGCATTTTATTAGAATTTCATACTAAAGCGATCCATATCAATTAAGTATAATTCTTTATCAATAAACTATCGGAAATCTGTCCTCGTCATTTATACACCATGTATGACCATGTGATACCAGCCAGCCTCAGGTAAGTAATATTAGTTTGACAATCCTGAAATCTTTGTATTTACATTTAATCTTATATAAAACGCTAATGTTAGTACGTTAAGACAGGGTTTTCTCTATCACCACCAACTCCGATCAACTTCCCGTTGGGGTAGAGAATACCCCTTTGTTTCCTGCTGATCCTTTTACTCTTTACTGCCTATCGTCGTAGCGCTGATTTTTACAATCCACAAAAGTGTTGAAGCAGTTTACCGATGATTTCAAGTTTTCAACAAATATTTACGTATAATACTGTCTAATTCTTACTTTGTTTGTCAGACATTCGATAAGGCAGGCAGGTTTCTTTCACTGCGTAAGTGAAAACTCATTCTACATTTTTAAATTATTTATTGGTACGGAACCCTAACAAGTTTTAGCGCTGTAACGATTTATTCAGCAAAAAGAACATTACACAAGAAGTATTGACGTTGAAGTAAGTTTAGGACAAACAACCGTTGCCACAAAGCACTAAGAACTGTGACCGTTGCCGAATATCGCTGTTTTACAAGTTACAAGTGTGGAAATGACGTGCTGACATTTTCAAACTTGTAACGGTAAGTAAAGTAAAGTAAAAAAAAGTAAAGTCAAGGTCAAGTTTCAAAATGGTGTTCCTTTCGTAGCGATGTTTTTCTTTAACTCAACTAGTGATTATATGCTCCTAGAACTCAACAACTTGCCACTGGCAAAATGTCTTAGGACGAAAGCCATTTCGGAAGAAAAAACAATTCTGGGATAAGTAAACGTACAGTTTCATAATTAGCTTTGGATTTTTGCATTTATCTTTTTGCTCTTATATTTTTCCCCTTCTCTTTCCTTCTTGACAGTCTTGCTACTAATCGCGATGTGGCTTGAATTTTTTGTTTGTACAGTTCCTTTAACTATTCTGCTGTTCTCCTTTTTTGTTACTGTATTGTACCACTTAGTTTTATACTTGATATAAGCAGTAGGATGGATAGGTTTTCGGTTAGTCTCTTTTGGTTTGGCACCTCTTTTTCTGGTAGTGTCACTGTTGCCTTTGTATGCATTTTAAACAGTTTTCTTGTTTATCACAGTTGCCAAAATCTTACTCATATTCATAATTTCATTGTCGCAGATCTTCAAAGCTGGTCCAGAGGCCTATATTCTTCGTGGTATTTAGACGCGTAAAGTGGTAATAACTTCAAAGAGATGTATTTGATGTATATTGTATAGTGTTGACTTAAAACAGATGGTTAATGAGAAACTTGGAATAAGATTCTTCTAACGAACATAATGGGTGAAGAGGCTGCCTGTGGACAGTGGGAATCTTCTTAGCATGTAAGTGATGTATTTATCTACAAGCTTTTCCCGCGACTTCATCAGCGTTTTCAAAAATTATCTCTAGGGGCCATGATTAGAAACGAAAACCACAGGTTTGACAAAGAAAAAACCCAACTCAGGTCCTTTGACCATAAAATGAGGTCCAGGAGTTGCCTGTCACAGTCTTATTTAACGTCCGTTTTAACTTAAGTCCTTGATCCTTGAAGGACCTAAATGCAAAGCTCAATGACCTCAACATCAACATAGTTTCCCGACCCGAAAATAATGTCAAATGTTTATTACACCTCTATATAGTGTAATTGGGAAAACTATAACCGAAGTTGTAGACGAAGTATACCACAGATCGTTCAACTAGGTAGGTCCAAATTCGACAAAGAGGTCAACCGAAGAGTCTAACTTGTCTAGGTAGCGTTCGGAAAGTTACTGAATCTCTTCTCGTCCAAAATACTTCAGCGTCTAAAAAGTATTTAATCAGTGCGTGTTGTTAGTGATGGCATACAGAACCGAAACGTGGTCCTTTACCATTGGTAGGTGCAACAAAACATGGTCATTTTACATGATTTTCTTCTTCTTCGTCTAGAAACACTGTTTCATAAGTATTGCATTAACATCCTTCAAAAATTCTGCCGTTATGGCTGTCTGTATCAATATAAAATGTACATTACAAAGTGTTACATCTTGTGAAGTAAATATATTCTGTATTCTGATGTCCTAAGGACGTGGTCGCGAGACAGCGCCGTGGCCGAGAACATGTGGAGTCCCAGCAGCGTGCCCCCTGCCCCCCACCCTGCACCCAACAACAACAGGATAGAGGAGCACTCGTGTCGTATGAAGCGTCGCGACCTGTCCGTCCAGCCCGGATTCTGTATCATGCACTAAATTATACTTAGTTTAATTGAAATTGTGTGCTTGTTTCTACCTAATTCCCCAGTATCTACCTATCTCCTCTTCCCCTCAATCGAAACCTTTTCTCCAACAAGTTCAATTTTTTAGGGTTGTGTACCTCAAAAGAAAAAAGGAACCCTTATTCTATCACTATGTTGTCTGTCTTTCTATCAAGACCCTTTTTCTCAGGAACGCGTGGAAGTAACAAGTTGAAATCAATAAAAAATACTCAAGTTTGTAGTCCTTTGGACCTGTGACAAAACACGCGAAGTCAAGAAAACAAAAAGATACGACCGTTATGCCGCTTGTCTTGACAATTCCCTTGACAGCGCATCGAAACCTATAGATCACTTCTCATTGACCTAGATTCCTGAAATTTGGCAAGAAGCAAGGTCTTACAGCACTATCCCAAATTATATGATTATATCTCAAAAAACTCGCTTTTACAATTACACACTTTTCCATCGCCTGTCGTAAATTTGTATTTTAATGTGTAAATTAACAATTGCTCATATCCATTTGTCAGGCGTTAGAGCTTTGTTCAGTGGTCATTACTGTTATATAGGTTGGTCTTGATGGTTTGACGAAAAGAAACGGCTGGCAAATATACTTTGACTCTTATTTTAATATACAACACTTATACGACAGACATCTTTGTAAGCGCAAGGAAGGATACAGTAGTGTTGCCAATACTAAAATAGTATGTGAGGTGGTATTGCCACTCAACAATTACCTGGTGCGCGAGTCTGACTCTCACTTGGTCGGTTTTTTTATTCAACATTGATCAAGGGTCAAGTTTTCATAGATTAATTTAAGGATAATAATGCTGTATTCCTGGGCTGCAGCATCAAGTATGTTATCATTAAATCAGTGCTGGCTTGGTGTCTCATACAATAAAAGTTCAACCCAAACTAACGGTTCAGATTCAACTGGTCAGATTGATATTTGTTTCTTCAAAAAAATTCAGTCGATACTTTAAATATACTACTTGTACCACAGATTATATATCTTTGGTCGAAACTTAATCGTGGTAGATATAGACAAGAAACGGACTAATTTCAAAAAACCGGTTTTATATATCGATAAAAATGACGTCTCCATTCCATTCTCATTTAAACCTGTGATTGTCTGTGGACTTTAGTAAACAAACGTGTTTTGATTGTCTTCTTGTGTGTATCAATAATTCCATTGAAAATTAGCAAAAATGGTGATTAAACTGTGAAGATTTGCTCAATATGTCTGGGTACTTGGAGGTGAAGTATCCTTTCAAGAATCTCGGTTTGAATCCCTTCAAGGTAAGCATACATTCTTGAATAAACATGGAACCATAACATTCGTGTGTCATTGATTTCATTATGTATTTGTTATTGAATATCGGCAGTCGTGGAAGAGACAATGGTGTATTCTAAGGCCGAGTCCTACGTGCTCTGGAGGATGCCTGGCTGTATATTGTAGCGAGGTTGGAGCTACGGCGGGGACAGTAGACTTGCCTTTAGGCAGTACAGTGAGGCGGGCAAAATCTCGCACCAGGCCGTACGCTTTCGCAATATTTACTGCTGATGAACGCAAGCCTCGAGTCCTTCTTGCCGCCCAGACACTACTAGAAGCTCAAACATGGATGGAAAAGATTAGAACTTTACTGAATGGCGATAAATTGCTTGGTGAGTACAATGTTTTATTTCTACCTCCTATTTATGTAAGATTTTTTATTATGTTTTATGATGACTAAACTATCATTTATTAACATCTGCATATTGTAAAAAATTTACTATTTGTTAAAATACAACATATTATGTCAGAGACAACATACACCTTTTGCTATTTGTTTTGTTTATTAAAAAACAGAATATATGAAAACACTACAATAAGTACGAACCTGACCTCAAAGCAGTTAACACTAATTTATGTTAAAAGATGTGCACAAGGGGTCGGAAGTAAATATAATCTAATCACCACCAAATATCTGGCTATTTTGTAATTTCCAACACAGTCAGCAACAAGTTAAATATATAAATTGCTCGCTTATTTAATTGAATATTATTTTCATATTCGAAATATAATTATACATATGTATGTATAGATTGGGTGGTTACAACATGATTTGTAAGATAGTAAAAAAATATATTAAATAGAATTTTTTTTAATAGAAATTTCATTTCGTATTCGTTATCTGGCAGGTGTCTGCAACTTAACTTCAGGTGCGCCTATTTTGCGTGTTGAATGAATGAATGAAGGCAGCATGCTATAAAATTTAAATTATTCTATAAATATTTCATTGGGAAACTGAAATTTTACTGATTTTTGGAATACATTACATAAAATAAACCCAGCCCTATATCAATCCAATGACAACCTATAATATTATAAAACAATTCATAAAAGAACAATAGGCATTTAAAGTTCATCTGGTATTGAGCACAAATAAAAATTATATGCACTTTGGATAGGCTAGAAAGGGTGTTTATTCAGACAAACAAAAAACAAGACAGAGCTGACTTATGTTTATTTTGGCCTGTCCATTCAATATTACTAATACACATGTATAGTTTAGGTTCAAATAACTAATAGTCAAAAAAGCTATTGCTATCAATAAATATTCTAAAATGAATGTATTAAACTTAAATCATTTTAGATGCTTCCTTGGCATGCATGTAATTCCTAAATGTTAAATAGATGATTTTAGTTTGAGTTAACTTTTTGTATAAACAATGTGGTTGTCTATCTAATTTTAAAATAAATAAGACCATCAGAATTTGATCTTCCAGAGGGTATAGTTCAACTACAAAATATAATAATGATATTTAATAAAAGGAAATTAATAAATAGACTGGAGAGACCCATGCATGAAAGGAAGTAAACCTGTGGTACTGATAAATTCATTGATGTCAAAATATTTTTTTTATTTGATGGGGAACTCTTTGAGGTCACCAACCTGCTGGAAAGCTGGGAAAGCAAAAATCAGAGGAGCCTTCCATCTGATAAACAATTCTTTATTTAAATGCTGTTCTGTTTTATTATTATCATTCTTAGACTGTGGTATTAATATGCAATGTCCTTGTCCTGAATTTAAATTCTATTGACGTCATATTCATATATCATTGAATGCAAATATCGCACCATGTGTAGGTTGCAATTTGAATCTGGAGTTGCATTTCAGTACAGTACAACTTGCTCATACTTTTGGTCTGATTTCTGTAAGTAATTAAATGTGGAGTACATACTATTACTTCCCCATATATTTGTTATATAAATCCCTTTCGCCAACATCTTCATCTGTGTTGAATTTTGTGTCTGTGTTTATATATTTTTACTGGAATCACAGCTTTCATTGTTTTATTATAACAGGCATACATACCAATCTCCACACGTAAGTAGAACTGACAAAAACTGTCAATAGGCCTGTTTCCACTAATAACAAATTGCTTGGTTTATAGTTTCTAATTATAAATGAGGAGACGAAGATAAGAAAAAACTAGTATATTTCTCAAAAAAGTTAAAGATTATTAATATTTTTAGAAAATGGATTCGAAAAAAATAGGCATTAGGTCACGTGACAACGAACACGAAGAACGCGGCGCAAGAAAGTGTGACGTCACGCCTCGCAAAACATCATTGTTGTTGTTGACGTTTTCATACCACAGAGCAGGTTATTTCGCGAGCTGTGACGTCATTCAAGACGCCATGACACTATTCAGCGTTTTCGAGGGAAATATAAATTGCTTTTTTTAAATACAAAATATGTAATGTAAATTTTGCTTTTTCTTTAAAATATAGCTTTTTGGGGATATAATATAGATTAAAGTATATAATTAACCAAGTTTTCAAATTTTGTCAACTAGCCTATTGTATACAAATTTGTGAAAGTGAAGCCCAAGTGAAGGCAATACTGTAAGACTGCAATATATAACACAAGATTGAATCGTATTTCATTAACTACTTATAGGCTTTTGGACAATAATAGATGATTAACTATTTAATTAAATACTCGAAAGTCCAAAAGATATAGCCCTGTGACAGACGGATAGACTTCCAGAAGAGCCTAACTGATAGGGTCCCACTGGCACATTTTTGGGCTACATAGCCCTAAACATTATTATTGACTGTTTTATCTGTGAACGTATTTTGGAATTTCCAAAATAAAAAGTCCTAAGTTTATTGCATTTGTTATGACATCTATATCTAAGGAATCAATTTATACAGAAGTGGCAATAAATAGGTCAATAAAGATCAAACCACACTTGTCTGCACGCAAAAAAAATTCATTTTAATATGGATTATGGATAGACACTCACACACACGCACAAGTTGCGTCTGAGACATAGTTAACATTACCACTACATATGTAATCTCATTTGTACATAACATTTTATATGTATATGGCTGTGTGTATGTCTGCAGAGCTATTTTGATTTTTATAAAAGTTTTAAAGACTTTGTTATATTTAAATAGCAAATAAATTTAAGTCTTCATCAACAACATCTTACGTTGACCAACAGTTCGCTCCAATTCATTCAAATCCAGATGCCAAATTGACATAACTTTTCAAAATAGCTCTCATAATCATGCTTCTCATCCATTTCTCATCTCATCATTTCCAGGCACGGAAACCCTGCTCAAAAACTCATATAAAGTGTCCGTGGTAGCCACAGAGTTGTCGCTCAAGTGTAACATAGCGGGGGAGAGTATCCTGACTCTCTCGTCCACCGGATTCCACCTTGGAGACAGCTTTGTGGAGTGGAGGCGCGTCACTGACGTACTGTGCGCTCAGAGGGACAAGTGTAGGATATGCACGCTAGCTGTCGATAGGTTTGTTACTCTGTATTTATAGCCAATTACCAATAAAAGCACTGTTCATTACATTTTTACAAGGAAAAGTGACAGTGAGTGGTAACTAACTAGAGGGCGCCGCGTGCCTCTGTCATCAGCCGTTTGTATTTCATTCTGGCAATTCATCCATAAAGAGTTTTACCTCACTTTAAGGCAATGTTTCTTAGCGTGGGGACACACCTGTCTTTGCTCATTTGATATACCCAGATCATCCGGAGTCTGGAAGACTAGAATGCCATACAAGCAAGCAAGCAAGCGGTCAGCGTCTCCGGAAAACGTGGTGGCCGGTCAGAAAGAGACGCGAATTACATACAAACTCCATATGTCTGAGAGAGAGATTTGCATCAGTAGTCTGCAGTTATGCAAATCGAGAAAGTCATTCTAGGTAGATCAGAACAGAAAAGACAGTACCCACGCTTAATCGGAGTTTAAAACGAAGTATTTTATCGAAAGAAACATTCGAGATTAAATATGTGTTTGTTTAATTCTGATCTTATTTCTAGCACGTTCGAGCATGGAGCGGGCGAGTTGGTGGTCTCCACGCCGTGTGCGAGCGAGCTAGCGAACGTGTTGAAGCGAGCGCGCAAGGATTGTGCGAGCGCGCGCGGCGACAAGCTCAGCAGGAGCGAGGGGGATCTGCGGAACAAGACTGACGCGGATATAGGTCAGTGCACGGCGATTCGATCAGGAACACATTGGGACATATGTATATATATAGTGTTACAGAGTTTTGTTAGGTGTATAAGGAAGCGCTCATACTCATTCTCTGACATTGTGACGCCCTGCATCACAATAGCACAGAACAGACGTTTACCGCCTCCCTGCAAGTAAGTGACCCGCTCAAGGATCGGTAACATGGCGCGTGTGAATCTAAACATCATCCGTTCGATGTTTGCCGATATCCCAACATTTATTTGAAGTGACTACAGCATACATATATTGCCTCGTCAGACTGAACGACTGTACATGGCAGGCGTAGCGGCGTATTCTAAAGCCGAGACCACACGGCTAACATTTTTGTGTTACTTATTTTGTTGTGTTGTTTTCAGAAGTTCGCCGCAGCAGCTGGTACAGCGGACCCTCGGAGATCTCACTGGACGACATCGATCTCGTCATGTCCAAGGTACAACATTTGGAGCATCTGCCGTTGTTGTATAATGTGTTGGAACGATCTACCGCCTCCAATACGGATGTAAAAAAATAAATTCAGTTTTAAAACACATATCTATAAAAGTCATTTACCATCCACCATTTACATTAATAAATGGTTTATGATTCTATAATTCATGATTTAATGTATGCAGGAATGTAATCGGGTACCTAGCGGCCACCTCCTGCGCTGCAGCGGGGCGGGCGACCTCACCCCCGCCCCCGCTGCCGGCGCACGCGCACCGGACAAGACGACAGCACAACACGCTGCGCTAGCTCGTGATGACAGGTACGTATCCACGCAGCAGTGCGTCTACCGTGAGTTTACGCAGGCGGTAACGTATATCGAAAACTATCGGAAGTGCTGCTCAGTCGAGATGCGCGTGACAAGGACAGAGCGATAGTTAACGATACACGTTATCGCCTGCGTAAACTCATGGTAGATGCACAGAAGTTTGCCAACCATTCTGGGCATACGCGAGGAATTCTACACTAAAAGTCAAATTATGCGCTAGTATTAAAAGTAAATTATAAAATTTAATGGCGTTGAAAGTGTAATACGCTACAACTTTGAAGTTACACAAAGGGTGGAAGAATATAAAATAAAAGGTATAAAATTTAATAAAACAAAATGTTCTAATTTTTATTTCACAAATACGCGCGTTGATGTCTTTTCATGTTGTCCCTTCCTGATACACTAACATGAACATTAGTGTTGTCGCAGCTTATCTCGCCCACTCACTTTTGTACCTCGCCACATTGATCCTTTCTTGTTCCTTTGCAATGCGTTTAGGGAAATATTAATCAAAGCTGAATATGACATGGTACAAAAGTAGGTACACATTTTTGTTCTCGAATGTATATTCAATTGTTCTGATTGATGATTTAAGCATGTCAGACCGTCGGTCGCTACTCTCGGTTGCGTCTGGCATCTACGAGGAGATCCCGGACCTGCCGGAGCACGCGGACACGTACTGCAAGATGGGCCGCGGCGTGGCCGTGGACAACGTGGACGGAGCGCTGCGACTCGACGAGCCCACGTACGAGTCCGTGGCTGACTGCGTGTACGCTACCATGAGACGCACAGGGAAGCGATTCCCTCCGCCACCGCTCCCGCCGAGGGTACCTTTTGGGTATGTCCACGGTCATATTATATCATCATCAGCCGGGAAACGTCCACTGCTGGACATAGGCCTCCCTCATGGTACGCCACATTGACTGGTCCCGAGCCACCTGCATCCAGCGACTCCCTGCGACTCTAACCAAGTCGTCGGTCCATCTAGTGGGGGGACGGCCTGGTAGACGTTTCCCGGTACGTGATCGCCACTCGAGAACCTTTACTCCCCACCGATTATCGGTTCTTCGAGCTATGTGGCCTGCCCATTGCCACTTCAGCTCACTGACTCGTCGAGCTATGTCGGTGACCTTCGTTCGTCTACGGATTTCCTCATTCCGGACCTTATCACGTAGAGAAATTCCGAGCATATTATAAGCGCTAATGAAAATGCTTCCTAACTGACCTGACAATGGAAATTTAAAAGACAAAAAGAAATTTTTAATTACAAAACTATAAAAAAAGTGTTGGAATAAGAGTGTTGTGGCGTCGCTCGGATTGCACCGCGAGGTGTGGTCACGAAGAGCTGACTCAGCGTCTCGTGCCTGTGGCGAGGTTGATGCAGTCTACCACATCATGTCAGCCTTTTACGCGCCAATTAACAGCCATGGTAGCTCAGTTGGGTAGACCGTCAGTCCTTTAACAATCGAGGTCTGGGTTCGATCGTGGCTCTTACCACTGATTTCCTGTTTGTTATTTGGAATTTATGTACGAAAGATAAAAATCATTATCGTTTCGGTGAATGAAAACATCATGAGGAAACCTGCACACTCCTGAGAAGAAATTCAAAGGTGTGTGTGAAGTCTACCATTCCGCTCTGGTCGCGCGTTGTGAAGATAGATCTGAGCCCCTGCAGTGGGGACGTATATAGGCTGTTGATGATGACGATAGCTTAACGTTGCTCCATTGGGCAGGTCCACCAAACTTGTCGAGTCGTGGAACTCGCGCATGAACACGTCCCCCCTGGACAGCAACGTGACGCGCCACAGCTCGCTGGGGTCCCTGCCGCGGTGCTACAGCACCGGCTCCCCGGGGGTGGGGGCAGCTCGAGCCGATCCACGCACCGCCACGCTCCCTCACAAGAAACAGGCGTTCAGTGTCTTCAGGTGAGCTTGCAGTGATTTGTTCAGATATTCCAGTAAGGTCTTTGTCTTTTGACCATGTTTTAGTTCTCCGGCCGGCTTTTGTTTCCCGATCGCTGCATCCAAACGCAAGCTTATGTAATATAAAAAACTGGCCAAGTGCGATTCGGACTCACGTACGAAGGGTTTCATACCATTCTCTATGAAAACGACAAAAAAATCTCTTTTATTGTATGGGAGCCTTTAATATTTGTTTTATTTCAATTTAACTATTTGTTTTTCAAGAGAATATATAACTAAATATTCTGTGAATATTTCAAGCGTCTCTACCTGTTACCGTAATCGATATTGAGCAAAAACGAGCAAAACAATCACGTTTGTTGTATGGGAGCTGCCTTACATATTTATTTTATTCTGCTCTTTAGTATTTATTATAGCGGCAACAGAAATACATCATCTGTGAAAATTCCAACTCTCTATCACAGTTCGTGAGATACAGCCTGGTGACAGACGGACAGTCAGACGGACGAACAGCGGAGTCTTAGTAATAGGCTCCCGTTTTTATCCTTTGGGTACGGAACCCTAAAAAGGTTTTCGGGTAAATTCTTGATATTTTGATCAGGTTTCCGAACAACATTTGTTACTTTGATCAAGGCTTCAGCTAAAGTTGTGGTCTTTTTACCAGGGATTTAGGGAAGGTATTTGTCCTTCTCTACTCTTTGCCATTCTGTCCTGGGACCCAAGGTAGATAGATGTTACTTCTAGAATCCTACCTTCAGAAGATCCGCTCTCATTTTTTGGCTACACAGGAGATGCAATGGGAGAGAAGGGTAGAGGTAGCGGAAAATTTACATGTAGGAAAGATTAGATGTAGTTAGAGCAGATTTTCCTGGATATTTTGGCCAAGTCTCTCTCCGTTATGGTGAGAATATGCTGAGAAGGTATTTAAGTCGATTATAACATCGAGAAACCGTTCGATGCTGAACATTGCCTACGTCCCTATCGGTATGCTACACCGTCTGGTGTCTGATTATACTTGAATATGGATCCAAAACGTCATGTGTTTAGTTAGCATGTTGCATTTTACAGAAAAAGACTAAAGAGCGACTCGCGGATCGCTACCTCACCAAAATCGGACACGTCTAAAGAGAACAAAGATGTCGAGACGAAAAAGAAGAAATTCGACTTCGCCCCAACTCGAGACATCTTCAAAAACTTCAAGGTCAACCGCAAAATGAAGAACTTGAAAATAACCTCCGCCTTCACCAAGGGGGAGACCAGGAGCTGTGAGTTTCTAGACGAAACTGAACACGTCACTACGAATCGATGCTCTAAGTCTGTCGAGTGTTTGGAGGATGAGTTTTTGGATGAGTTCGATGGGGATTTATCGATAGAGTTCAACGACGACGCTGTGGCAGCACTAGCGCTCCCCCAGGAGATTGTGGATTTGATAGTGCGCGGTCGCGAGCAGCTCAGTAAGATCTGTTTGAGTAAGAAGCAGGAATGTGACTACATGCCGATGTCCCCTGTGGTACCACAGACCCCCATAGACCACTATATGGTCATGTCGCCTAAAACTAACGTCGCTTGAGACCTTGCGTTGGGGATATAGACGAGATTTGGGAAGGTCTGGACAGGAAAAGAACTGACAAAACGGTGGTTAGGGTCCTTAGAATGTAAACTATTGGACCCTATCCTTTGTTAATTCTCTTTGTATTTTTTAAAGTATTCATTGATCCCAAATCTTGTCTATATATTATAAAATTCAACTCAACATTTCAAATCCGGTCTGTCAACTAAGCTTTTTATTATTGATGTCGTTTACTTGAGAATCAAATGCTAAATCATCTATGTTTACAAGTTAAGGACTCGCTCTTTTAATTCAGTGTGAGCTCCAGCGGTCATGCTGTCCTTGTTGTTTTCTTATGATTAAAAAGAGACTACAATAACGCTGTCAAATACAGTAGAGTACTGTTACAAAACTAAGTTGGGATGGGATAGTTGTATTAGGCGGCAGAAATCATACATTTAAAGTTTTGACAGGTAAGACAGTTCTAAATGAAAGACTACCCTGACTGACATATTGTGATGGATTTATGCGCATTGATACGCATTACGCAATATAAGTGACTTCATTTGACTGCCAAATTTCACGCAAAATATGGTCACTAATTTCGTACTCTAGAGCTTAACCGCTGTGGTTTTATTGATTGATTATTTGATTGTGTAGTATTAAAAAGCTTGCAGACCGAATTTGCAATTGGAGCCTAAAAACGGACTAGTCTTAGTTAAGGTGTTGCCCTCGCCAAAACGGTGTTACCATGAAAGGTATGTGGTTTTTATAAATCGCCTACTTTGAATCTATTTTTGGATGGATAGATTTTTTTTATAAGATCTTGTAAGTTTTTGGTTAGAATCATAGGATATTGTAGATTTTGTACGCCGCAGAAGTGACGCTTGTGTTGAAATGACGATGCGCACAAAGTTTTAATCGAATTGTAAATTAATTACTTTTTGGGCTCAAATCGATTTTTGGGCTTTTTTGGAACATGTTGACAAGTTCAAATATAGGTTTTTTGAGTAAATTGCCTTTGAGAAAGTGTCACTTCTGTGCGCCTCTTACATTTATATATTTACGTTGGTTTAATTTAATTTTTGTGTTAGACTTATCTTTGAAATAACTTATCCATTTTCTAATAATGGTTTCATATCTTAGTTTATATACTTTCGTCTAACTATAAATAAACATAAAATATAATCCAAGACGTCAGTTCCTGAATGCAAAAAATCTGATTTTTTATAGAATGGCCTTTAAAAATAATAGAACAATTCGGAAAAATCTGGCGGGTAAAATTGTTTCATACAAAATTCCTTTTTATTTTTGTCAGGTGATAAGATTTCAAATGGAATTTTAAAATCATCGCGACATCCCTTTTGTCACTTTGAAAACCAATTTTCTAGAACTACGCGTAACATCATCGACTATATTCTAAGAATTAATTATTATTTTGTATGGACCCAATTTATTCAACTTCACGACTTGCGTAATAATTTCATTCTCGTATTCTTAACTTGTTTACATCTTTCGGATATTTAACTGGAATGGATTATAAGTTATTTTTGATAGACTTTTGTGTGTGAGGATACTTTTGGAAATTGAAGACGAATTTTTGAAGACTGGGAACTAACTCGTTCGACTTAGTGTTTATGAACATTTGAGATTCCTCTTATTTAGGATGTTTATGTGTTTCTAGTATTAAAAGCAGACGACAACTTTATACGGTCGTTTATAAAGACTAACTTAATTGTGATTAAATTGTTTTTAATGCTCAGAGAAATAACAAAAAAAAATTGCATAATGTTCACAATTAATCGAAATCTGTTCTCGTGTTTGATTTCTAAAGAAGCTGTAAAATATATTAAAATACTGTTTTTATTATATCACCCTAAAGCCGAAACGACACGAGACTTAGGAGGGTACTACACGAAATTATAGAAATTAAAGTCACTGCTACTAAGCGCTGAATTAGTCAAATATATTGAATGGTTTTATATAGGTTAGCGCGATCGTTGAACTTGTTGAATTTTGATTCAAATACATAAAAATAAGTAGTTAACAATAGGTAACGTTATTGACATATAGAAAAATTTGATATACAGTGTAAACTCTATATAACGACACTCAAGGGACTGTGCATATTTTGACGTTACAGAGAGTTGTCGTTAAATGGAGAGAAGAACAATCTGTATGTAATGTAGAAACTAACAACAGTACACGCGTGCAAGCAATCACAATCTGTAAACATAAGAACGGATTTCTTAGAATGTTCGGTGTGCATGACGCCGATAGTCGAGTTTAGTACGGACTAGGAAAATACAGCGACAAAAGAACGCACACAGCTGCACGGTTTCTACTAATTTTAGCAAATTAAAAAGTACTTTTTCCTACATTGTATTTAATTGTTGTCGTTTTGAGAGTGGGTGTAATGCTATATAGAGTGTATAATTGTATGGAAGACAAGCTACACTAACCAAAGCCGAGTGATTTCAACGCTTTAGGGAGTTTGTCGTTAAATCGAGTGACGTTACATAGAGTTTACACTGTATATAGAGATGTCATTTGTGTAACCTAAATAAGTCCTTTGTATATATTTAACAAATTCAGTGGTAGACTTTAATTTACAAAATTTCGTGCAGTACCCTCTTAAATACATATTAATTATTTTTAGTGCCACACAGAAAGATGAGCATTTCCTTCAAAAAATGTAAACAGTGCCTCGTTTTGTAACGCGCCATTTTGATGATATATACTCGCCAGTACAATAGCCTTCAAATAATTGTAACGAAATCTCGTTTAGTGTTATCTCGCAAGGGGGTGCAGCGCGGGTGAGCGGGGGGGGGGGGGGGGCTATTGTACTAATTATTAGGTTAAGTTAGGATGGAATTGTATGTATATTTTGGAGATTACCTATATACCACTGCCAAATATAGTGTTAAGTAAATATTCGGGGCGAGCGATGGGGAAATGGAACAAATTGATTTTATAGTTAACATCACGACTTGTGAGACAGAAAAGGCAATATGTTGTATCTCTTACTGTTTTGTCTTTTGTATCCCATCGATCGATTTGTGATGTTGCCATATGTGCGAGCGAGGTAGGAATAGAATAATGCTGTCTCATACTCGTCATGAGTCGTGGCGTTTACGTAATTAAATAGCGACCCGCCCCTGCCATCTTTTAAATTAGACCGTCAGATAGATATTACTTCTCCCTCTCGCTCGCTCCGAATACTAGGAGTTGGATAAACATGGCCGAACTGTACCGGTCTTTTCTTCCGAATATTAACACGTTATATCACTTTACTCTTCTAACCTATTAAAGCTACGTTTCTCTTCTCACTCTCATAGTGACGTCACACAAAAATCGAATGAAAATACCGTAATAGTTGGGCCATGAAAAGGAGGCGTTTAATATCAAGAACAAAGTAAAGACTGATCAGAGACTTGGCTTAAGACTTTTTACAAGTTTTACTAAATTCAGTATTAGGAAAAAGCGGCTAAGTTAGCTTGGCTAGAGCTTGTGTGAACGAATTTGAGCTTTACGCACTGATGTATACGGTTTTGTTTGCGCTGAACGTGTTGTGATAGTTTGATGAAAATTTTTGTTATATAGGATGTAAAAAATATGGTGTAAATCCTAAATACGTGACAAGTTTTAGTGGTCGACCTTTTGAGCAGTGTAAGTTCTTAATTCAGACAATAATCTATTCAAAAATGTTATGTATCAGCAGGTGCCTGTTTATGGTGGCCTCTTTCAAGCTAACAATGATTTGAAGTTTGGGAATTTTAACCATTTTTGTTACATCTTATAATTGAGACAACTTGTAAAGTCACTTTTCACATTTTTGACATATCTAAAACAGGTTTAATGGTGATTGCCATGAATTTGTAGTTTGAATGGGAATAGACTGAGCTTTTGTGTAACTTTACAAGTTGATTTCACTTTATATAGGTAATGTGTAACGCCACAGTATGTCAAAGATCTGCGAAGAAAAAACAACTAAACAAGACATTTTGAATAAGGCTGAAAAAAAACTTAACTACAACTTTTTCTTATAAAAAAACTTTCTTAAATACACTATTAATTCTTGAGCTGCAGACGAGGTACACATCATTTATTTTTACTTTCACGTTAATCGTGCACAAAATTCAAACCCAAACCAAAACACAATTCAAAAAATTGATAAAATAACGTTACGCCAACGCGTAACATCGTCGACGTCGCCCTCTCTTAACATCAGCTGAGATTGTGGTCAAGCCTTGGACTATGTATAAAAAAGAGCGTTACAAATAAAATTGCAACATTCCTCAAATGATACCCGAATCTCTCTGAGAAAAGGTACAACACGGAAGGTAAGATAAAGATTTCCCGGGAAATAACTTGAAAAATGACATTGACAAGAGTGTTGAGTTTTTTGCCGTGGTCTATAAACATGACTGACTTGGCTTCTATGACAGATGTCATTCCATTATTTTATATTAATGCCGGCTTAAAATAAAAACAAAACAAGCGTAAACAGGTTTTGTGCGTATTGTGGCGCTATACGCAGCTCGACAGCTTGTTGATTCGTTGTGTTGGAACCAAATATATTGGACATATGTCTGTGTGTTTTTGTTTAGTCAAAACTACCTGTAATAATTATGTAGTTAAGTAGCGTTAATGTAGCCACATTAGTAATAGACTAATCTAATTAGGCTTGCATTCGTGCGCGGTTGGGCAACAACGATTGATGGCATATTGAAACAAAATCACACTTCTATCGTAATTTATTTGTTATAAACTGATCTATCAATTTCAGAGTATTAGTACAATTAAACCAGACTGCGAAGGTTATATTTCTAACATTTCAAAAATAACAACTACGATGTAATAATTCTTAAACTACGAGAAAGTGTAGTTTTGTGTAGAAAATTACAGCTAAAGCGATGTTGCCAAACGCGTACAGGAGCCTTAATAGAGCTAGGTAGCGACATCTTTTGTGAAAAGCCACTTTTAAAAAAATAGTATTTTTTAAAAGTGGCTTTAGAGGATGACGCTGAAGGTGATACAAAAATATAGAATTCGAGAGATGGTTTATACGTTTGTGATTTAAATTTCGAATTTAACATGTGTTTTAATACAATTTAAAAGCTCTGTATTTAATATAAAGAGCTGGAACGTTCAGTATTTAACTCGTATTATTTTGTAACTTTTTCATTAATTAAGACACCTGAGATTCTTTTACTAAATGTATTTTCGTCAAAGCGTGATTTTTTTACCGGAAATTAATTGCATTGATAAACAAAAGATTCAATTAACGACGCCATGGATTTTGAAACACGTTCCCCACATTTCGATGTTGACGATATTTTATATTTAAAGTACAGTCGCGGTATCAAAAAGTGTATCGACTGTACCTAGCACAATGTCTTGCATATGATACCTTAAACGCGTATCCAAGTGGTTGAAAAATGTATTGCCATACATAACTAAACAATATAAATAATTTTAAATAAAATATATATTTACTGAGATGTACAATTTCACTATTGCTGCCATGGAATTTGATACATTAGTGCCATTTTCACTTCGTTATTGAGTATACGCGATTTTATTGCAGAATCAGAACAAAGTCATGTATTAACCCCATCCCTCATCAATTCCCATTAACTTGAGTTATACTAAATTTCTTTTACCTTATTTTTTAAAGATTGATCTTGTTCGAACTAGAGAACATTCGCAACAACATACGTCGCGGTGGTAAACTTTCGCACTAACGTACATCGCGGTAGAGAAATTTCCCAACAACGTACATCGCGGTAATGAACATCGCAACTACGGGGTACACCCGTATTGTTAGATAATTACTGCACAAAGCCAGCTTTTCTATTTTTAAAGATTATGGCAACAGAAATTTACTATGGAAACATTCAGAGAGGGATCCCGTTAAGAGAATGGAATTACAGAGTGTTTATTTGTAATAATTTGTGACTTTGTAACTTTAAAAATAAAGTGGTTACAAGTTGTAAACCATTAAATTGAAAATGTGTACTAAAGAACGAAGAAACGCATCGATTTTATATCCGCTATGACGGAAATTCATCCTACTCTCTTCTTTATTTTATTATTAAACTTTTCTACACAGAATATTAGTAATTTGAAAAAAAATTCGTGTATGATTAAATCTTAAAAACTCCTTGGTAAATTGAGGACCAAATTTCCTGTTTTTTCACTTCTTTTTTTTTGCTATTCTTATATTATTTATTGTTATAATCACTTCAGGGTGAGTGGATAAAATTGAGAAGTGTTTTATTTTCGCCCGACTTTGTTCTTTTTATTTTCTTTATAATTGTATCAGTGGTGGTTTTTAAGAATTGTCTAATGTTATACAACACCTATTTTTGTCCAACTTAAACGTAGCTATTATCTTATATCGATTTGCTTAAAAATCAGTACAAAAAGTGTTTGTTGATTTTTTTTGCGACTGGTCACTGTCTTGTATCTTTTGTTGTTGACTGTAAATTTTACATTGATTAGAACTCGCCACTGATAGTACATATATGTAATGAGGAACTTTCAATACTAACTTCAACAAAAATCCTATAGATGGCGCTATTCAGACACAACAAAACACTTAGTTTTTTGCGGATGAATTGTATGCGGTTTCCACGATTAATTGAAGAGTTTCGTAGTATAATAATATTGATTGTGGATGAGGAAAAAACAGTGCGTTCATGAAACGAGTCTATTATTTTGCTTCCAAGTGTTTTAGTCACTACAGTTAGTAGAATACGGTTTTCTAGAACAATATAAACGTAACGTATACCTAATTGCTACGAAACGAATATAGAACTAAAGCTTTTTTAAAATAGTAGAATCGGGCTCCTGTAGTGTAATCTAACAAGTTAGTGCGCGACCCTCCCTGGGGTTTGGACAGGCGTTGGGAGAGGCGGAGTACTGTGACGTCAGCGGAGGGCGGGGGGTGAAGCGAAGTGCGCGCGCAACTGCAATGCGCTTAGTTGCGATTTATAAATTATTTAGATCTAATTTGAGATGAGCGTCAAATACTCTTATTTCCGCAGCATTTTCATTTAAAATACGTAGTATTTAATTCCTTGAAAAGCGCTATTAATGGTATTTTTGTTGAAAATAACCTTGAAAATGCCTCATGAAATTAATACAAAATCTATAGTGTAAGCAAGACTCTTTTTTCTTGTGCTTAAGTTTGATTAATAATAATAAAAACGTCACTGGTATTAGTACAGTCCGCTTCATAGTTATTTACGCAACCGACTACGCATTTACTGAAAAGTAATACACATATTCATAGATTTATCTGCAGAAATAACTGTGAGAAGTTTTGTAATGTTTTACTACACTTTAACCTAACACTGAATTTCACAAATAGAAATATGTAGGATGAAAAATAAAACACATCTTTCAACAAATATAAACTATAATGAGACATATGTACTCATAAAGTCTCGCCATTTCTTTATAATATTAAAAAATCATTAAAAGAAGATTATTCTATTTATTATTGAAGAATTAATGATTCTTGCTTACACTTTTTTATCGATTAAAATTTTTGTTTTGTTTTTTTCCCGCGGCTTCTCGAAAACAATTTTTTTTATCTCGAGATTAGCTGTTTGGGCTAATTGTCAATAAATACTGTAAGGGAAGCTCGTGTGAATTGATCTCAGCTGGATCACGCTTCGCTTCTGATAGCAGCAGTACCTTATTTCGTCCTTTTGTAATTTGTACTAATTAAACGTTTGTAATTGAATCTGTTTGTTTTATTTATACGCCTCCGTGGCCTAACGGCTGCACGCTTGGACTAACAACCCGGAGGTCACGGGTTCGATTCCCAGTGCGGGTACCTGGTTTGGTGGTATGGCATTTCATATGTCCGCCTAGCTAGCTAGCTAGCTAGCACTATGTTTCCTAAGTCTGCCGACAAACATCCATGTTAATAGCACTGTATTCCAGTATGAAAGGTAGCAGAGCCAGCGCCTCAATCCTTTAGGAGCAGTTTACCAGATTCGCTCACCAGAAGAACAATTAAAATCAAAAATAAATTAAGAAATATAATGTACCAACGTACGTACGTACGTGTCTCAATGATTAAACCCCAAAAATATTATCAAGCAAAAGAAAAATTAATTAGAAGAAAAGCATTATTCGCTTTTGAGATACTTAATGCAATCAATCACACTGATTTTATCATTTAGGCTATGAATTCCTAACCTTTATGGACTACCCTTTACAAGGGAAAAAAATTCGAACGCCCCCTTTTACATAATAGCTGAAGACCAACAATTTTATAAAATTAACATTGTACCGGCCATTGATCCCATTGACTTTTCCGTTATGATGATTTATAGGTACCTTCGAAAATATATTTTCGTATATGGGATTTTCCTTATACGACGGTTGAACACCGTATAATTTTAAAATTATGTTAAAATCACTAAACAAGGAACAGTCACTGCCTCAAAAAAGAAAGAGGTTCGTAATTCGACGGGTATGTTTACCCGACTGAGCCAGAAGGAGTTAAATTGAATAAGACTTAAATTTGCTGTAGACTTTTAGGACAGTTGAAGTCTGTTTCTAGTGCTTTTGAAGTATTGAAAGAATGTGAAAAAATATATACAGCAGGTAGTGAACTTAAAGGGGAAACTATCACGACTGATTGCTGTATTTTCAGGTTAACGAGTGACAGTTGTAAAATTATAAAATATACTTGGAGTGGTTAAAATGAAAATTTCTTACAACACTATACTACATATGGACCAACAGGCACTTTGCTGCTTCTTTTTTCGTCTGGGTTATGAGATTTTACGTGTGGCGATTTGGTATTGGTATTAATCCAAGTACACAATTCATTATTTGGTCAGACATCCAGTAAAACAACTGTCATTACATTAGACGAGCCAAAAATATATGACTGCTTAATTATTTCAACTACTTAGCAAGTATTTTTAATTAAGTGCAATTTTAATTCTTTATATTGCTTTTAGTTAATGATTAAACCTGTCCATGCACCAAACAGAATTGTATAAAAGGGTCTAGTAATCTATTAAAATCATCAGTCGCTGATAGACCACACAACAATAACCACTAAACCATCATGTATAAGGTAAGTTATTTTCATCTGATTGACTTGTAAATGATCTGATAAATTTCACTGCCAGTCATTGGCTTAGCGTTGGGACACATCTGTCTTTGCTGTTCTGGTGTTCAGATCATCCGGAATCCGAAAGGCTAGAATGCCATACAGAACGTACCGATCGAGACACACCTGTCTACCCGCACCGTCCAGCTCTCCCGGTCAGCAAGCAACCGGCCTGCATCCCCGGAGAACGTGCTGGCCGGTCAGAAAGAGGCGCGAATTACATACCTCTACAATCTCCATATATCTGACAGACAGAGATATTTGCGCAGACTCAGGTAACAGCTAGCTAGGCGGACATAGAAAGTGGCGTACCACCAACCAAAACAAGTACCTGCCGATAGGTAGGTACACGCTACTGGGATTCGAACCTGGGACCTCCGCATTGTTAGGTCACGGAGATATTTAAATGATCGTTAAGAAATCTGTGTGTAAAAAAAGTGCTAGGAATAGAAAGGAAAACTTCCCTGCAATTGAGGATGGTCAGTTAAACATATTTTTATTTACAGCTCTCAATCTTCGTCCTCTTAGTTGCATCACCAGCGCTGGGCGCGCCAAATGGCCTTCAGCTTCTGGTACCCCGGAGCGACGCACCCGCCTTGCTCCACGAAGAGACGCACGACGACCTTGGCCAGTACCACTACCGCTACATCACCGTCAACGGCATGCAGGTGGAGGAGAGAGGGCGTCTGGTGTCCACCGCTGACGGTGCTGTGGTCCCCGTTGTGGAGGGACAGTACTCGTACGTGGGCCCTGACGGCAAGACCTACGCCACTAAGTACTCTTCCTCAATCGAGGGCGGGTTCCAAGCGAGTGGTGATCATCTCCCAGTAGCTCCAGAACCCGTACCTGCACCAGCTGTTTGAAATTGGAACACGATTGATAAATAAACTAATGAGAGCCAGGCTATCTGATATGTTTCTACTGTACACTCAAGTACAAAAATATGTATCCACTTTTGAACCATGTCACATCCACCCTTGCTTGTAGTGTGTTGAAGAAAATGACATTTACTATTACTTACTTAATAGTATAGGACAATGACACTAATCTTACAGTTTTGTATGAGATAACTTGCTAAGATTATTCAACCATCACCACTAAGATGAAATGAAGTCTTTGTGCTAGCGTGTTGAATACATATAAAATACAAAATTGAACTGACATACAACAGGAATGATGACTAAAAAAAAATATTGTCTCGTCGGAAAGTGATTCCAGTCACGTGGTGCAAAAACGCATGTGTGGGTCGTCAGCTTCCTCATAGAGCTAGGGGAATTCTACGCATGCCAAATTTTAAGGCAATTTAGGAGCAATCAAACTTTAGCATTCATAATTTAGCAGCAACCATAACTCAGTTACAGCGAGCTGTTTTTAGTGTGTCAGCTGGAGACATGGGTCTCCAGCTGACACATGCCAGGAAGGCAAACCAGTGGGGTTAAGGCTTTAGACTACAGTCAGGCATTTAAAGGACAATTACAGCAATGAGAGCCAAAAAAATTGACGATCACATTGATAAAGGCTTGTGTGGCTAAATGTGTGGTCTTATTTGATCTTTAAAACGAAGTTCTCACTTATGTAGTTTCAGAGATACAACATGTGTCAGCTGGCGACCCGTGTCACCAGCTTACACACACATTTTGGCTCGTAGCTCAAACAGTTTTAGCACTAGAGATTCGAAAATTTTGAAGCCTGGCGCTCCAATTCAGCCTTAAAATATGAGGTACAATACATAATCGTAACTTGAATAATTACGAAGATACAGATGTGTAAGCTGGTGACACGGGTCGCCAGCTTACACACGGTATTTCGTTCGTAGATCTAACAGTTTATCAATGTGATCGTTAATTTTTTTGGCTCTCATTGCTGTAATTGTCCTTTAAATGCCTGACTATAGTCTAAAGCCCTAACCTCATTGGTTTGCCTTCCTGGCATGTGTCAGCTGGAGACCCATGTCTCCAGCTGACACACTAAAACAACTCGCTGTGACTGAGTCATGGTTGCTGCTAAATTATGAATGCTAAAGTTTGATTGCTCCTAAATTGCCTTAAAATTTCCCCTAGCTCTATGAGGAAGCTGACGACCCACACATGCATGTGTATATGTCGCAGTTGAATTGCTTAAAAGGCTGTTTTACATAGCCGCTAGCTGTAACACTAAACAGTACTGTTGTGAATGGGTTCAATAGCAGTACAATGGTAATTTTAAAATTGTTGGTCTTCAGTAAGTCATAACTCGTAAACGGTGCGTCCTAGGCCAAAAATAACCAAATTTTCAAGCCCCCCTTGACGAACACCCCCCGTCTCCTAAATTTTTCTGTCGAATGAACCCAAAATCATCATCATCAAATATCATCACTAGAAAGTGAATGGGTTCAATAGCAGTACAATGGTAATTTTAAAATTGTTGGTCTTCAGTAAGTCATAACTCGTAAACGGTGCGTCCTAGGCCAAAAATAACCAAATTTTCAAGCCCCCCTTGACGAACACCCCCCGTCTCTTAAATTTTTCTGTCGAATGAACCCATAATCATCATCATCAAATATCATCACTAGAAAGTGAATGGGCTCAATAGCAGTACAATGGTAATTTTAAAATTGTTGGTCTTCAGTAAGTCATAACTCGTAAACGGTGCGTCCTAGGCCAAAAATAACCAAATTTTCAAGCCCCCCTTGACGAACACCCCCCGTCTCTTAAATTTTTCTGTCGAATGAACCCATAATCATCATCATCAAATATCATCACTAGAAAGTGAATGGGCTCAATAGCAGTACAGTGCAGTAGCAGTGATCGTTAATTTTTTTGGCTCTCATTGCTGTAATTGTCCTTTAAATGCCTGACTATAGTCTAAAGCCCTAACCTCATTGGTTTGCCTTCCTGGCATGTGTCAGCTGGAGACCCATGTCTCCAGCTGACACACTAAAACAACTCGCTGTGACTGAGTCATGGTTGCTGCTAAATTATGAATGCTAAAGTTTGATTGCTCCTAAATTGCCTTAAAATTTCCCCTAGCTCTATGAGGAAGCTGACGACCCACACATGCATGTGTATATGTCGCAGTTGAATTGCTTAAAAGGCTGTTTTACATAGCCGCTAGCTGTAACACTAAACAGTACTGTTGTGAATGGGTTCAATAGCAGTACAATGGTAATTTTAAAATTGTTGGTCTTCAGTAAGTCATAACTCGTAAACGGTGCGTCCTAGGCCAAAAATAACCAAATTTTCAAGCCCCCCTTGACGAACACCCCCCGTCTCCTAAATTTTTCTGTCGAATGAACCCAAAATCATCATCATCAAATATCATCACTAGAAAGTGAATGGGTTCAATAGCAGTACAATGGTAATTTTAAAATTGTTGGTCTTCAGTAAGTCATAACTCGTAAACGGTGCGTCCTAGGCCAAAAATAACCAAATTTTCAAGCCCCCCTTGACGAACACCCCCCGTCTCTTAAATTTTTCTGTCGAATGAACCCATAATCATCATCATCAAATATCATCACTAGAAAGTGAATGGGCTCAATAGCAGTACAATGGTAATTTTAAAATTGTTGGTCTTCAGTAAGTCATAACTCGTAAACGGTGCGTCCTAGGCCAAAAATAACCAAATTTTCAAGCCCCCCTTGACGAACACCCCCCGTCTCTTAAATTTTTCTGTCGAATGAACCCATAATCATCATCATCAAATATCATCACTAGAAAGTGAATGGGCTCAATAGCAGTACAATGGTAATTTTAAAATTGTTGGTCTTCAGTAAGTCATAACTCGTAAACGGTGCGTCCTAGGCCAAAAATAACCAAATTTTCAAGCCCCCCTTGACGAACACCCCCCGTCTCTTAAATTTTTCTGTCGAATGAACCCATAATCATCATCATCAAATATCATCACTAGAAAGTGAATGGGCTCAATAGCAGTACAATGGTAATTTTAAAATTGTTGGTCTTCAGTAAGTCATAACTCGTAAATTTTAAAATTACCATTGTACTGCTATTGAACCCATTCACTTTCTAGTGATGATATTTGATGATGATTATGGGTTCATTCGACAAAAAATTTTAAGAGACGGGGGGTGTTCGTCAAGGGGGGCTTGAAAATTTGGTTATTTTTGGCCTAGGACGCACCGTTTACGAGTTATGACTTACTGAAGACTAACAATTTTAAAATTACTATTGTACTGCTATTGAACCCATTCACTTTCTAGTGATGATATTTGATGATGATGATTATGGGTTCATTCGACAGAAAAATTTAAGAGACGGGGGGTGTTCGTCAAGGGGGGCTTGAAAATTTGGTTATTTTTGGCCTAGGACGCACCGTTTACGAGTTATGACTTACTGAAGACCAACAATTTTAAAATTACCATTGTACTGCTATTGAACCCATTCACTTTCTAGTGATGATATTTGATGATGATTTTGGGTTCATTCGACAGAAAAATTTAAGAGACGGGGGTGTTCGTCAAGGGGGGCTTGAAAATTTGGTTATTTTTGGCCTAGGACGCACCGTTTACGAGTTATGACTTACTGAAGACCAACAATTTTAAAATTACCATTGTACTGCTATTGAGCCCATTCACTTTCTAGTGATGATATTTGATGATGATGATTATGGGTTCATTCGACAGAAAAATTTAAGAGACGGGGGGTATTTGTCAATGGGGGCTTGAAAATTTGGTTATTTTTGGCCTAGGACGCACCGTTTACGAGTTATGACTTACTGAAGACCAACAATTTTAAAATTACCATTGTACTGCTATTGAGCCCATTCACTTTCTAGTGATGATATTTGATGATGATGATTATGGGTTCCCCGTCTCTTAAATTTTTCTGTCGAATGAACCCAAAATCATCATCGCTCCTATTGTATGGTCTTATTTGATCTTTAAAACGAAGTTATCACTTATGTAGTTTCAGATATACAACATGTGTCAGCTGGCGACCCGTGTCACCAGCTTACACACACATTTTGGCTCGTAGCTCAAACAGTTTTAGCACTAGAGATTCGAAAATTTTGAAGCCTGGCGCTCCAATTCAGCCTTAAAATATGAGGTACAATACATAATCGTAGCTTGAATAATTACGAAGATACAGATGTGTAAGCTGGTGACACGGGTCGCCAGCTTACACACGGTATTTCGTTCGTAGATCCAACAGTTTATCAATGTGATTGTTAATTTTTTTGGCTCTCATTGCTGTAATTGTCCTTTAAATGCCTGACTGTAGTCTAAAGCCTTAACCTCACTGGTTTGCCTTCCTGGCATGTGTCAGCTGGAGACCCATGTCTCCAGCTGACACACTAAAAACAGCTCGCTGTGACTGAGTTATGGTTGCTGCTAAATTATGAATGCTAAAGTTTGATTGCTCCTAAATTGCCTTAAAATTTGGCATGCGTAGAATTCCCCTAGCTCTATGAGGAAGCTGGCGACCCACATATCAAAAACGCTCCATACAAATCGGTACCTAGGAGTGACGTCACGTCTACGCATTGAAGTAGATAATGTATGAAACTTTTAACAATATTTGAGTCATCTCGTAAAATAACGTTTTCATGTGACCACTTCCTTACTAAAAAAATCGCAATTTGTATTACACTGTGAAATACAAAAGTTTATAGGAGCTTTATAATGCCCTTTATGGTTTAAAATACAATTTAACCACAATCTGATTTGGTGTCATCTAACCTATTAGATCGACTGAGTTGTGTAGACTGCTACTCGATTGCAAAGAAACATCATTACACATTGTGAAGTGCATACCATCATAGCAAAGTTTACTCGGTAGGGTAAGAGACAATCATCATCATCATCAGCCGGGAAACGTCCACTGCTGGACATAGGCCTCCCTCATGGTACGCCACATCGACCGGTCCCGAGCCACCTGCATCCAGCGACTCCCCGCGACTCTAACCAGGTCGTCGGTCCATCTAGTAGGGGGACGGCCTGGTAGACGTTTCCCGGTACGTGGTCGCCACTCGAGAAGCTTTACTCCCCACCGGTTATTGGTTCTTCGAGCGATGTGGCCTGCCCATTGCTACTTCAGCTCACTGACTCGTCGAGCTATGTCGGTGACCTTCGTTCGTCTACGGATTTCCTCATTCCGGACCTTATCACGTAGAGAAATTCCGAGCATAGCTCGTTCCATTGCTCGCTGAGTGACTTTGAGCTTGTTTATTCGGCCCACAGTAAAAGACCACGTTTCGGTTCCGTATGTCATCACTGGCAACACGCACTGATCAAAGAATTTTGTCTTTAGACGCTGAGGTATTTTGGACGAGAAGATATGCCGTAATTTCCCGAACGCTGCCCCTGCTGTAAGAGACAATAAAACACGATAATCCGCAGTAAACAGTTTATTAAAGCAACGAAAATTTAAAAAAAAAACAATCGCACAAAATATCACACATGTCTGCTCCGAACTAGCTCTGAGATATATTGCATTTTAGCTTATAATCTAAAGTGTATGCTTAGCGTAGTGAAGATATACCTGTATGTATCTTATGTACTTTCATTATCAGAAGAGAAACACCGTTTGAAAACTTTTTGGACATAGGCCTCCTTCATGGTCCGCCACATCGACCGGTCCCGAACCATCTGCATCCAGCGACTCCCCGCGACTCTAACCAGGTCGTCGGTACACTTATTAGGGGGACGGCCTTGTAGACGTTTCCCGGTACGTGGTTGCCACTCGTGAACCTTTACTCCCCACCGGTTATTGGTTCTTCGAGCGTTGTGGCTTGCCCATTGCTACTTCACTCACTGCCTCATCGAGCTTTGACCAAATAATTTTCATTAAAAAGCCCAGACACTACACGGAACAAGCTGCCGCTTTTCATTAATTTCTTTGGAAGGATGGAAGGAACACGATTTGAAAGGACTCCAATTTTACAAAATAGCGTACGCTACGCCGCAATACGCATGGTATTTAAAGTAGATTTAAACTAGATTTCTGGACATAAATGCTTTGGTCTTGTGGTAACAAAGTCAACAAGTTTATAGAGAATGCCCACAATTCAGTCACTACAAATTTTCTTAATAGACCAAGCATTACATTGCACTTATTGACATTGTTATAACTGCTGTGTAACTTCAATGCATTCAGCGAAAGTGACTTGCAAAAAGAGCAGGATTTCGAATTTCAATCTTTTTTGATCTTTATTTTGGCCAAACTTATTTACAGTCTTCTAATATTGACTACAAGCTGCATAGTTGGGTGATTGTAACCTAGTTGCCACGGTGACTAAGTCCTCACTTCCTTACCAAAAAGCTTGTTGAACATCCCAGATGTCTCTTCACGCGCCCCCGTAGAATTTTTTTAAAGCATTTATTTTTAAAAGTACATATTACATTACAATACTTTATCTCCCGCCAAAATATATTAAAAAAGTTTGTTCTCTGTTCCTTATATAATGCTATGTACTTAAAGCTATTCACTCTTTATACCTAATATCGATATTCTATCTCAAAAAACTGTTTTAGTTTATTCTTTAGATCTGTTTTGCTAGTTTTGGGAGTTTCTCTCAGCCAAGCGAGCTCATTATATAAATCGGATCAGGCTAGTTCCTAGTTGAATATCCAATAAGATCTGCGACGTTTTTATATTAATGAAAATCCTAAGTATATCAATTGTGATGTAATTATGACATATTTTCAAACAGCGTTCCTCAGTGCTGCTTACATATCAATACTTAACTTATTGTTGTAAATTCATAACATTAAAGCAACGATACCAGTGTTCTTGTGTAAAAATAAAATGTTTTCTTGTGATTGATATATATAACAATCGTTTTAAATTGCATTGAATTACAAAATGGCACTACTTAATAGAAACGACGCAGTTCGTTCTATGGAATCCTTTTTGATAAAATAGTGTTGCATATAAGAAAACTTAAATATAATTTCTTTATATAATTCACAGTACATTTTTACAATTTTATCCCATGGTAATTAAAGGGTTATGTCATCTAAAAATTAATTTTTGTTTTCAAAAAAATATGTAAAATAAAGGAGGTACTCGTAGTTTGGCTTCATTAAATCTCCATAGTATGATGAAACTTCTTTTCTTCTTGATACTTATTTACAAAGAAACTTGGTAAGGTTGATTGCGATGCTTTAGGTGTAAAAGTGAGATCTAAAAAGATATCTTAAAAATATGATTATGAAAAGCTTACAGTAAAGACACAATGTACCTTGACCCAAAAAATAACACTGGAAATGACTATTCGAGAAACTAGAATTTTCACAACAAACAACAAAAATAGGATTAATTTTAAAGTCACGAGTAAAAAGTTTTCAAATAAAACAAAATTGATTATAAATTTTGCTTAAGCTAGTTTAAAAATCGCAGTTGCGGTATAAAATCATAAGATGTATAAATATTTTCTTAAAATTACTTAAAGGTATCTATAAAAACTTGGTTCTCGCTGAGAAAACCCAAAGATAAATCTAATAAATCGCCCTTAACATACAATGAAAATCATGCACAGTTTCGCGTCCATTAGGGGCGAGATCGCAGTTTTTAATTTTGTTTATTTATACTAACTAGATAATTATTCTAGAATATACACCCCCTAATTGACCTTAACTCCATCGCATGATCGCAAGTGACAAATAAAAGCTAATTAAAACTTTGTTCATGATTACGTATTACAAGAAATTATATAATTTTTGCACTGTGTTGTATATGGAACAATAATAATTATTATTATTCATTTTAATTACTCGTATTTTTAAGCTATTGCATAGCTTCTATCGCGGGCCTTGAGCGCGGGGACCGAATCGAGAAATTCCGTAACGAAAAAACCTAACGCTCCCCACTCCGACGGGCACGGAGGTGTGGCTTGAAGGCCGTGCATCGTCTAACGTCGTTTCAGTTCGGCAGTCTTCGACACGGCGTTGTGTGCGTGCGATTAGACGTATTACTGTTTTATAATTAACTTTTTATTTATTTAATAAAAGAAAAATTTTACTTCTTCTTCACCACGCTCAAAAAGTGTAACTTGAATTAATATCAAAGAAAAAGAAATACTGCATAAATAAAATAAATAAATAATTATAATTGCATAAGTTGATACAAAATGCTATGCAATAGCTTTACCGCGGCAGTCCCCGAGTTCCACACGTCTTTTATGTTTTCTGGAATATTCGGATATCTTCCCAAAAACTGTAGTAGATTACGAATTACATTTTAACGCTGTTCGTTGCTGGGTCCTAATACAAAACATAATGTAACCAGAAAGTCAACAAGTGAATGAAAAGTAAATTTTAAAAAACCCAGTGTCACTCTCACAGTAAATACGAATCTAACGATACCTTTCAAGCTAAAATCCATCGAGCCGTTTGGGCTGTAGGCCGTGCCAAACAATTATACATATTAATATATTGCATATGAGGTCATGTAAAATCCAAAATGAAAGCTTAAAATATAATGTTTATCAAACGAGGTATTTTCGATTCCGTAAGACATCGCTGGCAACTCGCACTGGTTGAAGACTCTTGACTATAAACGACACCAGTTTCTTTCTTTAAGAGTTTTGTAAGGTCATGTTCGCATATCCCCATGTCATGGCATATTGTCTGCTCCTAACCAATAACTATACCAAATATTTCGTGCATAAGTTAATATTGATATATATCAAATGCTACCTTCGCCTAAGTATTTTACACACAAGCCTATCCTACATAAATGCATAATTATTAATACTAAAGATGGATAAAGATATCGTGGGAATGAATTCTATAGTCGAATATATACTTCTCATCAGAAAAATCGGAACACCTTGCAAGTTTATGTTTTGTAAAGATTATCAGAAACATGTGTATATGTAGGAATATATGTCAAACGTCGTTTAATAGTGAATAATATGAGGCTTTCAAATCCTAATGTTAATGTTCTAAATTCAAATTAACTTTACATAGGTTTTTCTGATAATTATCAAACAAACTGGCAAGGTGTTTCGATGTTTCTGATGAGAAGTATATAAATAAGGTACTCTTGTTCCATCGCAATATTGTAGTAGTGTAGTATCCTCCACCGGGAACCGAACTCGAATCCTCTTTATTGTGAGTAACCCTCTGAAATATTCGTCTATAATACCTCTTATAAACAGGAGGCAGTGCTTACTCTGTAATTAATATTTAACTAACTAGCTTTTGTCCGCGACTTCATCCGCTTAAACTTCGGAAAGCATCCCACGGGAAATACATGCTCTATTGGTATATAAAAGTAGCCTATATCTTTTTCTGGCATCAACTATCCCGGTTCAAAAAATCTAGTCATTCTGATACCACCAATGTAAGGACAAACAAATTCACTGTCGAATTTACAATATTAGTATGGATACGTCAATACTTGTCAGGATTATCTGTTATTATGCCTCTTTTATAAATTCTATTTATTACCATTATCTTTGAAGCAGCCGTATTACTCATGTACTTTCAAAGTAATATTTACTTTTTTAATAGCTTTTGACTATCATATAATCTCCCATTCTTCCAAAGTGTCATCGGGTGAGGCTAAATTATTCACGTTGTTAATTGCATTCGCCTGCAAGTCCAACCTAAGTTCTATACCGTTAAAGTTCCAGTTATTAGGTAACTTCACTACCTTCGGTACCAAATCTATCGGTTTTGGGTCTCTAACCGCGTTTTTTACAACCGGTTCTGGGTGTGCTAAAAATCCTTTATCAATCACCGGTAGATTTCTACCTTGTCTGCTTTCAAAATTCGAATTTTGGATACTGTTACCATTTTCAATAACAGATTTGTTTACATCACTATTAACCGGGTTTTTTAAACTGGATTCTCTATCCACTGCTGTGTCTTTAATACCGCTATCGTAACGATTCTCTTTAGTTGCCTCATCGCCGTTTACCGGTTTTCCGTCATAGTCAATTTTGTTTTGAAATGAGTCTTCTATGTCATTTAAAGGAACCGGTGAGCTTGTAATACTAAGTGATTCTAAATTGAGCATTTTAGCTAAAATCTTCTCTTTTTCTTCTATCTGCTTTTCTAAAAGATCGTCGCTTTGTTCGGAACCGTTTCTGGAAGTGGAGAAAAAACTTTTATAATAGAGTAGTTTTTTATAAGTTGTTGATTTGACAAAACATTATGATCAAATGTTACAAGTGGTCATAATATTTTTATGAGATTGTATGCTCATTTGGTATTCATCATCAGCCGGGTAATGTCCACTGCTGGACATAGGCCTTCTCCATGGTATGCCACATTGAGCGGTCGCGAGCCACTTGCATCCAGCGACTCCCCACGAAATTAAGTAGGTAGTCGGTCCATCTAGTAGGGGGACGGCCCGGTACACGTTTCCCGGTACGCAATGGCCACTGATAACGTTTGGTATATTAGTACATCGTGTTACAAATTGTTTCGTAACAATGATACTTTTCTGTAAGCAAATCTCAGACCCAGTAACCTAATCAAACACGCGGACTTTTTAGTGGATGTACCTTATTTCACGGCACGGTTATTATTTCTCAAACATTTTAAAAAAAATATTCGTCAACATGAATGCTAGTCACTCTTTAGACGTCGTATTCGCGCGTGCGAGCGAGACGCCGCTACCTGTGCTGGATAACTCGCTGATCGTGCTATGACAAGGAAATGTTAGTATTGGTTCGCGGTAACTTTTAGAGTTTCGATTTTCGCAACAGTTTTTTTTTAATTCGAACAAAAAATATAGTTATACATATATCGTAGTAACGAGCCCAAACATCTCGCTACAAGAAGACAACTAATAAAATATCAGCGCGTATAAAAACCGCTTGTGCGAATGGGTATCAAAATGTTGAGATGTCCCATTTTACACTTCACTACAACACACGGTGTCGTGTTTGTGTAAATAACCGTTTGTCTGTCTGATTACATGTTCCTAGTGGTTAAAAATAGAAATCATTTTTATTTAAATTGTCGTGGTTATTGTTATATTTGTTGAGAAACTCATAAAAAATTAACAGTGGAAAGTTCCCGACAAAATTTATCTAAATTAAGTATAATAATAGAAAGGTATGCAGTCAACCTTATGAGAGACTTTAAAAAGAAGAATGTAGTTCTTTCATGTATAGATGTCACCGTCGTAGCAATATTTTTCCTATGAATTGAAAGCAAGGAGTTTATATACTGAATTCCTTGATGCAAAGCCAAGTCGTTCGCCAAAGAGAATATAACTGTTTTGTTAATATATCTGTCAAAGTTTTTAACAAGGCTTTTCGAAGTGTGCCATGGTGATTGAAATGACAGATAAAATTCCAAGCTCTTCCGCGCCATCTACCGAGTCCTAACACACTGTCTATGTATATTTTTTGTATTAATTGAAAGCAAGGAGTTTATATACGGAATTCCTTGATGCAAAGCCAAGTCGATCACCAAAGAGAATATAACTGCTGTGTTAATAAATCTGTCAAAGTTGTTAACAAGACTTTTCGATGTCTGTGGACTGCCATGGTGATTTAAAATGACATATAAATACCAAGCTCTTTCGCGCCATCTATCGAGGCCTTAATGTCTAGGTTAGTACTAGGATAAGATACATACCCATAAACACTGACATTCATAACACAGGGGGTGGTGTAGCTGACGTCACCCTCAGGTTTCCTGACGGGCGTGGTCATCCGCGGCGTGGAGCCCCCCGACCCCGGGCGTCGGCTCCTCCTACTGCTGTGTATCAACTCCTCATCATACTTCTTCTCCATTATACTGCTGTACAACTTGAACTTCTTCTCTATCTCCTCAGACTTGATCCTTCTAATCTCCTCAGCTTCGTTTGAAACGTCTTTGAATTCGTTTATAATCGATTCCAAAACGTTGTCCGATAAGTCTCGGGGAAGGTTCTTGACTGGGGGCAGCTCGAAGCATTCTTCAGCGCTAGCGACGGTACCGGTTTCCATTGAATCGGTTTTGCTGAATATCGATATCGGTTGTTCTAGGACGCTCGTTATGTAGGGGACCGTTTGGTCGAAGGTCAGATCTCTGACAGTGTTCACGGCTTGCTGGATCGATGACGTCAGCGATTTCGTCATGAGGTTGATTGGGTCCTCTGTGTGGGAAAATGGAGACGAGTTAGTTTGTAGACCTGACAACGAAGGAAATCGAAGAAAAGGTGCGTGGCAATAAAACAGCCTTTCCTCGATTCAATCTCATCATTTTTGTTTGCCTCATGCATTATTAGACGAGTTTGAATCCGTATATTCTTTACAAATCCATGGTAATAGCACATATTATCTGGAGGCCGGGGTTTTATTATCGACTTTTGAATGTACAATTTTGATTTTGCTATGCTCATGTTTTTGATGACATGATAACGTCTTATAAAGCGATGAACGCCGGCTGCACGCACGAAAAAGTGTCACGTTCCGCCTGAGCCGATCGTGCAAGCGAGAGCGCAGAACAAGCAATAGAGAGACACGATCGGCCTAAGACGGCCTATGACGCATCATTGTCTTATGACGTTATCACGTATCGTCCGTAAACCGACTTTACAGAGAACCAATTTTCTAAAATTAATCCATAAATTTCTGATCAAATGCATTATTCATATTGATATTGATTTTCTATAAACTGGACAAGTTAGCCTGTTAATGAGTCGACTTTTTGTTAGAATTATATGTCATTTTAGATACGATTGGAAATAATATGAAATGTAACTCCACCGTTGATGATTCCAGCAACGTGAAAACGGTGAGAGTGTGATATGTCATTTTTAAACGTCAAACATCGACGATACGAAACGATTTGACGAGACAATGTTTCATTCTTACCGCTTTCATGCGTCTCATGCTACGCAGGCAGGTCGATAGTTTGTAGATAGAAACCAGATCGGATTGTGACGGCTCAATGTTATCGATTGAGCTTAAGTTAATTTATGTTAAAATCTTTTAAAATAGGACAGCTTTGCTTTGTGCAGAAATTATCTGAAAATAGTACATCCAATTATGTCGGGGACTGAATATCATAAACGCCCAACATAACAACAAAACATTCCCTTATAATCCAAACTCCTTGTTTTTGAGTAATTACTGATAAAAGCCAGCTATTCCATTTTAAAAGATTAATCAAGGTATAGAAGCATTCCATCAACGCTTCTGTTTCACTGTAACTCAATGTTTTCAACAAAATGTAGCCCATGTTCAACAGTGAACTTTCCTGACCGACAAATAATTCCAACACCAAATCCTTATCCTCACTTACCACCAGATGAGCAGTACAAATGCAAAAACAAACATAAATAGCAATAACGTACATTAGCAACCAAGCGACATAAAGCAGAGCCATTGCTCAAGACTACATAAATATTGCTCAAAAATTTGTCAAATTGTGCTCAAAAATTTGGCAGAAAAAATCTGCTCAAATTTTGCGCAAAATCCGGTCAACTACACAACATATGACTGACAACAGCGCAAGCGAGTGAGGTACGAGGCAAAATAAAACTGCGAAATTTGCTCAAAAAATATATTGGTCTGATACTTTACAATGGCCATGCTTGACATCGACTTAAGTACATGTTGTAACAAAAGGGATCAGTTGCATTTACTGTTAAGACGTTCCAGTGCGCTATGACTGTACACTGTACAGTGCAAATAATACTAATAAATAAAAATACACACAACAAAAAACACCTCGCATCACAGGTTGGGACACACTGTCTATTTTATAGATACAGTACAGGGCCGTAAATATTCCAAAGAAAGAGATAATCGGCTATTTTCGATTTCGTAGAGCGTTATCTATGTCGCACACAACCTATATGACTACAAGACGTTTGTCAATCTAGAGTGCAGTTACATCCAGAATCAAACGTATATTTCGATAGCACTCAAACATACCAAAAAAAGTAAAGCTTTGCTTAGCATATACAATTAACCCCTCTTGTTTAATAAGCAAACAACCAATAAAAGTAAAAAATAAACATAACTAACTACGGTAAAATAATACAAAAAATCGTTGTCAATCTCACTACAAGGGTAACTAAATGAAATAAATCATAAGATCGAGAAATAAATTCACATAAGTATGTTTTTATATAATAATACGATTTTAAATTCCCACTGACATTATGGCTGTCTTCAAATCCCAAATTCGACGAAGAGCTTGTTTGGGAGTAATATAAATCGTGATTCAATGGCAAAAATATACTTATGTATGTACAGTTACATACTCAAATAAAATGTGTCTGTATATGGGTATCTACTGGCCTCTATCCAAAAAAAAGGTCTGCACCTTCACATTGAATTAATGTTTTACAAATGAAAAAAGAACCTCTTTCCAAAATGAAACTAAGATTCATTGTAAGCCATTTCATGAATGACAGATTTTAGAAGGTAGTGAAACGTTCGCTACAAACTTTCCCGACAGGCTGGAACCCGTTTGTTTTCCTGATATTATTTTTCAGCTGCATATGGTAGTTAATAAAATAGTCTTAGAGCGGTAGACATTTCGAAATTCTACGCCAAAGAGCCAAAGATATGCGTTGTCGTTCGGTGGCCAGTTCCGAGTTTACCAATTTGTGTAAGTGTTCAATTTTGGGTACAGGCCAGTGGATAAACTTTATACAGCGCCAAATCATATATGATTTTAAGTACTTGTATATATATTGTTCCCCATGGGATTTCACAAGAATCCCTTGAAGTAAGTAATCATTATCTAAAAATAACTAAAAAGTATACAGGTCATGCAACGTCTAAATCTCGCTATTAAATACTGAATAGTGCTAAATTATTGGAATGTTAGTACGCCAATTAAGTACTATAAAATCATAAAAAGACGAGGAATAAATTAAAGGACATGTAAATTATGTTACATAGCGCTGAAACTTTTGACATTCCAATTTGATATTATGTCAAAATCAAGGTATTTGTAGGAAAAATAATGTAGAACTGCTTAGTATTTCCTGGTTTGTCAATGGGCTTAAATTGTTATTGTATTTTTAGTATTTTTTAATAACTTTTTGTCATTCAATTTGTAGTGGTAAAAATGAATAACTTTTTAAAATAGGTAACGCTACATTGCCAGTCTGCCAAGCCGTTTAAAAGCACTATTTTTTTCATCCTTCAATTTCGCGACAATATACAGTCAGATTGTACCGTAATTGGTACGAAATTGGCCAATCAAATTGCCCTGTTCAGGGCTCATTCAAGCTAAACATAAGACAATATTAGAATGCCAAAAATTACACGCCCATGGAACATTAGTGTGGACTCGTGACGCATGGGTCACTGGCGACTCTCACTGGCAGACACTGGCCACTGGCAACCTGTGAAAGTCGCTAATGACCCATGTGATTTTTACATCTAAGATTTGTTGATACACAAAGTGACTTTTATATTATTGAAACTTCTTATTATTGAAAGCGAATCAAAAATAGATCTCCAAAACGCTTCAGTTGTTTTTCAAGCGTGCTCCCGCTAGAATGTAAGTATATTAATAATTCAAATTCTATCCTGTTTTAATGTAAACCTTATCCCATAGCCCGGTATACCGCTATTACAACACTTAAGTACATGCTTATCACCTAAAGTTACATTGGTGCTAATTTGGTATCAGTTTTAAGGCACTTATATATCACCTATATTATACAAGACAACAAGAGACTGATTTCGAAAAAATTGTCTTATTTTAGAAAATAGATTTTAAAACAATTCTTGAATTGCAAGATATTAACCAATCACCAGTTTTCGTATCCGTCTCCTTTTATCCTGTATTTAGTCAAACTAAAAACTAAAATAAACAAATAAAAAACTAAATAATGATTTGTAATCTCGTTTTAAAGATCATTAGTTTTTAAAGGATTTTTAGTGATTTTGGAATGTTAGGCGCTTTTATAGCTTTAAAAAACTTGAAAGTATTTTTAACGTGCCTTTCATTAAAATAAGTCAGTTCAAATTATAGTCAAATGCTAAATATTTATTACAAGTTTAAAATTCTAGCGCGAAATGTTACGGTTATCCAATGGTCCTAAGTTTCCATTTTCAACACCTAAAAGGTTATTTTCATTACCTTAAATAAGAAATAAATGCAAACGAATTGCTTAATTAACGATATAATTACATATGTAATATATTGCTAAAGATTTTATTTTAATCGATTACGTGTTCCGGCTAATCCAAAGTGGCCATATTACGTCCACGATTGAATAATCCGCACAAAGATGAAAACATCAGTAACATGATTAAAGGGACGGACAAATGTATTTAATACTCGAGCGATTTACATATTAGCACCCTGAATCACCGATAAGTACTTTCAAGCGATTAATTTATTAAATACTGGATAAGTAGCGTCGGGGTCAAATACTGACCTCATCTTGAATAGGGAATATTTAGCCATTATCGATAAAATTAGATAGAAAATGTATTTGACCCCCGAGTAATAATATAATATTGTCGAATCAAATATGCATAACTTAACATAAATCATACTTATATAGATGTATATATAATAAATCGTAAATGGGCTACTACGTGTTTGAGTGTTTTAACTCTTTCAAAGCTCGACCCATGAATTGAAAACGAGCTTTTGCTCGCGACTTCGTTTCGTTTCGCTATCACGCTAGCGTGAAGCATTGGACATTTTAGACTGATAATTATAATCTTAACTTTGTCAAACTATACCTTCCAGGATATCCGAACTATAAAACCTCATTCCTGATAAGATGTCAGACAACCGCACTTGTACATTTCACCCCCAAAAATTCATGTATAAGGTGGTGTTTTTTCCGAACACCAAACGAAACCCCTGTAGGACACTATCTGTCTGTCACACTAGATTATTTCAGCAACTACTAATGCTATCATCTTGAAATTTGGCTGCAAGTGAAACAATAATATCGGGTTCCAGTGGCATTAGTTTCTATGGACCATAAATAAAACAATTAATTTCTATTGGCCATAATTAAGACAACTAGTTTCTATGGATAGTTAAAAAGTTAAAAACTAGTTTTTATTAGCCATAATTAAAATAACTAGTTTCTATGTACAGTTACAAACTGGCCATCGTTTCTATGGATAGTTATAAAGTTAAAAATAGAAATCCATAGAAATTAGTGATCTTAATTATGGCCAATAAAAACTAGTTTTTAACTATCCAATGAAACTAGTTGTTGTTGTTGTGTTGAAACAAAAGTACATTTTAAAAACATGTATTACTTTGTTTTTTGGTCGACCGCCAGTGACATCTTGTAATATTTTTGAGAAGTAATTAAGTAATGTCTGAGCCCAGCACTGGTCTCACTGAATTCTTTGTATTAAGAAAGAACATTAACCGTCTCGCGGCTGTTTGGCGTGTGTACAAGTGCTATTGTCTATGATTTGCTGTCTCACAACCGACCTGGGTGCATCGCGGCGGGCTCCGGCGCGTGCGCGAGCCGCACCAACGAGCGTCCGCCCTCCAGCACGAAGATCTCATCCTTGTTCACAGACACCGACAATATCCTACAAGGAGATTCATTACAATAATATTCATTGATACCAAAACATTAACAGGATACTAATTACTATGTCAGCAATGGCCTCCGTGGCGCAGTTGACTGAGCGTTAGGCACATGCACAGGTCCCGGGTTCAAAAAATCAATTTGTAAGACTTTCTCCAGTTTAGTTAGAACATTGCAGGCTGAATCACCTGATTGTCTGAAAAGTAAGATGAATCCTTGCTTCGGAAGGCACGTTAATACTGTCTACGACAGGTAGTAGCTACATGAGCCATGTCACAGGACTGTGGCGGATCAACAACTCTGACAACTAAGGCGTGTGAGGTCGGTCATCGATCTTATAATCTACACGATAAGATTGACTATGTCAAGGAAGGTCAAAGTTGAACTGAAGTTTAATTGTGTATCTTGGTTCTTACGACGTAGAATGTACCTCACAACTTTTATCTTTCTTTTGACTTTATAGATAGATCATTTTAGATATTGAAATAAAGCATTCCTATTATGTTTGGAGACCTCTGATCTAGATCAATATGTAACACCGTCAGTTTGGAATCGTGGAAGACTTCAAGGCCATGGACAACGGATTATCTTTTTAAATCCTGACTCTTCAAACTCTAGTCGTGCAATATCAGACTGCGCCTTCGACTAATTGTGACAATGCTGCATTTGATAGGATTCAAGACTGACTGATTGGCCAAACAATAGATTTCAAGGTGGAGTCGGATTACATTTTACGTATCTCAATTCTGAGCATTGCAATACCATGTTAAAAGCGATGCGCGCATCTCAGGTCGTGTTTAGAGTGATGTGTAATGGTACGATGTCATATTACGCGGTAGTAAACATAATAGAATATCACATAACTGTTTTTCGCATGTATAATGCAGAAGTTAGTCTTTTCAACCGACTTTAAAATAGATGGAGGTTCTCAACCCGAATTTTTTTGTGTATGTAACTCACGCGATAACTCCGCCAATAATTAATCCATTTTGATGATTCTTTTTGTTTGGTTGGTTTAGAGCATAGTTCAGAGGTGGTCTCATATAAATTTTAATGAAATTGACTCACCACTTTTTGAGAAAATCAACAAATACTAAATATGTGCCCAGATAATTCTATCTCTAAAGGGTGAATGAAAATTTTAGGGGATTTTAGGGGACTTTTAGGGCAGTTGAAGTCGGTTTCTAGTTCTTTTTGAACGCGTTAATTAAAATATAAATGTGTGATGTTAGCTCACTTGCGTAGATCGTCGACCTGTGCTACGGCGGTGAGCGAGCGCGGGTCCAGCACGTAGAGGGCGCGAGAGTCGTGCGACACCAGGAAGTGGTCCCGGAACACGTGCAGCGGGCCCAGCGCCGCCTCCGCCGCCGGCTCGGGCTCCACCCCCGCCCTCCGCTGACGTGGGTTCAGGAGTTCCGCTACAGTTAGCGGGTTAGATATCGCCTCCTGGAGACAATCCAATAATTTATCGTTAAGGGGGTTGCGTGCGGTTGCGTACACATACAAAAAGTTTACCTTTAAAATATAGCTGACGTTAAAATTACCCACCGTTTTACGTAGAAGGGGACCTTAAGTAGTAGGGAAACGGCCTGGTACACGTTTTCCGATATCGGGGAAAGGTTATAGTAATTATTCAAACCAAAAATATTCCCAGAATTTTAAAGATATTTACTTACCGCAAGTACTCAGTAAGATTCAAAGCTTCTGAAACCTTCGAGGAGAATCACAACAGATGAGTATCGTTGTAAAAATTGGCAGATTTAAATTATCAGGTCTTTTAGTTACCATTTTATTGAAATACCCAAAATAATGTGAATGTTGCTGACCTTGAACAGGAGCGTCTGCAGAACGTTGCCGTCTTTATCAGCCCGCCACAGCCGGAGCCCGGGGCGCGCGCAGTACGCGGACGCGGCGCCTCCGCGGGCATATGAATACTGAAACACCGCCCCCAGACGACACAGGCTGAGGGCGAACGACATTATAAAGAAACAATACAAACAAATATTTAATCCCAAATAATAATAATAATCAAGAAATAAATAAGAAAATTGGCCAGCCGTTGGTGAGAATCTAGAGGTTATGTTAGTTGGATTGCTATCTAGCTGGCTAGCTAACTAATGGAAATAGATTCTGCCCGCGACTTTGGACTTAAGGACTTATGGGATCTACTTGTTTGATAGGCATAAAAATAGACGAAAGCCTATCTCCTTTTTAGGCCTTTCAATTGAAATCACTCTCTACAAAAATATCAAGTACATAATTCTAGCTCATTCTGCTATTCAGGGCAGAAACAAGTTAAAACAATTCTTGAGTTAAATGGTTTAACTAGCCTGACTTTGTCTGATTTATCTATATAAATTAAAATTTCACTTATAAAATTAATGTCATTAAATGTATAATAAGGTAGAAAGAGAACCACATATGCTGTCCCTCTCTTTCAGCCATGCTGGCAACCTCACTGTGCGATAGCTATACTAGATTTAAACACACAAACATGTGCAGACTTGTGCTATATATTTGAGTTTTTTTGTATAGAGATTTTTTTATTATAGAAGATAGACCAACACTTGACCTCAATCACACCTGATGTTAAGTGACGATGAGGTCGACGATGTTACGCGTTGATCTAGAGCACAGGTTCCCAGACTTTTTGTCTCACAGAACACTTAAAAAATTTAGCTGGTTCTGGTAGACCCTCTGCAGCTACATTTCTACAATTATCCCAAATTATTTCATTAAGAAACCTCCCCATTCGGAGTGGTAAACATAAAAGGAAAAATAGTAGATAACATTTCAGTTCTTCACTATCGATAAATTTTCGTAGACTTTCGCTTACGAATTGTAAATCCCTAATTTTTGACACGCCAACGTAGACCCACGTAGAGTCTCCCGTGGACCCCCAGGGTCACCTGGACCACTTTGGGAACCACTGGTCTTAAGGGTGTCATTTTCCCCTCTTTTAATCCCCAAGGTGTAGTTTTCGTGGAACACGAAAACCGGTAGTGCATTCCATATTATAGCTGTACACATGATAAATGCTGTAGGAATATCAACAGTATGTGGTTGGCACCGTGTCAGGGCACCCGTTGCAGTTTCATCTTATTTCAATAAATACCTCTTCCTCTCTTTCTTGCCTAGCTGGTTGACATGCCACTTGGCGTCTTTGCGCTCGCACACGATGGTGCGGTACAGGCTGGAAACTAGCAGCGTGTTCTGGTAGTAGCTCATCTGCACTATCTCATGCTCTTCATTCACTATCTCCATTGACTTGCAGAGATGCTGAAACAATTATTGTTTAACGGTATATTGTACGTATACATGTATAAATAAAATGCTTCTGTCGATACACAGTTGGAATCTCAATCTGGATGGTGATAATTTGATTCCCAATAGCGTACCTTTAGGTACTCGGTTTAGATGGTAGATATACACTCATTATGTTGTTGTTTTTATATTGAAGATAGACCAACACTTGACCTCAATCTCACCTGATGGTAAGTGACGATGAGGTCGACGATGTTACGTGTTGGTCTAGAAGGTGACTATTTACTCTTCTTTTGAAGATTCCCAAATTGTAGTTTTCGGGGAACACGGAAACCGGTAGTGCATTCCATATTTTTGCAGTACGCATGATAAATATGTCCTGGTATCTACTATCTACATGATACCTATCTTGTTATAGATGGAACATGACATGCTAATGAAGGATCAAAAACAACAATAAATGTGATCAGGGTCCTAATAAATAACTTAAAGTACATCTTTTAAAACTATGTATAATGGGTTTTGAACTTGGCTTTCATCTTTCCACTTGATGAAAACACAAACTAATCAGGCGCTGGCTCTGACCTTACATACCTGAACACAACAGTGCCAGACTTAGGTAAGCTAGGTAGCTAGCCAGGCAGATATATATCACTAACAAAACAGGTACCAATAGGTACCACACTGGGAATCGAACCTGGACCTCCAGATTTCAAGTCCAAGCATGTAGCCACTAGGCCAGAGGCGGTTTAAAACTAAACAAAGACTAAATTAACAAATTATTATCAAAAAAAATATTTAAATAAAGTTATCACAGTTGCATGTGTACAAAGAGATAGTCTGATAACCAGTTTGTTGCTCTTTGATAATAAACAGTCATCATTTAATTAGTTATTTATTAAAAAAATAACTAATAGTGATTTGGTGTACATTCTCGTTTTTTGAACATGCTTTTTGGAACGTGAACTGTGGAGCGTTGTCTTACGATGATTATTTAGTTTTTCTTATGGTATTCATAGTTGGAAATATGAACATTTGAACGCCGAATAAATAAGTCACGGTCCAGCTGAAAATCAGCACTGTGGTCTTTGGGTCACAGCATCGGGCTGAGCTGGTGCCGTTTTCCAAGCTAACTTAACTTTGCTGTAATTATTTGTTTTCTGTATGTGTCATGTGTGTGTGTATTTTTTCTTCTTCATTATGTATTGTATTTATTTTTAGCTTGGAATAAATTATTTTCTTTCTTTCTTTCATCAGCTCCAAAGAAACAGAACAGTTAAATAGAAACTGTATATTCAAACAAAACCTTTTCGAGTTCTCGAAATCTTTCGATATTCCATGTAATACTATATACTACCTACATGTGTATTCATTTGCAGGCATTTTTATATTTAATAAACTATGATGTTTGGCAGAGGCCATTTCAGACTATATTTTGGTGTAAACAGCATTTTTTGCAATCAATTCACATGATGTTGCCCTTCATCACTTACCATATAGAAGTCAATTTCTGTCATAATAATGACTCCATTTTTGTCACCAGAGAACAGTCTCATGCCATTCTTGGACCACTCAATCGATGTGATTGGACTCTTGTGTAAATCACCTATAGTGTATCTGAAAGTAACATCAGATTAGGCTATGTGTTTTCATAGATGTCATAAAAGGGTAAGGGATAATTCAATCCAAGAGCAGAAGTATAACCCTATGTATCACTATTATATTACTGTGACTAGGATTGTCAGGTCAACAAACCTGCCAGACAGGACAGACCTGCCAGTTTGGCTGGACATTTGTGTAAATAGGCCGTACACCCCACATTATTGAGGATTTTGTGTCTCAGTATTAATAGTTCCAATGATTGTTGTTAAATGAAGCTTTTTTATTACTACCATATATCTTGTTAAATTCTAGAGAAATATAAAATCGAATGACAAATCAGTCTAAGTACTTTATTATTAATCAGTCAAATAAAGTCATCAATAAAAATTAAATTCTAGATAAAAGTTTATCAACATTTTACAAAATGTAAAAAGCCTAACAAAAGCTGGACACTGTTTATTTTGGCCGGAAACTCAATTAAAAAGCCTATGTCTGGCTTTATCCGGACGCCTGGCAACGCTAACTGTGACTAACTAATGAATACTAATTTGCTTGCCAAGCACAGTGATCGTGATGTTCAATGCTATCTATAATGAAAATAGTTCTAATTGTATAAATTGTACAGCTTGGTGGCAAGTGCCAGCTTTTGTAAGAGTTGTTGTTATAGTAACTTGACAATAAAAACAAACCTTTCAACTTTAGGCTCAACTTTTGGCTTGAGGTTGTCAGGGACACTCTCTGGATGTTCCTTAGGGATCTGAAAGACAGTGACTTGGCCGCCGGCGTTCCCAGCCCCCACCATGTAGTCTACCGTGCTCACTATCTTCACAAATGTGATAGGAGATGTCGTAGCCTGTAACAACAGATTCAGATTTACTTATGTATTTTGCTTCATTTTAATGTAGACTACAGTACATGTGCACCTATTCAGGCAATCGGAACACAAACATATGCAAACAGCAGAATGATAAGTGTTACAAGGTAAATGAAAGCCCATATCGAACTTGTTTACACAGCTTACCTCGCATCGCAATCTTTGGATATTGCCCTTTTTCCTGTCGTACCAGTAAACTACGCCGACGTTCGTGCCAAGAGCTATGTATTCAGTTACAGCATCAACACAAGTTAAATACAATTCGTTAGAAAATAGACCATTCTGGATCCTAGGTGGAATTAAGTTTAAAATATGTGAGCAGGGTGTCCACTCTCGGATGAAAGCTTCCTCGGCACCGCCTATGACTTCCATATTTATTTCGTGTTGTAGAGTCACGGGTATGTTGAAGAGCACTTTTTTACATTGTTTAGATTTAAATATATTTTTTGTATAAAAGGAAAACGAAAATGCAAATGACCGTAGATAGTTTCGTCAATTTTGTTTGACACTGACATAACACTTGCCAAGAATGCCAAGTAATGCAATGCTACCAACCAACCTGCCATCGACGCCAGAGCATAAGGCAGGGAACTTTTTAGAACAATAAACGTTTTACATTAATTTAAATTAATATGAGTCACAAAATATTAAAGCCATTTCCAGTTTTAATGACCAAATTAGTTTTGTGTTTTGTAACAAAGACTTTTCGTTTCAGTAAAATAGCTCTTGTTAAAAAAACAGACAGAAGCTGATTTTTAAGTTACCGTTAAAAATTTTTAACGGTTATGTTTTAGAATGCTGGGACAACTCTAATAATTACCAACTTGGCAAATTAAACTGTACACTTGTCATTTTCTTGTCAAAGTGTGTCCGTCATCAAAAGCCATCTCACATTAGATTTTAGACTGTTATTATCACTGAGATGGCAGAATCAGGGACTGAAATACCCATAGGGGTCGAGGAGAGTATACGGGAGACTGTGAAAAATGTTACAGGCAAGGCCCCGACAACTATCGAAGGAGTCGCGATCGCCTACTTAAGTTTAGTTGTTATGGCTACTTTACCTATATTTTTTGGGTCCTATAGGTCTGTGAAGTACTTAAAAGAGCAAAAGGTGAGTTGAGTTACCTTACTATTCATTTTAAGTTGATTTTATCGCATGTCCAGACTTGGAAGCTAGGTCCAATAAGATACCTACACGTCGGCACCGTGGCAGCCTGACCACAATCACGCTTTAATAACCTGTGTGAATAATTTAAATATTTACATATATACCGTGAAATATTACTAAACAATTAAATAACCGTAAATTTACGTTGATTACCTGAGACACATATAATTTTGCAATTCAATTTGTTTTTTTTCCTAATACCTTTACTATTATTTTAATTCACCATAACCTACTTATTTTAATACAATACAAGTATGTAGAATTTTATGTCTAAAATTTTGACTTATATACAAATGTTTTTGAACAGTTGTACAAAATTTAACAATAATAGTGTAGTAAATTATCGGGATGGGCCAAAAATGTCAAAAAAAGTGGAAACTCCCCTTTTAATTTTTAACTAGTATTATTAGTTGTTATAGCAGCCCATACTCAGTGAAAATTTCAAGTGTCTACATGTTACAGTTCAAAAAATATAAATATGTAACAGATGGACAAACTGACAGATGATGGAGCATTATAAACAGAAATAAACTTAGTGAATGTATCAAATTTTAAGATACGATGATGCTGTTTGGCAGAAGTTTTATTATAACTTTTTTCTGATGTACTTTTCTTTAGACGAAAATAATAGATTTCCCTGTTCCGGAAACAATTGTTTTTACTGGTAGTATACTAACTTTTGTATATCTGGAACTGATAGGCAAACTCAATTCCAATATCGTAAGTCTATCTGAAAATAAATTAAAATTTTTTGCAGCATTACATAAATGTAACAATGACAGCTTACTGCGATCACTAATCCACTTGCCATGCATGGTGATTATGGCAAATCCCCTCATGTAAGTGACATGACAATCTGTAAGCAAGGCTCATGTTCGACAGAGGACTTATGTATCCTATTACAATTACAGAATGTCTTCCAAGCAAAAAATCAAATGCTCATGAACATTATAATAACTTAAATCAGTTAATATATTCAGTTACCTTGAATTGGAAATCAGCTATAATGCTTACGTAATACATTTAGGTACTTGTTCCTGTTGTTAAATGTTAAATATTGTTACATGTATGTAACCAGATTTGGAACAGTAATTTACTTCTCATCAGAAAAATTGAAATACCTTGCAAGTTTATGTTTTGTAAGGATTATCAGAAAATCCTATGAAAATTTAATTTAAATTTAGAACATTAACATTAGGATTTGAAAACCTCATATTATTCACGATAGAACGACATTTGACATATATTCTTAAACATACACATTTTTCTGATAATCCTTACAAAACATAAACATGCAAGGTGTGTTGATTTTTCTGATGAGAAGTATAGTACGGTAATGTGTGCAATTTATAAATCACCAGTATTATAAATTTTAAAGCAACTGTCAGTTTGTTAGCTTGTCATTGCTAAACAGCTGAAACAATCTTAATATAATTTCTTTTATCCTGGTTAAAGGTTCACATGGAATTATTTTTTAAAATCTAACTCAGATCAAAATTCACTATTACAAAAACTAAAATAATTTCATCTAAGCAACCATGGACTGATTTTATGGTCCATAGCTATGTTTAATTGTTGCAGACATTACAGGAATACAAGAGAAATGTTTTTTTCTTCTACTTATGACTCTTACTTGCGAGTAGTGTTAATGTTTATAATGATACTTGTTCCAGGATGCCGGTGAGCGTGCAGAGACTATGTCTAACAAGGACGCACTCATGTTCCCTCTGATCGCGTCGTGTGCTCTGTTTGCTCTATACGTGTTCTTCCAGTTCTTCAGCAAGGAGTATATCAACCTGCTGCTCACCGGGTACTTCTTCTTCCTGGGAGTATTGGCACTCAGCCACCTGCTCAGGTGAGAGCTCAAAATCGATCCGTCCAGACATTGGCGTCAAACTTATAACTCCCTTTGCATTGGGGGTTAATAATAAAACTTGTTCACATTTATATGGCAATCTGTTCGGCAAAAGGTATTAATGATCTAGAAAATGTAAAAATATTCATCCCCAAATTACGTGTATGGGAGCCACCCTTAAAAAAATTATTTTTCAAGATTTTATTCTACAGTTTTGTCGGCGTAATTAATATGTATACACATACCAAATTACAGCGTTCTAGTATTAAGAGTTTCTGAGCTAAGCCGCAGACAGAGAAACAAACAGAGCGAAACTATAAGGGTTCCTAGATTGACTGCGAAACGCTAAAAATACGAAACTTATTTTTAATGCTGCTAAGTAATGTTGACATGTATTGGTTTTTTAAACGTTTATTAAAGGCAGCATGTGTTGTTTTTTAGCCCCGTGATATCTCTGGTGGTGCCGGCGTCTGTTCCAAACACCCCTTACCACGTGCTGTTCACGCGCGGAGACAACGACACCCGCTCAGACCTCATCAACTACAAGTTCACCTCGTACGACGTCATCTGCCTCATCATCTCCCTCATCGTCGGTGCTTGGTACCTCATCAAGAAGGTGAGTACAACACGCTGCATCGAAACAATATTAGATCACCGAAAACCCACTGCTGGACATGAGCCTCCTAGATGTACATTTCACGCCATTGTGATGTTATAACAGTATTGATTGTGAATTCATTATTATGCTGTTATCATACAAGTTAGTGGGAGTGGCTGCGGCCGGCGACAAGTCTCCGTGTCCCGGGTTATATTCCTGATGGGGACATTGACACACTAAAATCACATTGTCAGACTTTCCACAGTTTGTTTAGGATATTGCCAGCTGAATCGCCTGATTGTCTGAAAAGTTTTTTTTTTTTTTTTTTTTTTTTTATTACAGGGCGGTTTCCGCACTTAGCCATGTATTGGCCATTGTGCGTGGGGGGATGGAAGTGGTGGTGGCTATTCCAGCCAGCCGATTTCCTCCCAGAAGCGCGCAAGACGCTTGATGTCTCCGCACGCCTCCTGGAGTGATCCTGGGTTGTTCAGGATCGTCGCCCGTTGTGTGGCCACGCTGCTGCAGGTCGTGAGCACATGGGCCGGAGTTTCCTCGGCGACCATGCACCCTCGACACAGGGGGCTGTCTGTAATATTCATGTTAAACATGTGTTTGTTAAGTGGACAGTGGCCTGTCAGCACCCCTATCATTCTACTTAGGGTTTTCCTATTTAGACTGAGAAGGGTGCGTGACAGGCGTTTTGAGAGAGACGGAGTGATCTCTTTCGTTTGGCGACAGTCTTTTAGTTCGGCCCAGTAAGTCGCGTGTTGTTTAGTAGTCCTTTCCTTGATCCAGGATGTTAGTTGGTTAAAGGGTATAGGGATCATTGGTTCGGGCCCAAACACCTTTGTCCCGGAGCCCCTCCTTGCTAGTTCGTCTGCAGCGTCATTTCCTAGTGAGCCACTGTGTCCCTTTATCCACTGCAGTGTGACCCGATTGTGTTCTGCAGCTGCTTCAAGGGCTGAATGGCACTCGAGGATGACGTTGGAGTTTATGTTGTTGTTCCTCAGTGCTTGTAGGACTGAGGCACTGTCCGAGATTATGCGAATGTTCTGGTCTCGCACGTCTCTGGACAGTATGGCATTTGCGGCTCTAGTTATTCCTACGCATTCGGCTTGAAATACGGTGTTGTATTGTCCTAGAGTCATTGATATGTTTATGTTTAGTTCTTGCGAGAATACTCCCGCTCCTGTTCCTGTGATGGTTTTGGATCCATCTGTGTATATACGAACTTCTTTGGTGCCAGAAGAGTCTTGTGATTCTTCCGTGAGTTGTGTGTTATAGTGCCTCTCGAATGTAAGGGTGTTGGGTATTCTGTCACACACAGCTTCCAACATGGGTATCTCCTTAACTGCGTCCTCCATGATGCGCATGTGTGGTATCTCTTGTTGTGGTCTCCAGATGCCGGTGGCTTTGAGCCGTAGGGCTGCAATGGCGGCTTCTTGTTGCACAACTAGGTGCAGCGGTTGGAGGTTCAGCAAGGCTTCTAGCGCGGCTGTAGGGGTGGTTCTCATACATCCAGTAGTCGCTACACAAGCCAGGCGTTGTATGCTTTGTAGTTTGCTTTTTACTGTGGTCAGTAGCGTCCTGGGCCACCATACTACCGATCCGTAGGTTATTGTGGGGCGGATCACTGCTTTGTAGAGCCACAGGGTGATAGAGGGGTTTAGCCCCCATCTTTTGCCCAAGAGTCTCTTACATTGCCAATAGGTGATGCATGCCTTGTTTAGTTTTAGTTCAATGTGTTTGTTCCAATTCATCTTGCTGTCTAACGTCATTCCCAGGTATTTGACTTCAGCTGAGATGGTGAGTTTAGTGCCAAATAGTTTTGGTGGGTTTAAGTTTTCTAGTTTCCTCTTATTTGTGAAGAGAACTAGTTCGGTTTTCTGTGGATTGACGGTTAGTTCTTGCCCGTCGCACCAGTTTTCAACAATCTTGAAGGCGGATCGCATGAGACTGCAGAGAGTGTTCTCGGATCTGCCTGTTATTAGTATCGTTAGGTCGTCAGCATATCCAATCGTGGTGTATCCATTATTATTGAGACTGCAGATGAGGTCGTCAACCACCACATTCCATAAAAGTGGTGATAATACGCCTCCTTGAGGGCAACCCCTGGCCACCACTCCTCTCGTGGTGGTGTTTACCGTAAATTGGATTGCCCTGTGTCTCAATAAATTTTCGATCCAACCACTCAGGGTTTTGTTCACTCTGAACCTCTTCAGGGCTCGGTTTATGCTGTTAAATGTAGTTCTGTCAAAGGCGCCTTCTATGTCTATGAAGGCCCCTAGTGTCGAATTCTTTTCGCAGAGTGCCCCTTCTATTTTCTTTACCACTGTGTGTAGGGCTGTCTCTGTTGATTTGCCTTTCCTGTAGGCATGTTGTTGTGGGTGCAGTGGTATGCGCTTGAGGGCACCGTCCCTGAGGTACCTATCAGTTAGTCTTTCTAGTGCCTTGAGTAAGAAGGAGGTTAAACTAATAGGTCTGTATGATTTCGCAAGGGTGTAGTCAGTTCTGCCTGGTTTAGGGAGAAATATGACTTTTACCTCTCTCCATCTGCGAGGTATGTAGTTGTGCGCTAGGCTAGCTTCGAAGATGGATGCTAGGCAGGGCACAATTATGTCAAGACCCCATTGTAGAAGCGCCGGGAAAATTCCATCGAGGCCCGCGGATTTGTATGGGAGGAAGTTCTCGAGTGCCCATTTTATCCTGTCGATGGTGACAATTTCTTGTGACATTTTCCAATCGGCGGGGGTTGGTGTTATTGTGTTCGGTATCTCCCATTCTTGATTGTCGTCTAATCGGCAGCCTGGGAAATGTGTTTTTATTAGTACCTCACTTATCTCTTTGTCAGAGTTTGTGAAGGTGCCGTCTGGTTTCTTGAGTGAGCCGAGTTTTTGGTCACTATCGTTGGATAGGACTTTCCTAACTCTTGCCGCTTCATTAGTTGTGTTTATGTTTTCGCAGTAGCGGCGCCAAGCCTCCTTTCTGCGGAATCTTATACGTTTCTTGTAGTAGTATTGGGATTTTTTATATTTGTCCCAATCTTCTACTTTCCTCGTGTTTTTTGCTCTATTGAATAGTGTTCTAAGGTTGCGCCTGAGTGCCTCCAGCTCTGGCCCCCACCAGTGCTTGCGCCCAAAGGGTCTTGGAGGTCGTAAGGGGCATGCCTGTTCGTAGCTGGACTGAATGTCTGAAAAGTTAATGCATTCAAAAAGAACTTGAAACCGACTTCAACTGCCTTAAAAGTCTACTTTTATTGAGCCAAATTTAAGACTTCTATGGTTTTATCATTGATGCCATTGGCAGAATCATCCAAATCGGTTCACCCAGTCAAAGGTTCTGAGGTTTACCTATACAAAAAAGGGGAAAAACATACATACGAATTGAGATCTCCTCCTTTTTTGAAGTCTGTTGCCAAATTTCATCCCTCACCTCAGCACATTCCCTCCGTGGCGCTGGTGTCTTAGCATTAGACTCACATGCACACGTTCCAGGTTCGATTTCCGGCCATCATAAAAAACCCTTTTGTTAGGACATTGCAGGCTGAACTGATTGTCTTATAAGGAAGATCATTCCGTGCTGAGGAAGGCACCTTAATAGGTTGGTCCCGGCTACTATCTACGACAGGTACTAACTACATGAGCCGTGTCAGAGGACCATGGCAGCTCAACAACTCTGACAACTAGGGTGTGTGCGGTCGGTCGACCTTACACCCCACACGATAAGAGCTGACGTTGTATTGCAGCACTGGATCGCGAACAACCTGTTCGGCATCGCGTTCGCCATCAACGGCGTGGAGCTGCTGCACCTGAACAACGTGGTGACGGGGTGCATCCTGCTCTGCGGCCTCTTCATATACGACATCTTCTGGGTGTTCGGAACCAATGTCATGGTCACCGTCGCCAAGTCCTTCGAGGCGCCAATCAAACGTGAGTGACCGCAGCATGAAACATTACCAATGTCTTGTCGTCACAGTTGTCACACCAGATTATAATGATGCACGAATCATTTTTATATTCTTATCTTTTAAATATAGAAGCTATATGACTACCACGTACGGCGACCACGTACCAGGAAACGTCTACTAGGCCGTCCCCCTACTAGATGGACCGATGACCTGGTTAGAGTCGTGGGGAGTCGCTGGATGCAGGTGGCTAGGGACCAGTCGATGTGGCGTACCATGAAGGAGGCCTATGTCCAGCTGTGGACGTTTCCCGACGCTGATGATGATGTCAAAAAACTCACCCGATGTTAAGTGACAATGTAGTCAAGAATGGATGACTTGATTAAATTCATTATTTATACAAATAACTACATTCACTTAGGTGCGCAGTAGACGTGTAATGTAATTAATGTAAATAATCGCGTACTGTCGCATTACATTACTCGAAAAATTCCAACATCACGCATTTCATATGGCATTACGCGATCTACTCAGTCGCATGCGGCTCCGATCGTTCTGCACCGTTCACTCGCACCTAGCTTGACGCGAGCGCGAGCGAGACTAGTACTAGGACTGGATATTTAGAGAGCATTGCATTGCAGCATTGCATGCAGATATTACTTTAAGAAAGAAGCAATGTTTCGCGCATGTCTGCATGCATGTCTAGAAATGCCTATTCACTCTAGACATCCAGAGTTCTAAGGCTCGACATAAGCCGTCAGGGAATTGACACAGCAGTGAAATATAGTATAATATCAAGTAAGTAACGGTGGAACCTCGCCGGCGTTCTTCTGGTTAACCGATTATGGAGATGTATCATGTATCATGACATGCCTCTGTGACTATTGATGTATGTTTGTGTTGACGCAGTGGTGTTCCCTCAAGACCTGCTCCTGAACGGTCTGGGTGCGTCCAACTTCGCGATGCTGGGCTTGGGAGACATAGTGGTGCCAGGCATCTTCATCGCGCTGCTGCTCCGCTTCGACAAGAGCCTCAAGAGGTAACGACCTTTGACTCTTCATCTGGGAAACAAAGTATACGAACAGCTTTCTTAGTGGCTCCAAAATCATGAAAATTTGGCCAGCGAGTTTAACGAAAATATGCTCTTTTTGTTGGGGCGCTTAAAACTTGTTTACCAATAAAAATATATGTATTGTCTCATAGGAACTCTGAGTTCTACTTCCGCGCTACATTCCTGGCGTACATCCTTGGTCTCCTGGCCACCATCTGCGTGATGCACGTGTTCAAGCATGCCCAGCCCGCGCTGCTGTACCTCGTGCCCGCCTGCCTCGGCGTGCCGCTCTCGCTCGCCCTGCTCAGGGGCGACATCAACGCCCTGTTCAAGTGAGTTAAATACTTATTACACATTCCTGGCGTACATGGCGCGAATATAATTAATTAACATAGTAAGTAAGGTAATATGTACCAAAGTTATTACGAAAATGTGGTTGAAAAACAAACTTAACTTTGCAGTTGAAAAAATAATATCCCATACATCCGTCTATATCACGATCAACTCTCAACTGCAAATCTAAGTTTGTAATTTAAAGTGATTTTTTTAATAAGGTTTTCTGATGTATTCCTTCCTATACTTGTGCTGTGAGACCTTGATTATTACCAAATTTTAGGATTCTAGGTCGTTAGAAAGTACCCTATAGGTTTTGAATCCTAAAAATGCAACATAAACACTAAACATATGTATCTTTTTATTGCGTTGACTTAGAAGTTCAACTTGATACCTTCATTCGATCCTGATAAAAAGGATCTTGACAGACAGACAGATGGGCAACAAAGTGACCCTTTAAAGGTTCCTTTTTGACTCTTGAGGTACGGAACCCTAAAAATGTAATTTTACTTTTACCCGGTGAGAAAACTATTTATACCCTAACTTATGATGAGACTGAATCGTTTATTATATGGTAACGGAAGAGCGGAAACCTCTACTAAAAGCTTAAAAGAGATTTTCGGCCTCCACTTCTATTTAATTTTTTGGCTAAAATAAAAACTTTTTTTTATTTTCAGTTACGAAGACCAGCCAGCCCTCCCCGAGGCCGATGCCACGAAAAAGACTGAGTAAACCGCCGGCTCTGCATCTACGCACAACACTGGGGCATACAGTGTACACACGCGAGGATATTGCCGGGGGAAACCGGACGATATCTTCGACGGGTTTTGATACGGAATTATACTAAATCTAATTATTTACTAAGAAAAGAAATTACTTTAAAACAAAATATAATATTTAAAAAAAGAGTCCTAAAATGGCGGACAGCGTCGGCCATTTTGTATTTGTTTGACTCGCCTCGTGACTTTATTGACACTGGATTTGAAGTACATTGTCCTTTTAAATGTAATAAATTTTAACTAAGAGAAACTTTACTACTGTCTCGTGTTTTTACTGCACCAGAGAAGTCAATAATCTCTGGAAGGCTAGATCAGTTGCGTTCTATACGCAGATTCTATTTTTAATGGTTAGTGGAGTGATGTTCAGTGAAGGCGATGGTCTCCAAAATAGATTACATATAATTATTTACATGTGGCCAGCAACAACTTTTTCGAAGTTTAAAGTAAAAACACATTGTTGTTGATGGTTCGATTTTTAAAATTTAAAAAAATGTCGTTATTAATTTACTTATCACTAAGACTTACTTTCCAACCAGATGTAATATTTTTTATCTTCTTTTTTCAAATTCCGTATCAAAATTCGTAGGATAACCTCCGCCCGTGAAATGGCAGCGGCAATGGCAAGGGACCATGGCCTAGCTGACTAGCTAGTTTGTGACAAATGATGCATTTCACTTTTTTTTATATATATCAAAGTTGTTCGTATTTCTGTATTGTATGGACGCGAACAACTGCGTTGAAGTGTTTATGTGTTTGTATTTATATGGAGAAATAGCAGGTGTCACTTTGTACCGTTTATAGGGGGCCGGTAGTCGGTAGGGCACGAATTTTCTTCATGTCTACTTCGAAGAACTTTTTTAACCTCATTTTACTGTCATTTTCGGAAAGGACGCCTTTCGCCTAGAGAAAGATAAAAGAAAACCAAAATTACTAATTTTAAACAAAATTATATAAAAATAATATTTTCAAGCAAGGCAACATTCCACATAATTAATCACTTTCATAAAGTCTAAAAAATTCTTTGTGAATTTTCGTTGAATTTAAAAATATATCCGTGCCCTTGCATTATGAAGCGCGCGTGTGTGTGTGTGACACGAAAGCTGCTATTTACTGTACAAAAAACTACTACAGGGAATAATTAACCTTATTGCCGCACAAAAACAATTAAGTTGTCTTAAGCGACGAATCCATTTATGCAATTAATTTTGCACTTCCATATGTAACATCTTCCATATAAGGTGTATTATTCTGTAAGTGGGATATATAAGGGTCGAAGCACATTTGCAGCAGATTGCTATTCCATATACACTGTTTTTGTCGCAAATGTGCACTGCACATTCTACCAACTGACCGACTGTGCCAAAGTGGCAAAAGAATATTGTGATGCAATATTTTGTGCAAATATGAGTGACCGGCATTAGACTCGGGGCACACCAAGCGCAAGGAGCGTCTTGAAAAATCGCTATCGCCTTTGTCGTGTCTCTAGCCGTGAAACATGTAGGCACAACGCCAGACCTTCCGCATAATTTTAGGTTGTATTTAAATATAATATATGTAATTGAATTATCGTTTTTAATTTGGAATATAAGTGGTCAGGCGGAAGGGATCCAGTACGCTTAGCATGTACCCATTTCGTTCCCATTCAAATTATTCATATGTAGCGCAAATGCAGCGAATTTAATGTTAAAAACACGCTTTTTGAGAGCCCGTGTTTTGTCTCTTGTTTTTAAGTTGGACCAAATTCATAGATTAGATTATTTATTTAATTGTACCAATGTCAAGATTAAAAAAATATATATATATAAATGTCTGAGTGTACAATGATCGTCAAAAATATTTAAAATGTCAAAAATTATATAAAATAAATGTCAAACAGTAAATTTAATGTCAAAATAAATAATAAAATAAATCTATAATATTATAGATCAGATAGAACGTTGTTTAAAAGCGCTATGTATTTCATTTTCTTCCTACTTCACACCCAAAATATAACCTCCATTCAAATCCCTTTAGGTCCCTTTCCGCAAGGCCATTTATTTTTTGAATGTTTGTCTATGGTGTTATCATTACTTAATTGACATGATATATTTGTCTTTAAGTCCATAAGGTGGCTAGAGATGAGTTGTAATTCTGAATGACTGCAACAGTGTTTCGGATTGATTTAAACAGCATATGTATTTTATCGCGCCTGACAGCAGTCTCGAAAGCGACAAGTTTCATTATACACGCGTATCCTACTGTTATGTCCACAAAAACTGCATCTGCACTGCAACTGAAAATAATGACGTGTTTGTTTCGTTTATTTTTATATCTACTTTTTATTCAAATGAAAATATTTTTTAATAAAATAATCATTGTATATAATTTTGTTTTCAAAACTTAGTTCATTAAGATCTATTTTTGTTACGACTTTGCTTTCTTCCTATATTTTACCTTCTTTTTAGTTACCAAGTCTCAATAATGAGTATTCAATTCGAAAACTACTTTAAGAAACTTGACTGTGTCTAAATGATAGCAGCGTAATAGACAATTTGATACGTGTTGGTTTAATTGTCGTATTTGCCGCTTAGCGGTCCTTGAAAACTAGATTTATATTAATATGATATACATATAATTAATTTAACAGTATCTTGGTGGTTTTTATTTATTTGTTGAACCTACCTATATGTTTACCCGAGGTAATAACGAGATAAATCTACTTCTAATGCCGCGCTGCTACCCTGGGATGCCACGGCGAGGATTTGACATGTCAAAAGCTGATTCAGAAGAGACACGTAAAGTTAGCAATATAAAAACTGAGATGCATAAGAATGGGGACACACCTGTCTTTGCTGTTCTGATCTACCTAGAATGAGCTAGACCGGGCTTTCTTGATTTGCACAACTGCAGACTACTGATGCCAATCTCTCTCTTTCTCTCAGACATATGGAGTTTGTCGTCTCGTGCCTCTTTCTGACCGGCCAGCATGTTCTCCGGGGATGCTGACCGGGCGTGCTGGACGGTGCGGGTAGACAGATGTGTCTAGATCGGTACATTTTGTATGGCATTCTAGCCTTCCTGATTCCGGTGGGTACACCAGAACAGCAAAGATAGTTGTGTCCCCACGCTAAGACTGCTAATCAGGCAGATGTACAAACGACAAGTTAAAGTCGACTCATCCCCTGTCCATTATAGATTCAAAATTGTTCACCTTATTCACTTTAAGAGCCTTATAATCAGCTAACCTTTTAAGACAGACGTTCGCAACCTGTCTCAGTGGCCCACGGATTAATCGTCGCTCACCGGCGGCATACGTTGGGACTGGCAGAGTACCGTGACGTCAGCGGGGGGCGGGTGGGGAAGCGGGGTACCACTGATACCTCGCCTCCCACAATCAATGAAATCGTTTATTTGCTGGTATCATTTGGTTTAATAAAACAAGGCATATAAAAACATCGATAACGATCACTTCTTAAAATTAAAGTAATATTTTTAAATACTCATTATTAGCTATATACATTGAATAGTTACATTGAATTACTCTGGCGGTAGATGTCTATTCAAGAGACCTAATCCGCTACATTCGATGATGTTCTGAGCGCCCGCGCCCTCTGGCCGGATGTGGAATTTCACCTGAAACAATACACGAAGGGAGTTACAGTATAATACAATATTATTCATTTTGAAGATACAAGGGCGAGAGTTTACATCGAAAATAGAAGCACTAACACTTAACATTTTGACATTACGAACGATACTGTAGATTTAGGTATACTATAATTCATGTGTGGGTCGTCAGCTTCCTCATAGAGCTATGAGAATTCTACGCATGCCAAATTTTAAGGCAATTTAGGAGCAATCAAACTTTAGCATTCATAATTTAGCAGCAACCATGACTCAGTTACAGCGAGTTGTTTTTAGTGTGTCAGCTGGAGACATGGGTCTCCAGCTGACACATGCCAGGAAGGCAAACCAGTGAGGTTAGGGCTTTAGACTATAGTCAGGCATTTAAAGCACAATTTCAGCAATGAGAGCCAAAAAAATTAACGATCACATTGATAAACTGTTGGATCTACGAACGAAATACCGTGTGTAAGCTGGCGACCCGTGTCACCAGCTTACACATCTGGATCTTCGTAATTATTCAAGTTACGATTATGTATTGTACCTCATATTTTAGAGCAAAATAGCAGCGCCAGGCTTCAAAATTTTCGAATCTCTAGTGCTAAAACTGTTTGAGCTACGAGCCGATTTGTGTGTGTAAGCTGGTGACATGGGTCGCCAGCTGACACATGTTGTATCTCTGAAACTACATAAGTGAGAACTTCGTTTTAAAGATCAGATGAGACCATACAATAGGAGCGTTCACGAGTCAAAATTTCAAATCTCCTGGCTGTCTAGATTCAAAGTTATAAGCAAAAAACTATTTTCCCGCCAAAAAATTCAAAATAATCGCACGGACGCCGCTGAGCGGGCCGTTGCCGTTCCGTGCGCTACGCTATTACAATAGAGTTTCAACTTAGCCGTCATTGTTTTAAAATTCATTTTAACCTGCACTTTCGTATCGATTCAATTGGTATATTGAGCGTGTTAGACCAGGAGCCGACAGAAATAAGCAATGGTATACTACCGATTAACTTTATAGAGAGATTACGAACGACCTTCACCAAATTTGAGGTCAAGTGATAATATAACCCTTCATCGTTGGTGCATAATTCAAGTCTACTAATTTAACTAATAGGAAGTCAAGATTTAGTTTAGTAATGAATCAACTTATCAGAAATAACAATTTACGGTGTGATATAACATAGTATAAGAGGTATATGTTCAACATATACAGTTTATATCACTATGATCAATAATTGTTGAGCTCGGTATTTAGTATATTTTCAATAGCAATCCATACTAATATTATTTATAAAATATAATATATACAATAAAAAGATATGAACCTACAGGGTACTTCCCGTTGACCTATAATCCGGAACTTTGACAAGAAGCAAGGTACAATCATAGGAATAAATCTGAAAACCAGGATATTAAATTACAATACAAGTAAATGCGTTCAAAAAGAACTGGAAACCGACTTCAATTGCCCTAAAAGTCTGCTTTTATTAAGGCAAATTTAAGATTTATATTGTTTTCTCATGGATGGTCTGAACTGAACCAAATTGGGACCACACGGGGAGCACCACCTTTCAAATGAAAAATAATCATCCAAATCGGTTCACCCAGTCTAAAGTTATGAGGTAACAAACATTTTAAAAAATATACCCGTTGAATTGAGAACCTCCTCCTTTTTTTAAGTCGGTTAAAATAGCCTTTTTGTTTATTAGCACTTTGCTAGCTATGGTTTTAAGTACCTTAGATTGGCGACATCCCTTTAGGTGGTTTGATTATATTCTTAGAAGCACCATATATTCTGAAAGCAATAAAAATAGTGCTTAAACAAACCTAAAAGCACTTACCTATTTCTATAAAAAATATCGTACGTTTTTATAATTAGGATGACACTGAAAACTGATAAGCCTTTCAAATTTATCATTCAGGTGCTCACAATACAATTACAAGATGAACCGAATTACCTGTGCAATTACCTTGAGTTATCGATTCGTAATAAACTGACAAATGTTGGCCATTTTAGACTTCTCGACTAATCAACGGGCACTATTGGCAAAAATGACATAAAATTTGTCAGTTTATTACGAATTGTATTTATATGAAACACAGCTCTGGTTACGGTGTACAAAAAAGGGGGCGCGGAAGAAGAAAAAGAAAAACTTACGCGCAATAGTCAGAGAGTACGAGTCGTTCACTCTGCAATAGTTCCGTCTTAGCGCCCCCTTTTGTTAACTCTCTAATGAATACAAATATAGTCGGATAAAAAAAACCAAAATAACATACCTGCACCAGACATAGATAAGACACGATATCTTATCGCATTAGATTCAAAATTGACCATTGCACTGCACTCTACGCTGTATGTAAACACACCACCTTTGGAACGCGGGCGCACTGTGCACGCGCCCGGCACGCGCTGTTGTCGTGTTACCGAGTCTCGTGTATAGGAGCTTCAAACTATGGGAACTAGCCTCTAACATGCCGCCGCCGCCGCATGGACAACACTTAGTACGAGAGCCCACGACCAAAACCATGTATCTTAGCAATACGGTCGAAACTGTATAAAATCGTCAAATTATATGATTCTGAACCCGACTAGGTGGATAATAACATCAAGAAGTGTAGCAAATGCGTGGGAGGCCATTTCTGCTGTGTCAAAAAAAAGGTGACACAACTGACTTCTGAAAAACCTGTTTTCGGTATCTTACAGCTATCATCCAACTACAGTCCAAAAATCAGTCAGATTGCTATGATACGGGCCGGTAAAAAATTTTAACATTTTGTTGAAAATTAGCCGGGTCAAACGCTACGCGAAAAATTTTTGATACTGGTATTTTCGAGTTCACGATAATCGAATCGATCAATTTGATGCGGTTGAGGCCATATTGCTATGGGACAAAAATTTTGGTCGTGGGCTCTCTTACTAACTGGAATACGCATCTCCCCGCACCAACCCAACCTCTCCCCAACTTCCCCGTGACGCTTTGCCGTATTGGTTGATAAATCGTGTTACTTCGGGATCAGTCGTCGTTCGTGGCCTAGTACAAGTAAATATGAGCTTTATTGGCTTCTACACTAATATTATAATCGTATACACTTTTTTGTATACCACTACCGTTTCGTAAAATGTAACAGGATGCTAGAAAGTTGTCCATGCACATCCAGCTATAGTAATATTTTAAATGCGTTAGTGAGGGTTTTTGTCCTTACTTTACTGATTTAATCTAAGAAACATACTACTCTTTGTTTTCTTTTTCGGAGATAAGGAAGGCCTGGATACCTAAGTTAATCTAATTTAGGCTCCAGTCTCTCACATATTTCACAATAATTTTCAACTTTTTAGTTAAATATATATCATCATATGTTTGAAGAATGTAAAGAAAAATAAACTCATGTTTATTTATTTATTACGTTATTTATTCGTTACGTCGTAACAGAGAGTCGGAATCATCACATTTTTTTGGTATAGGAGTAGTTAAAGGATCAGAAAAGGACAAAGGCTACTTTTTATCCCAATCAATAGTTCCCGTGGGTTCATTTCTGAAGTAAACGTGGATGAAGTTGAGTTCACAAGCCTACCATTTAGTTATAATATAGCTAAAAGCCGCCTTCTGAGTACGCACATTGTGACAGGCAAACATTTAGCTGGAACTGGAGCGGTGAAAATAACTAAAATTAAATGTTTGTGAAATCTATATCATGTTTTATTCAATAATTGCTACTGAAAATATACTAAATACCGAGCTCAACAATTATTGATCATAGTGATATAAGCTGTATATGTTGAACATATACCTCTTATACTATGTTATATCACACTGTAAATTGTTATTTCTGATAAGTTGATTCATTACTAAACTAAATCTTGATTTCCTATTAGTTAAATTAGTAGATTTGAATTATGCACCAACGATGAAGGGTTATATTATCACTTGACCTCAAATTTGGTGAAGGTCGTTCGTAATCTCTCTATAAAGTTAATCGGTAGTATACCATTGCTTATTTCTGTCGGCTCCTGGTCTAACACGCTCAATGTACCATACGATATAGATATAGATAGACTCAATAGATACGAAAGTGCAGGTTAAAATGAATTTTAAAACAATGACGGCTAAGTTGAAACTCTATTGTAATAGCGTAGCGCACGGAACGGCAACGGCCCGCTCAGCGGCGTCCGTGCGATTATTTTGAATTTTTTGGCGGGAAAATAGTTTTTTGCTTATAACTTTGAATCTAGACAGCCAGGAGATTTGAAATTTTGACTCGTGAACGCTCCTATTGTATGGTCTCATCTGATCTTTAAAACGAAGTTCTCACTTATGTAGTTTCAGAGATACAACATGTGTCAGCTGGCGACCCATGTCACCAGCTTACACACACATATCGGCTCGTAGCTCAAACAGTTTTAGCACTAGAGATTCGAAAATTTTGAAGCCTGGCGCTGCTATTTTGCTCTAAAATATGAGGTACAATACATAATCGTAACTTGAATAATTACGAAGATCCAGATGTGTAAGCTGGTGACACGGGTCGCCAGCTTACACACGGTATTTCGTTCGTAGATCCAACAGTTTATCAATGTGATCGTTAATTTTTTTGGCTCTCATTGCTGAAATTGTGCTTTAAATGCCTGACTATAGTCTAAAGCCCTAACCTCACTGGTTTGCCTTCCTGGCATGTGTCAGCTGGAGACCCATGTCTCCAGCTGACACACTAAAAACAACTCGCTGTAACTGAGTCATGGTTGCTGCTAAATTATGAATGCTAAAGTTTGATTGCTCCTAAATTGCCTTAAAATTTGGCATGCGTAGAATTCTCATAGCTCTATGAGGAAGCTGACGACCCACACATCTATAATTCTTGTCCAAAAAAAACACGCTTGCCAAAAAAATGTGTTTAACTATAAAGTACTTTTCAATCCAATACAAATAAAATAAACAACGAAACAAGATTGTAGAACTGTTTTTTTTAACCGACTTCGTTCTGCATTCAAAAAGAACTTAAAACCGACTTCAATTGCCCTAAAAGTCTACTTTTACGAAGGCAAATTTAAGATTTATATCGTTTTCTCATGGATGCAGTTGTCAGATCTGGACTAAATCGAAATGGGACCACACGGGAAGCAGCACCACCTTTCAAATAAAAAGAGAATCATCCAAATCGGTTCACACAGTCAACAGTTCTGAGGTAACAAACATTAAAAAAACATACCCGTCGAATTGATAACCTCCTTTATTGAAGTCGGTTAAAAGTTTCTATCCAGTTAATAATTCTTGGATAGCAGTTAAGAAGATGACAGTTTAAGCATCATATAGCATAAAAAAATAATTTAATTCGGTATAAAGTAGTGGTAGTATTAAATGTTTAACAATTTACAATATTTGCAAATCTCTAACGGTGGAATGTGTGAAACTAAAATTTTCTGTCATCATATGTCGCGTACCATATTCGATGCAAAGAAACCTATCTTTAACATTGGAGTTATGCTGATAATGATGCTAGTCAAAGTCATTATATGAGTTACCTTTACCTTGGCTATTTGTTCAGCTATGTGGATAGCTGTCTTCGTGTGCAGCGTGACCTCCCCCACTCGCGTCGTAGATTTGCCGTCCGCTAGCGCCATATACAATATTAACTGGTCCTGAAACATACATATGGAATGAAGGACGAGTGAAAGTCCGTTATATTAAACAAAAACCGGCTTCTGTATTTTCTGGCAATATAGACGTTGTATTTGAAAAAAATTGGTTGCCTGTAAAGTCGGTATACGGGCGAAAGTTTTACGTGACAACGACTTTGAGTGGTAAAATGTGCTCGAGTGGAAGGGACGCGTGCCTTTCACTTTTTATGTCTGTCTCTCTCGCTCTTAGGCGGGCTAACCATGCCCGAGTGGAAGGGACGCGTGCCTCTCACTCGCTCTCATTGTGAGCGCATAACGTGAGCGGAGCGTAACGCAGTTTCTTGAAGTGTCACCCGGCAAACCAATTTATAAGACGTTGTCACGTCAAAAAAAAAACTTTTCTTGAATATTTTTCCGATATCCCCTAACCATACAATATTAATTTTATTTCTCTCATTATATTAGAGTGCTGTTACCTGAGTATGAGCATCGACGCAGGCGCCACATTCTATCACCTTCTTCAACTCCTCGCCCGCCTTCCTGCCCAGCGCATAAGGGTCCACGCCACGCTTGCCGAGCGCGTCGCTGCCCAACACGCATCCCGACGACGTGTCACTAGCTATACTGGAACGTTATGATTAGCTATCTTAGCAAATGTTACGTAGAGAACGAACGTTCACCGCCTCCCGCCGATCCGCAATACCCAGGGCCGGATTTAGAGGTACAGAGGCCTCGGGGCAATAAAGGAGCGGAGGCCCCCTCGCCCCAAATTATTTTCCAAATAAAGTAAACCATTTTTTACTCAAGTTTTTCAATAAATAATTTATTGTGAAACCAAGTAGATTCCTTTAATATTGAACAAACACATTTAAATATAAACAGAAAAAAATATAATTAAATAATCATGTATGTACAAAGTACTGTAGGCTGTAGGTAAAAGAGCAAAAAAAATATATCAAAGGAAAATATGTTTACTAGTTGGAATTTGAAACAAAATTTTTCCGAAGTCTCTATTGTGGGGGCCCCCCGTTTGTGGAGGCCCCGGGGCTTCCGCCCCGGTTGCCCTCCTCTAAATCCGGCCCTGGCAATACCTCCCCCGCAAGAGACTAGCGCATAAAATGATCAGAACGTATAGCGCGCGCGGACTCACATGCGCGTGTATACGAACGTCATCCGTTCGATGTGTTCGAGGTGTGACATTAGGGTAAAGGCTTGAGTACTTTGTTCGCCGTACAGCGATGTCACAATTGGTCTAAATACGAGTAACCACACCTTTTTAAAAGCTCGTTCGCTATGGCGATATATAGCGGATACTTTTAGCAGAACAGGGGCAAAATAACGGACGGTTTTGGAGGAACCTGTCAGGCATTCCGAAGATGAATTTATGATTGGTGTTAAGACTACACCTCAACCTGTGCTAGAGATATTCCTTGTTCACGGATGTTGGAGGCAAAACCATCCTTAAAAATAACTTCGAATTTCACTATTGTTTTATTTGTACTAGTACAACTGATAGACTGTGCTATTCTCATAATACCATGCGAGAAAGAGTAAAAATACACTATAATCCTTGTTAGGAAAAAGTGTATGTAATTCTGCTGTCTTTATCGGCGTAAGCGCTTTATTTTGACACTGCATTTTAATTTAACGGCAGACAAGGCAATGAAAACGGTGTGTCATCATTTTTTGTGTAAAAAATATCTAAAATATATGACACTTTTGAATAGAATAATAAGACTGTATTAATCGCCTTCGTGGCCTAGCGGCTAAATGTAGGACTAACAATCCATAAGTCGATTCCAAGTAGGGGTACATATCGGTTTGACTTGATATCATACATAAGCAATGATGCCTATGAGTTGAAACGAGAGGGCTATATGTTGTTAAACGTTTCCTCGGACTATCGTTTGCTCTGTCTACGGATGCCCACATACATGATGCCGTTGCAGTTGTCTGGCGCCATGCTGCGGTCCTCCTTGTAGCACTCGATGTTGATGTTACTGCACACGTCCCGAAGCTCCTCTTTAACCCCGTCACACATTTGCAGGGCCATCTGAATACACACGATCATTTCCCTTAGCATCATCATTCTCAGCACAGATTCATTTATTAAGACAATATGGAGATGAATTCAGACAACAGGGAGTTGAATTCAGACAACAGGGAGGCGAATTCCCTGATGTCTTCTGTCTTTCTCCGAGCATTTGAATTACATCATGGTTCACCTTTTTTTACTTGAATTGAATTGACGCCCTAATTTGACAGAAAAAAACGGAACATTAGACAAAAATCGATAGAGATTACTATCGATCTCAGCTTGGCCTTTGACACAGTCAATGTTGTTCCACAGTCGACGTTATTCTTCGGTCAAATAAGTTAATTTTAAAGTAAAGTTTACTAGTAGTTTTGCTTGTAAAACGTAGTCAATTTAATCAAATTACAGATTGGACTTGGATTGGGATTGGATGCTACAGGGATTAAGGTTCGTTCCCATTCTCTTCATTATCTACACTAATATTATAAAGAGGAAAGATTTGTAACTATTTTTGTATGTTTGTATGTTTGTAATGAATAGGCTCAAAAAGTACTGGGCCGATTTAAAAAATTCTTTCACCAATAGAATGCTACATTCTTCCAATTTGACATAGGTTACATTTCATTTTGAAAAAAATTAGGGATCCTTGGTAAAATTTGAACAATGTAACCGACCTTCGGTTCAGTGTCGGAGTCAGTGTTATTTCGCTTTCTCAAGGTTAGTTACGAGTAGCAAGAGGTGTGTTCAAAGGCGTCTTGGTTCACTTTTGGCTTGGCCAATTCTCTAAAGCCTTGAATGGCCATAATGCATTGCCGTGGGGGTTGTATAATGTCAATTTTAAAAACGTTCTAACTTATGCCAAAAACTAAATGGAAAAATCAAAAAAGAAAAAAAATTAATTTTTGTCATCAGTAACTTTGAAACACGAATTTGTGTTCAGGATGTAATAAAAATATGCTTGAGATGCTAAAAATAACAAGGCTTAAACACAAATGAGCAAACACCCTTAGAAGATTTTCTGTAAGCCAGCAGACACAATTAAACAAGGAATTATCTACACTAATATTATAAAGAGGAAAGATTTGTACCTATTTTTGTATGTTTGTATGTTTGTAATGAATAGGCTCAAAAAGTACTGGGCCGATTTAAAAAATTCTTTCACCAATAGAATGCTACATTCTTCCAATTTGACATAGGCACAAATTAGGGATCCTTGGTAAAATTTGAACAATGTAACCGAAGGTGTAGAAAAATGAGTCTTAAAATGTCTTTCGTCGAATGCGCTGCCGAAACTATTAGCGATAGAACAAAATAATTTACAACAATATTGAAGAACATCATAATGTCTACAAAAAACTCCGCGGTAGCATATGTCCAACTAGTTATGTCACTACAACAACTTTTTTCATTTTAAACATTAATGAAAATGCTAACCAAATTCAAACCATGCTATTTATGTGTTTATATTAATCCTTATCCAAATAAATTATTTTATGGTCAAGACCATTTAACTACCTATAAAATAGTTTTTAAATTATTCAAATTGGACTTTCCATTCAAAACATATTACGAATTAAAAAATTCTAACAGTAAACAAAACCGCCATAGCGCCGTGGCCGTTGTTTGCGATGCAGTCTGAAAAGCGCGCCGGGCATCGCGGCGGGCGGGGTGGAGGGGGCACCGAAATAATTTTTTTTGTAAATATATAATTAATAAATAATAATTTTTTAATAAATAAAAATATTTGTGAAAAAAAGTGTTTTATATCCAAATTTCCAAAAATAAATAATTGTCTACCCCGTGCGAAGCCGGGACGGGCTGCTAGTATTTATATATGGTGGAGTTATAGGTGAAATATATTAGAGAGTTCATCTCTCGAAGAGAGCATTCGAAGTTTTAAAACAAGCAATGACCTTAACAGGCAGTACACCGGCCACGAAGCTCCAGCCGTGCACGTTCATGAGCTCGCCGCGCTCGGTGATGTCAGCGCTACGCAGCTTGCGCACCGGCTGAACCTCCACAGACACGTGACCACCTCCCTTTGGGTAGTAACTGTTTATAAAAACAAGATAGTTAGTCTACATCATCAGCTCAAGTCCACAGCAGATATGACCCTTACAAATTGTCACTGGGGTTTCTAAGAGGAGATGTGCCATAATTTCAATTGCCGTGCTCAATAGTGGTAAAGATTGTCGTGATGTTGATGATCGGCAGACGGTTTTGCTAGTCTCCAATATATACATACATTAAATATACTAAAACTTAAATGGTATTAAAAAAAACTGAACCATGAGCTGGAAGCAGAGCCATATGTGTAGCAATTAACGTTTCCCCGTCTGACGATGATGAAAACCGAAATTATCAAATATTGTAAGATGAGATAATCACTATTTGTGATCTACACGACCAGGCAAGAATTGGAATGGATATCTTGGTTCTATACCTGGACACAATTTAACTTATGATTGGTAGGGTCTCCACAAAGTTGTTTCATAGTAGGGGAATATACACATCAGATGCAATTCCGGATGAAGAAAGAAGAGTATAACTGAGCCGAAAACTAGCACAAAACAAATCTGATAAAAGCCAGAGGACTGTAGGGAGATTTAAAAGAAAAACATACTTGTATATCACTCACCCTCTCCTATGTACATCTAGGACGAAGTCACCCCCGTACTTGTTCAGCATGTATCTGAAGACTTCGCCCATGAAGTCCACCTGTGGGGCCATGTCTGCGTTGGTGCCTCCCTTCAGGTCCAGCGTCACCGGACCGTCCGCGAACAGCGCACACGGTAGGGACACTTGCAGAAGCATACTTATTGAACTGTATCATACACATAATTCATTTAAAAACCGGCCAAGTGTGAATTGGACTCGCGCACTGAGGGTTCCGTACAGAATATGGTTATTTAAATAATATGAACCAAACAATCCTCTAACGAATGTGCCTCGATTTTCGTTATCAATTTAGTTTTGCTACTCTAAAAAACTATAAGATGCAGTTACAATAATCTGTAATACCTTACCCTGCAGTCTTTGTGTCAGCTACGTAGTGACCTCCTCTAATCCGTCCTGGAATGAACTCTATCTCTGTTGACCCGATGCTTACTCCTTTCAGTTTAGCTTGGCACATCTGTGCAACCAATTCAATTCCTGTAAGAAATAAATCTCTAATTACAAACAATTTGAAAGTTATTGTTATTAGGCCAGATTGGACATGCGACTGAGCCTGAATTTCATGGACCATTTCTGTGTGGGATATATTTTTTAAAAGTAATGTTAACAAAACAGAATTAAAAACATTAAAAACAAATGGTTTTTTAGAAAACAGACAGATTGTAAATTTTAGGCGTAATTTTTGAAAGCGAACAACAATGATCCCTGCTAGAGCTAGCACCAAGTGACTAATATAGGCGACCACAGCCCAAGCGTGGTGCGGCGAGCATATCTTGGCCAGAACTAGCCACTAGTCATAATAACACAACCCACATTGTCCAACGGGTGTCTAAGGGAGAAATATGCTGGAAATGGGCAGTGCCTCTAGATAATTATCTTAGCAAGTAGCATCTTAATGCAGTCACCAAACCACCTAATGAGCTGCTAATGTGTGTCTGTGGCAGTCCAGAAATGCTCAAGACTTATGCAGCTGACGAAGGTACAGTAGCAAATATATTTTTATTGTAATTAATACATCTATTACATTATTGTTTTGTAATTGTTATTTTTATAATTTATCATAACTATCTACTGATTGCTACTTCCAATTTAACTGAAACATATAATTAAGGAATAAGCATAGGAAACCATATCTTGATTCTACAAGCCCAGATTTTTGTCTGTCCTAAAGCCACTTAAATTTTAGCAGCTCCGAGGTTAAAATAAAAGTAAAAAGTGTTTATTTCTTAAATAACTTTTACAGAGTTTTACAGGGGCCTACCAGAAAGTAGTCTTTCGACACTTGTGTTGGAAGTGCACTGCGTCTTCCAGACGCATTTACAGAGTATTATTTAAGGAAAAGACTTACTATTATGTTAGTAAAAATTAACCTGTTTTAAATGTTTTCTTTTAATCTTAGTTCCTATTTTAAGTTTGCTATGCTCATGTGTGTGTTTGTGTGTGAGTTGCGAGAAGAATTGCACACTCCTATGCCACACGGATACTGAAGTTCGGGATCGGTTTAGTGTGGCCACATATAAGCTCCGAGGTATGCAAAAGGAAATGCTAAAACATTCAACCCAAACACACTCACTTTTCAAACCATAACCACAGCGTCTGTTTTAGAAATTTGATAGACTATTTACCTTTCATATGTTGTGCAGCTAAGCCAGGCTTACTTCTGTTGGCTCTTATGTTGGTTACTCTAACAGGTATGCCCAATAATGCACTCAGAGAAACAGATATACGTAGGATTTGACCACCCTGTAGATAAAATGATATTCATTACTGTACACTATGATAATTTTTCTATATTTTCATTAATATTAATAATGATAAAATAATTAGACCAGGGAAATGCCATAAAATAATTATAAATGTTAAAAAAAAACAAATACCCCTTCCAATACACTTCCATCGATTTCCATGACTTCAGACATGATTTTATAGGGATTTGTAGTTTGTTTGTTTCTAATATTCACGCGGAAGCGTGAGACTATTTTTCGGCGCAATATTGTGTAATAAATACGAAGAAAATCAAGAACAAAATTTGCCACCGGTCGCAGCCACCAGCCACAATAAAACATATGACATATAATATGTCACCACCATATGGTGAATGTCACATTCCGATAAACAGCTGTGCAATATATCTGTGCGTGCAATCATGCAATGACGTTTGAAATAGTACTTAAACGTTGGTTTATTTGCCACTGCCACCGTTAACTTATAAAAGTTTACATTGATTTCTATAAAACAGTCGTGGTGTATTCCTGCTTATATGAGAAACGGAGAAATGTAACTTAAAATCTCCTTAAAATGAAACGAAACGCAGCTGCATAAACAAAACTTAATAATATTCTTCGAACAAAACGCCGCGCAAATTGTCAATACAATACATACCTGTTTTGTTATGAATATTTTGCGAGATTTTGCGAATTAAAGCTTTTAAACCGCAGCTATTATTATTAATTAGCGAATTTTGTCTTGATAAAGTCGGTTTAATAACCGTGGTGTGTTAAGAATTTCTTGGAAATTTGACCCGGCGTCACAGGCCTTGACCGTAAATCCTCGAGAATGCAGAGAAAACCAAACTTCCCCGTGGCGAATTGTGCCATTAAGATGGTAATTGTACGTTACTTGATACTGATTAGCATTTTAAAATCTACACGTTTTTATAAATATGTCTTTCAATAGAGCGAAACTTTCAAAACAGGTGTATCAATATGTAGGTGTCCAAACATTGATCTGGCTCTGACAGTGTTGTGTTTGTTATGGTCCTATGTCAAAAAACTAGTGTGGTTTGGTCTAAGGACGATTGCGATATACTGTACGAAAGACTGAAGTTCAAAATAACTTATGTTCTTTAGGGCAATTCCTGTTGGTACTCAGGTCGATGGTAAGCCATTATTTTACATGTCCGCCTGGCTAGCTATCACCTATTTAATTCTGATTTCAAACAGCAGAGTCAATAGCACTGTTATGTTTCAGTATGTAAAGTAGCAGAGACAGCACTTCATTAGATTTAGGTTTCTGGTGGCTTACCATGCCAATGACATCAGACTTTTTGATATGTAACCATATGTGAAAATGTAGGGCTTGTAGAGTTCCAAAGTTGTCTGAAGAAAATATTTTAACAAATAAAGCATAAAAAGCAGGAAAGCATAAAAAATTTATGAAGAAAATTAATGTTACACTTCCAGCCTGAAAGCATGCACCACTCTGAAGTCCCATTGGTGGAAGAAGAAGCTGAACAGCTGCATCGTAGGCAGCAGCTCATCAACTTTGGTCACGCTCAGTGGGGCTTCAGCAACTGGAGCTGGAGTGTCACCAAGCAGGAGCTAGGTCTGTCATAAAAAATGTTTCATAAAAGATTTCAAAAATGGTATAAGGCTGTTCACCTGTCAAATCAAATCAAAATTGTTTTATTGCATTGAACAAAGTTGTTTACAGAAACAAGGTTGAGACCCTCTTGTAAGTATAATAGCTTAAAAATGTTAAGAAGAGTATTTATTCTTCTTTTTTATTCTTTTTGATAACCCTACTGTCAATATATTTTTCTTGTCACTGCTTACGACTTTTTATTTAAATGATAAAATAAGTTTTATCATGGTAGCAGAGCGTAGTTACCAGTGAATTAAAGAAAAAGGTAAATAAAAGAGCTGATGCAGTAATAATTTTTTTCAAACCAATCCAAGAAGACAAAAATTTTAAAATGCAGTCACCAAATTGCAAAATTGACATTGGTCACTTGGTTGGTGTTAAAAACTGGTCGACATGGAGATTTAAGGCACTGTTACTCCTCAGGGGTATACCCGGTGGGTTAGATGCCTAGTACGACTGTACCTTCCACATCGTCGGGTCAAATTGTAAGCCAGGGAGTAGAAAGGCAAAATGACTCTATTGAACAAATGAATCTGTCTCCAGAGGCATCACTGCCAGCATCACCTCCTTATGAAGATGCTTTAAATGATGTTGATGTTAATGAGACACCAGTAAACTCAGATGATTTAGTTGAATTAGCTAGTAGAATGACTTTACGAGACAGAAGTCAAATTAGACCGCCTACTCGATTCGAAGATTATATCATGATGTCTTCTAATGATTTCAATGTAATTAATGAGCCTAAATCCTATAAGGAAGCAATCACTAGTCAGGACAAAGATCAGTGGGTTAAAGCAATGGATAGTGAGGTGAAGTCTTTGAAGGAAAATAAAACCTGGACACTGGTTGACCTTCCAAAAGACAGAAAGCCTATATCTTGTAAATGGGTATACAAGATGAAAACCAATGCAGATGGCTATCTAGACAAATTTAAAGCAAGATTAGTTGCAAGAGGATATTCTCAGAAAAAAGGCATCGACTATGAAGAGACTTTCAGTCCAGTCGCTAAAATGACAACAATAAGATCTGTCTTAAGTGTTGCTGCAAATGAAGGTCTAAAACTTACTCAGTTTGATGTGTCAACTGCCTTTCTGTATGGTTCACTGAATGAAGAAATATATATGAAACAACCTGATGGATATTCTGATGGATCTAACAAGGTGTGTAGACTGAACAGAAGTCTATATGGTTTGAAACAATCGCCTCGTTGTTGGAATAAATGCATGGTGGATTACTTAAAAACCATTGGTTTCAAACAATGTGATACAGACCCCTGCCTATTTATCCGAAACCGTGTGAACAATAAAATTATTCTTGCTCTTTATGTAGACGACGGTCTGGTCGCTGCAACAAATCAGGAAGAATCTGAAAAATTTATAAGAGAGCTGAAAAGAAGATTCAGAATCACGATAAAAGACGCATCCTATTTTCTGGGATTAGAAATAAAGGACCAGAACGATAATATTAAAGTGTCACAAAAACACTACGCTCTAACAGTGTTAGATCGTTTTGGTATGACTGATTGCAAGCCCGTAACCACTCCTATACAGAAAGATGGACTGCCAGATCTGGATAAAGACAAAGTGGATCCAAATTCATATCCGTATAGAGAAGCTGTGGGTGCGCTTGCATATCTTACCGTTGAAACTAGACCTGACTTAGCCTATGCTGTAAGCGTATTATCCCGTACATTAGAAAATCCTTCTAAAGAAGATATCCAAAAGTTGAAACGTGTCTTTAGATACATCAAAGGTAGTTTGGACTATGGGATAGTTTTTAAGAAGAGCTACAATGCTGGAATTCTTGAATGCTACAGTGATTCTGACCATGGTGGAGACAATACCACTGGACGGTCAACATCTGGCATATTATGCTTATACTCTGGAGGACCAATATTTTGGACGAGTCGACGTCAAACATGCGTTGCCATATCGAGCACAGAAGCCGAATTGGTTGCTGCCAGTGAAGCAGCTCGAGAGATTGTCTGGATCAAAAGGCTATTTGGTGAAATATCTAGCTTGAAGCAGATACCAAAACTCAAAGTTGATAATGATGCAGCCATAAAGATCTCACATAATCCACAGCTTCACAGAAGAACTAAGCATATTGCAATCAGACATTTCTATGTCAGAGAACTTGTTGCTGATGGTGAAATATCTGTTGAATACGTTCCTAGCGAGTTTCAACTAGCAGATTTATTAACCAAAGCATTACATAAACCACGGATTGTATCAATTGCGGTGCAAATTGGTTTAGTACCCTAAGGGTTACCAAAACAAACAAAAAAGGGAGGATGTTAAGAAGAGTATTTATTCTTCTTGTTTATTCTTTTTGATAACCCTACTGTCAATATATTTTTCTTGTCACTGCTTACGACTTTTTATTTAAATGATAAAATAAGTTTTATCAAAAAATACCTGTAATAGAGGGTCCCACTCTTCCATAACAAAAATAAATTTATATTTAAGGAAATATTTGCTTAGGCTAACATGCTAATACATATTTTATATTATATGAGTATATACCTGTAGTAGTAGACTGCTGGAAGAGATGGATTGAAGTATTTATTAACAACATATTCACTGTAGTAAAGAAATTTTTACTTACTTTACTAAATACAAAAGGCACCAATTTAATACATACATACAGTACACACGTTTACTGCCCCCCAGCACTCCGCAATATCTCACCTCTCCCTGCAAAAAGTGACTGGTTCAGGAACCATTAATATGGCGCGCGCAAATTCACTCCCATATGCCCGTGTTTACAAACGTCATCCATTCAGTGTATGGGAATAGGAACCGATGTCATGACGTTTTTATGCAGTGTCCGGCCTGTGTGAAGAAAATGAGATGACCTCATTGAAGCTTATCAAATACTCAATGGACACTGCAATATGAGCAACATCAGAACCTTGTTCACTATGAGCCAGAACATTCGATTGAGAGGGCGCTCAATGAAGCTCACCAAGCCTCTATGTAGGAGCAACCCTAGGAAACACTTCTTGCCTAATTGTGTAGTGCATTCTTAAAACACTCTCCCTGAAATGGTAATAAGTGCTACTTCAGTGAATTGTTTTAAACAACAACAACAAACAAGTGCAGTGATATACACGCATCAGCTCCAAGAGCTGCTAGTATCAATCAAACAATAATAAAGTTCCAGTCTCAACTTGACAGACTTGTGAGATTGACACTTGAATTTTATATGTGACATTTTTTGAAACTTTTTATTACCCTTTGTAACAAACTCATGTATATAAAAACTTTTCATTGGAAATTTTCAAGAACATAGCGTTGATGGTTTCCAGACTTTGTGGACATCTTAAACGGAAAGTTCACGGCAGGTGTCGTTGCGTTCGTCTCCATCACTGTGAAGACCTTGGACATACATCGAGAGAACATCGGGTATGCCACATCACACGCACCGTTCAAAGGGGCTGCCATTCATAGAGCCAGGAAGGTATGGTAGTGGTTTTACTAGCCTTAGCTGTGAATTTGTGTTGAAGACTTCATTAAATATCTCACTAGAAGTATTCTAAGCCGAACACATTTTACTTGTTTGCCAAATTTCATCCCTCATCTCTGCACTCGTGAGTCAGACGTGCAACACACACAGGTTTCGGGTTCGATTCCCAGTGGGGACATTGTCAAAAACCTCTTGTGATTCTCCCTGAAAATCTCCCTGATTTGTTTAGGACATTGCAGGCTGAATAACCTGATAAGTACGATGATTCTGTGCTTTGGAAGGCACTTGAATCCGTTGTTACCGGTTACTATCTACGACAGGTAGTAGCTACATGAGCCATGTCAGAGAACTATGGCAGCTCAACAACTATGACAACTAGGGTGTGTGAGGTCGGTCATTGACCTTACAACCTACACGATAAGAATATCTCAGCACAAAGTGTTAATCAGTTTAAAACAGAGAGATTTAAATATAGTAAGAGGTTATAGAGCGGTCATTGGGAAACGTTTCATATAAACATTTTGATCTCAAAAGTCAATGGTATGTCAAATGTCTTGTACGGCGGCGTGACGTAATGTGACACTAGATTGAGTAACTTATTACCAATTGGTAATAAGTTTAGAATCAAAATGTTTGTTTGCTTTGTCCGGTCTATTAATATTAAATGTCTTTGGTTTAAACAAACTAGATTTATAATGGGTTTTTACTTGGCCTTAATCTCAACTGACATTGATCTCCTGCTGAGTGAGTGAGTTGCAACAATGTAAAAAATATATATATATCTGTCCTTGTCTAACTCATGTGAACTTCACATGAGAACTTATGGAAAGTTCTGAAAATTTCTGTAATGATCTAGAAAGATTACATTTACATTTTGTTTATGCCAAAATAAATGTCCACCATGTCATACCAACCCACTGATAAAGGCGATTAAAGGAAAAAATATTCAGGAAAATCGCAACAACACCTTACTGTGATTGCGGGACATCACCTAATAGAAAGACCGACTCTAGGAGGCCATGTCCTACAGTGGACTAATTATGCTTAAATATATCATATACTTTCAGTGTGCAGTAACGAACGCTCTGCGTGAAACTCTCCTCAGCTTCGGCGGCAACATCGCTACCGAACTGACGGACATCCTCGACTTGCACAAGACCGAGATCCACAACTCAGAGCTCCCAGAGAACAACCAGAACCTACAGAACATACCGAAGCACTCGGAGCCCAAAAACTCGCCGCTCAAGAACATAAGAAAGGAATCATCTGAAACCAACAGCTCTGTCAACATAAGGCCGCATGGTCCGCCGGTGATTAAAAATGCTGCGGTTCCGCCCCCGGTGGCTAAAGCGTTGCCGATCCCTGCGAACCTCCCCCCTGCGGCGAACAAGACTCCGCCCGCGGCCCCACCGATCCCACCGCCGAACATTCGCCCTAACTCGAACGTAAGTTTCGTCCTCCAGCCGGTCATGGGGGGCGTCGTCCCTCCTATATATCCCCCGCCTCGGATAGCGCCCCCTCATGTAACGCCCCCAATGTTCCCCAATTACTACGAATACGGCCCTTGGCAATTCACTTACGAAAGCTACGACCGCCACCTCGGCAATGTTAACCTGAACTTTAATATTCCGCCTAAAAATTTGGTCGTGAACGGCCGCGCCGGGTCCGTTGAGTGCAAGAACGTCTGCCGCCCGAACGGCCCTGAAGGAGAGCCGTTGCAGTACGGCCCCCCGCCCCAGAATCAGGGCTGTTGGATTAAGCCGACTATATTCTATGATGGGTTCTGGACGGAGCAGAAAGTAAGGAAGTGGGTCGCTGAACAGGTGGAGAAGCAGTTTCCTGAGGATTCTTCCTCGAAACCGTCGTCGCCTAGCAACGGACACGACGCTTCTGCTTCCAAGACTTAATTGTAAGGTAGGGGTATCCAAGCAAAAATAATTGATACAATTTGAATTTGAGGTAATCTGGTGTCTAAAGAGGCAACATTTAAAAGAAAATAATCTGTTTGCCACTTTGTTAGAATTAATACTACTTTTATCTGATCAGTAGAAGTACTTGAATCATGAAGATGTCACACAGAAGTCATAGCAGGCAAATGTACGATATTCCATCAGTCGAAACTTAAACTTCCAACTTGCCGAACATTCGGCACGTCAACCGAACATTCGGTTATTTGATCCAAATATACATTTGCTAGTTATGAAATTACGAATGAAAATGCAATTTAATCTCTTCTAATTAGAAATGCCCAACTTAAGAACTCGACTTGATTCGGCCCAATAAAGTATAGCGCCTGATTAAAAATACATAGCAATCTTCTAAAGAATTGTCTTCTCTATATTGTTTAAAAAATATTACAAATAAGCGTATTCAACGTGCCATGTCATGACATTCGTAATGGCCGACCACAGCTGGACAATGGCCACGAGCTTACCTCATAGATCGCCTCATGAGAAGAAGAAGATCGTTATAATATATAGATAGATCGTTGAAGATCGCATTAAGATTTTTACTAGGATGCTGATATCAATCTCCTAGCACCTAATCGCCTAGCAAGCGTAGCATTTATTACTTGTTCTACATATTAAGGACTAATAAGGATTAATTGTGGATATTCCTACAGCTCGCACCAAGCGTTTCGCATCCACATTTAACATGCGTACAGCTAAAATATGGAATGCACTATCGGTTTCCGTGTTACACGAAAACTACAACTTGAGGATCTCCAAAGAAGAGTAAATAGGCATTCTCATCCTCTGTCACTGTGATGCCCTACATCACAGCAGAAATAGACACTTCGGAGGCCATACTGCCTCATCGGAAAGCATTAGGTCCTCCAAACCCAGACCAATCGTACGGTTCATGACCGAGATTGGTCTTCGGGAGGTGATATGATCCACCGGGGACTGTCATTATAGATCTATACAGGTCGCAGTGATACGCAGGACAATAGGACTGCGCTCTCATGCCCAAATAATAACATAGGCACGTTCTAAACCAACGCATAACATCTTTGACCTCATCATCACTCAACATCAGGTGTGATTGAGGTCAAGCTGTGGTCTATCTTCTATTAAAAAGATTGTTGAACATGAGGTCATAGTTCGCCACGACAAATGGGAAAGTTATATTAAAATTCGTATGTAAATAATTAATTTTGGGGTTTGAATAATAATATTGTTTATGAAAGCAATTTCTATTAGAACTCGATCGATCTCGTCTATTTTGAAATTATTTAGTTTGTATTTAAGTAACAATTGGGTTCTAAGTTTTTTTCGCAAATCAATTTTATTATTATTTCAATTTTAACCTGGTATTACTCAATTAAACGCACGAATGAAATAGCACAAAAAACAATTGCATTATCTAATTTACCGAAGTGTTAATTTATGAACTATTCGTGTTTTTGTTGTTGTTAAAACACACATAAGAATCAAAATACCTTAGTTGTATATTCCACGTACTTATTTAAACTCGATTTTATGGCCATTCACTTACATTCGATTGAATTCAAAACATTCGCCTATAAATTGACTATTTCAAAAATGGAAACTGTATTTTTTTTGAAATTGTAATTCCTGCTTATCGGATGAAGTTTTTAACATCAATTTTCAATTTTTGCCTGCACAGTATGAAATTCAAAATAAGCACTATACTAAAAATGTGCATTATGCTAAATCCGCAAAAGCAAAACGAACAAAACGCTAAATATGCACAAACGCGAAAATACCACACTTCGCAAAATTTGCATTTCATGGAAAATTTGCCACTTTCAAATATAATCTCATATCGGCGAATGAGATAACTCTTCGATTTATCATTATCACCACCCTCAGCGGCGGATTGGTGATCGCAGAAGATGTGAATCCTCTGCGTGTCTCCTGCAACTTTCTCTGAGTCACTGTTTCATGCACGGGAATTTTTTTTTGAATGTATGCTGGTTAATCACTTGACCTTTATCTCACGTGATGATAAGTGGCGATATGACCGTTGGACGGCTAGGAAACCTCAAGATACTGAGCCGCTGGATCTGGAACACAACAGTGCTATTAAATATTAATATTTACTTACAGGCAGACTTAGGTGGTAGCTAGCCAGGCGGACATAGAAAACTCCCACCAATAGGTTGACACCCCAACTGGAAATCGAACCCGGGACCTCCGGACTGTCAGTCCAAGCGTGTAGCCATTAGGACACGCAGGCGGTAGTTATGGGTTGATCCTAATTAAGCCCTGAACGACACGGTCAATTTTAAATTAATACATAATCGAAATGCATTAGTGTTTTACTTAGTATAACATTTTAAATATGCATATAGGTTCCATACCTCAAGAAAAATCAGGATTAATTAAAAAAGTTGTAACGGAAATGGAATGTCATAATTTCTAAGCGTAAGGATCTTTAAGGTATTTTTACCAAAACTTTAGTGTTATACTAGATTTTAAGCCCTATTCCATTTGAATTTAGAAGTAGTTTAGTGTAAATTGGAAATCTCATAATTAGTAAACTATTTTATAACGGATTTTTCGAAGTTATCTTTAATGTATAAGTGTTGATAATTCTATTAGGATTTATATAGTTTTAGAAAGTTTAGGTTTTAAGTACGGATTTTTAGATACGGCAATTTGTATCGTTCAAATACACACGTCAGAAGTCTGTGTTTTATTTTCCGTAGTTAGTAGAAAATTCTATTTAAATATTATTGTATATTAATTGATAAATCGTAAACCAGCAATAACTGCAAGAAGTCCGTCTTGGTTTTTGAAATTATAACAGCGCATGAAGGCGCCACTGTCGCACTATCTTCTCTTAAAATATTACATCCTCTTCTAGACTATTTCATTTAAATCAGAGAAGATCGGTGTCACCTTAAGTTTATATTCTAAAATATCTTACCCAATAATCATATCAATACGAATAAATGTTACAACGTGTGTGTTTGTGACCTAATCACGCACAAACTAAAGATTTTATTTAAATCTACGTGGATTTGCTCTAAACTTCCGGTCGAAACCGGGCTAGTTTCACGTTATTAGAAAACTTCATTATGTTTTGACACTAAAACACAAATCATGACTTTACAAATATTTTAAAACGTGCCTCGTTGCGCGATGCACTTGAAATTTAATTTAAATTACGAAATATTTAATGCAAACGATTAACCATCTTTGTACCAAATATGTACAATCATGATTTTAGATGTACAAATTATTGAAATTAGGTAAAGTTTATTATATCTTGAATCTTGCGATAATTTTACAGTATCGTTTAGTTAGTGATATTTTATTAACGGGATCCCTCTCCGAATGCTTACATACCAAATTTATGTTGACATAATCTTTTAAAATTGAATAATTGGCTTTGATAAATAATTACCCAAAAATAGGAGATGAAATTATAGTGTCCCGAAATAAATATCATTAATTTACAACTACAACAGCCGTTACGCAGCTAAAAAAATAAAAAATTGTGATTCACTGTGAAGTTGTATATTAATGATACTCATTTCACGACATTAAATACAATCCAATGTCCTTTTTTCGAGATAATTACTGCACAAAGCCAGCTATTCTATTTTAAAAGATTATGACAACAACAATTTAGTATGAAACTTTGATGGGGCGGTGTCCCGTTAATGTGATTTTTAGAACATTGTATAATGTGATAGATCATCTCTGATAGTATTTACATACATATTAAATTGTATTACATATAAGGGCTAAATGGGCTACCACTTGACCTTTTGTCCAACTTGATGTTTTTAAAATTTATAATGACTTTGCAGTAGGCCTTCATCGCACCTGATGGTAAGTGACGATAAGGCCGCTGGATGGTAAGTGTGCGTAAGAAGCTGGCTCTGCTACCTTTCATACAGGAACACAACAGTGCTATTAACTTGCTGTTTGGCGGCAGACTTCGGTAACATGGTGGTAGCTAGCCAGGCGGACATATAAAAATGCCCTACCACCAACCTAACCGAGAACCGATCGGTATTCCACTGGGAACCGACCCCGGGACCTCTGGGTCCAAGCGTAGCCATTAGGTTACGGAGGCGGTTAAAATGATGACAGTGAAGCCATAGAGTATATCAGCGAGGTATACTTTTCTGGTACTAGAATAATAGCACAGTTGTGTTCCTGTACTGAAAAATGACACATCTCCACCTTATTATTTTGAGGCTTCTAGATGAGCAAGCTTCCACACTACGGCCTTATCGTCACTTGTTATCAGACGAGATGCAGACTAAGTGCGAACTTAAACTTAATTCAATTAGCAACAGTAGATATGTATTAGAAATGAATTTTATTTATGGTAATTCAATGTTGGATATATTGGTAAATATATGGAATTGATATGTGTGTTGGATGTGTAATTATGTGTGTGTGTCTGTAGCAAACGAATAAAGACGTGTGTGTGTGTGTCATACCTTCATGTTGTACCTGTAATAAAGGTGTTTGAAATATACTAATGTTTTGATGCTTTTATGCTATTTGTTTTGACCTTTGTTTTTGATATCGTTATATATCGATTGTATAGACAAAGTATGCGATTTAATATTACGATTAATTTTTGCGTCATATCTTTTAATGAATGAACTATTTAGAGTATCACAAAATGCTTTGAAAAATTTTGAAAATTTCTTTCCTATACTCAACAAGCTTTTGATGACATGACGTCTTACTAGACTTTTAGTATCCTGCGAGGATAAAAAAACACCCTGTTTGCCTCTCCGTCCCATATGACACGTGCTTGTGTCCATGACGAGATTCATCGAGATTTGTTCAGCCGTTTAGGCGTAAAAGGGCAACAATCAGAAGAGCTACTTCGCATTTAGTATACCCTAAGACCTAATGTTTACTCAAAGTAAAAAACAACAACAATATTTTTCACAATATATATGAGTGCTTTCACTTGACCTTTATCTCACCTGATAGGAAGTGACAGTATTGTATGATATAGATTTACATTTTAGATGAAAAACCGGTATATTTTGAACGCAGGAGGCGCCAACAAAACCTCTGGAAGCGATGAACGAAGAAGTCCGAGCTGAGAGAAAGAGACGGCAGAAGCAAGCGCAGGAAGAGTTCAGGCTGATGCAACTCATGAAAAAAGCGGAAAATGGTTAGAGCTTACTCGCAAACTGTTTACTATGATCCCTGGGCTTGTTTATAACATCAAAGAATTTTTAATTAAGATGAATGTAATTCAATAAGTTTTTAATGAGTTAATAGTTACTTTTTATCGTACTACCAAGAACTGAGGTGGGTAATGGGTTTGGATTGTATGTATGTATTTTATGCTGTTTGATCTCTTACGATTCCTAAAAATGTTTTAGCTGTCTTTAGAGTCTTCTTTGCCATCGAAAGTTTCGCAATGTGACGTGACTGTAGATGGCAAATGGCCGGTCGGCTGGCCATTTTGTAATGCAAATGAATGTCCTCTTTTCCAAAACTGTTTTATAATACTAGAGGCCACGTTTGATTGAGCAATTTCTCACTCACCTGATGTTAAGTGACAATTAATATTCGTTCTCGGCGGGGAAGTAAACTGTTGAGCGCATTTGAACTCGATCGAATAAAACAATAAGACTTTAGAGTAAACGGCGATAAAATCGGGTCAACTCAAAAGCCTGAAAAAAAGCAGGACATTGTAATCTTTCATTATTTGACAAAAAATCTTGTTGTAACATTGTCAACGTGTAACAAATATCCAGGCGTACATAGAAGGGCCCCCACCACTACCAGCCAAACCTAATACGTTTTGGTGATCGCACCACGATGTTGTTCATATGTACATAGGTGCTGCTATTCATCTCATAATAAACCCTCATTACATGGGGTGGTCCTATTCTATAGGTCACACAGCCAGAAGTCATTTTACCCATGTGGATGTGTTCAAAAATGTAGGGATATTTTACAAGCTTTTACTTAACGGCATTCTTCTCCAAATGCTTTCATACTAAATTTCTGTTACTATAATCTGTTAAAACAGAATAGCTGGCTTTGATAAGTAATTAACTAAGATGAGTCCTCGCCCGCGCGATACAGGGGCGCGGGGGTATGCTGACAAAGGTGATCGAGAGAGGAGCGGGCGGCAGGACACTGCGCCCCTGCCGCCCGCTCCCCTTTCGATCCCCATTGCCGCCGCACCACACGGGCGAGAACTCATTTAAGCGGTCGGTCATTGTTATTAGCAATGTGCATTAACTTTTGTATAGAAACCAATCCCGTTCTTATTGTTTAATTCTCAGCGTTAGTTCCTATTTTGGACACAATGGCTTATAGACCTAAATCGCACTTTAGTTATTTCCGTAGAGGCACCGCTCTCCCCTATATACCCTAGTCGCTAATATAGTAGGTTATTTTCATTTCTTAATAATTCTACGCTTACTTTTCGATCATTTACCCTTTATTTTTGCTTATTCTGTATATCACGTTTCATGTATGCTTTTGTAATGTCAATATTAATTTATGCTTATTTTAATAAATGTTAATATTGTACACTTTTTTTTATTTATTTGCACCGCATGTTTTTTATTTCACTTGGTTGCTTATTTTGCAAATTGCTTTTAATTCGTTTATTGCTTAATTGTTTATCGGACTTGACGAAATTATAAAATCGCAAGTTGCAACGTCATATTTTTCAACAACAAAATCATGACTAGTAATCCACTCGCGGCTTTCGTCGCGTGTAAAATCTTAGTTATAGTCTAGGTCATGTGCCAAATTTCAATGTTGCTTAAGCGATTTTGGGCTGGGTGTTGATGTCAATCAGTCATATGACTTTTTGTATCTGTACAGATTGTTACTCGAATGGGTAATATGTTCTAATTACTCCAATGTCTTCCCGTTGAAGAGTTTGACTAAGGTCAAAAACGGTCAAGTGCGAGTCGAACTCGTTTAGAAATAATTAACATACTGAAAATCATATATAAATAGGTAAGATAACAACCACGAACAAAGCCCTAACAAAAAGGTACATCTTATGCAATATATTTTAAAAATATGGTTTTCAGATTTATTTATATACTTGTGCTGTAAGACCCTGCATTTTGCCAAATTTCATGATTCTAAGTCTATGGGAGGAACAGTATAGGTGTCGATGCGCTCGCAAGGGGAATCCCCAAAATATGTGGCAGATTATCTTTTAATTCGTTTGACTTAGAAGTTTGATTGCAGATTTGTATATGATATTAATTTCAACTGGATACCTCCTAGAGTTCCTGAGAAAAAGGTCAAGGTTCCAACAAAATGATTTTTAAGGGTTTCTTTCAGTTCGTTCGCCCGTACCTCAGTAGGTACGGCACGTTAAAAACAAAAGGCGCTATCAAAAGCGCTCTTTTGTCACCCCATGCCACCTGAAGCGACCTCTCCTCTCGCTCTACCCAAGGCTGTGAACCTAGGTAGAGAAACGAAGGTTTTCCATGTATATGAATGCTTATAACATCGCTGTCTCCCGTCGTCCTGCAGAGAAGCACGAGTTGCGAGCTATCACCATGGAGCCCTCGCAGGACATCGTCATCGAGGACTCCGGCAGCCCCGCGGCGGTAGAGGGCAAGCGGGAGGCAGCGTCAGAGGGAAACGTCACTAGAAAACGAGCCATGCCCAGGCTCGACATTGTACACTGATTACAATTGTACTGCAGCTTCAGCGGCTCCAATTGTGCTGCCAATCAAGTGTTGTTAATAAAAGCACCATTTGCTTCATTTCGACGTGTCTTACGATATATATTTATCTCTTTGACTTATGCGAATTCAATGGTGTTAGAATTAGAAAGACTGGAATCCTGATACAAATTATCTATGATATACTATATTTACTCTATAAGTTTAAGATAATTACATTGTACACTCGAGTACAAAACTATGTATCCACTTTTGTACAATATCACATTCTCTCTTGCTTGTTCCTATGTAGTGAGTTGCGGATGTGACATGGTTCAAAAGTGGATACATATTTTTGTACTCGAGTGTACTAAGACTGGATATTGAAGACAATAAATGAAAGACCAAACCTTAGTGAAATCAGTTTTAATCACTAACACGTTACGCTCGTTAACACTACATATGTACAAGGGAGCGGCAACTAAGTAACGCTACAACTAAACAAGATATTGTACTCAGGTATACAAACAGACAGATAAAACTAAGCGGTGTAAGAGACAACCCTATTACAGTGACATACAGATTTATTTTATTTTATGCATTAAATTCAGGGCATTCCAAAAATAACTGTTAAATTATGAAAGATCTGACTTCTATGAACAACTGAAACATGGCATATAGCTCGCTTCGATATGTGAATCTGTTGTTATATCCATACACGCGAGCCTATCAATTATAAAAATGCAAAACAATTTTTAATTTAATGATAAAGATTGTGTAAACGTTAAAACAAGCTCCGGTGATAAATCACTCACCGTTGAATAAATTCAACGTAATCGTCAACTTGAATATGTATACTAAGCATCATATGTATCTACGAAACTTAGGATCCTGTCACACTCACTCTGACTTGATATTAGTCTATTTTATGACATGGTACACTCGAGTACATAAATATGTATCCACTTTTAAACCTTGTCACATTCAAATTTAAGTGACATTTCCTTCAACACACTGCATAGGAACAATCAAGAGTGAATGTGACGTGGTTCAAAAATGGATACATATTTTTGTGCTCGAGTGTACAAAGTTGCGGAGACATACATTATATGACGCTGAGTGTACACTGCTGCTATTCTAAATGCAATAAAATCAAGTAAACTTTGTTGGTAGCACTGTCATAGGGATGTCACAGCGAGTAACGGAAATATTGGGAAAAGCACGAATTGTTATAAAACACGTACTTGATTCCAATTAAGGTACCGGTATACATATTACATATCTATCGGATTAAAAAAGTAATTATTGCTGTAGAAATACCATTATATACCATACCATGAATTAAATAAACAAATTCAAGATACACCTGCAAACAAATTTCTTTCTTGCGCAAATGTTAAAACCTACGAAACTTGTTTAACTTAAAAGTTATCTGTTAATTAAGTCTTCGTTATGTAAACACACAGCAATGCAGACTTTTTTAATCACAAAATATGAGCAAACATTTCTATGGAGTGCGCTAGCACCTAAAGTATATATTCCCTCTTTAGGGGAATAACCTCTTTCTTAAACGAAACTTCTCTCCGGGGAGTCATCAGCACCACTGTGGTTTCAAGTAAGTTTCTATAAAGTTTGAATTTCACTGTCGACTTACAGCTCACCGCAATATTTCCGCTATTCATTTTATAAACAATAAAGACGGACGAAAACTAACAAAGGATATTTAACTTTAATCCAACTCAAATGTGTTCTTATACAAAGTATGCACGATAAAAGTATCATTGTTAAATATATAATTATCCCACATCAATCAGTGGACAACTTAGAATACAACTTGGCATTCGAAATTGCCGAAATCGAAATACAAACTGTTGACCATAAGAAATACCCTCGCTACATACAACACTACTGGCTGTTCCCTTTAGGGGAATCGGAGGAAAGAACCACGAAAAATGCCTTTGGTACCCCTAGGAATACAATATGGAAAGTAAGTTTTAATGTCAAACGATTTGTTCCAAAGAAAAACTTTAAGCGCCAAAAAAAGTATGGCATTTAGATATTTTTATTCATTGCAAATAAAAACGAATATTGTCCCTCTAACAACTGTTAAACACAATAATTAATTATGAAATAGGACATCCTAAATTAATTCCTAAGCGTGAATTAAAACGTATTTCAAGGAATACAAAATATACGCTCTAAGCTATATGTATAAAGCATCATTGACCGATTAAGAAAAAATACTAAATTATTACAAAGGTGAAGCAGTCTCATACAAAAATCCTTCTACTGTACGCGAGATGGCGACATGGCGATTTTCTAGTGATGTGGCATCACGTACCAGGTAGTTTATATCGATATTTTTTAACGCGATTCGCACGATAAATGTTTAATTACTAAATTTATTTTACCCATAATCTTCGAAACTAGGATAGCTAGCTTCGTGCAGTAATTACAACAATAGGACATCGGATTGTAATGTCGGGAAATGTTTGAAAAACCTTCATTTTTACACATTTTTAATTATTGTCCAAAACGCCATCTAGGGATAATTATCTGCATAATGGCTAATGTTGCTTCCATTAAAATTGTAAGTCAGTGAATTTCATTTCCCGACATTACAATCCTATGTCCTTTTTAAAGGTAAATACTCATCATCATCATTGCCAGCTTAGAAAAAGATTATGGCGAAAAAAAAGTGTATGGAAGCATTCTGACCGAATTCCCATTGGCATACTACTTCACAGAAATTAACAATTTTATTTTTGTTTGTTAATAACAACGTCATCTTGCGGCAGCTACTATTACTATCCGTTATATTAGTTTCCCGTGTGTAATTTGATCTATTGGGAGATACCCTATTTGAGAAGATTATGGCTGCTTTAAATCGAATTTTGTATGAAATAGATTCGTTTTGATTCACCTCATCGAGCCACCTCAGGACTAGCCGTCTTCGATAAGTCACATATTTCCTATAGAAATGTACATTTGTGACTTTTCTCGGGACCGTCTGTTTTAAGAACAAACAAATATAATCCTTATCCTTCCTTCAGTACAACATTATTTTCAACACATCCAAATCGCCCGTTACGTCACTAATCAATTAGAGTATGTATTTACAGAACTTAATAATTAAATACGTAGTAAATATATCAAGTAAGCGTTAAAATAAACATTTGATATTTATTTTTGTAGAACTGCAATCTATACCGGCAAGAATGAGTATGCCGATCTGGTTTTGTGCAGTAATTTTATCTAAAAATGCGACATCAAAACAAACCGGGAAATGTAAAAACTAAAAACTAACTTAAAACTTCATAGTGAATCACAATTTTGTTTCAAATCGCCATCTATGGACCATTAGCTGCGTAACGGCTATTGTACCGAACATTTATCGGGATCCCTCTCCAAAAGCTTCCATACTACATTTCTGTTGCCATAATCTTTTAAAATAGAATAGCTGCCTTTGATAAGTAATTACCTAAAAATAGGAGATGAAATTATAGCGTCGCGAAAAAAATATCATTAATTTACAACTTTATAGTTAGCTACAATAGCCGTTACGCAGCTAATGGTCCATAGATGGCGCTTTGAACAATAATCGAAAAATAGTGTGTAAAAATGAAAATTGTGATTCACTGTTAAGTTGTATGTTAATGATAATAATTTCGTTACATTACAATACCCTATTTTTAGATAATTACTGCACAAAGTCAGTCATTATATTTTAAAAGATTATGGCTACATAAATTTAGTATGAAACTTTGATGTAACGGGATCCCGTTAGGTTGTACGTTGGGGAAATTTATTTCCCAACATTATAATGTCATGTTTTTGTAATTACTCCTCACAGACAGTTTAAAAAGATTTTGTAGGTAAGCTTTTTTCCTCGCCTTTATACCATTTTCCCAATTAATATATGTGTATCTTAGGATGTATATATTTGACTTATGAGTGAGTAAATGTTTATTTCGTCTTCTAAAAATGTGTATATATCTATACAAGGTATAAACGTTACAATATAGCTAACATTATTGTATGTAGTATACTTCTAATATATCTATTCTTTTGATAACATATGAAAATGTGCATCCATCTATTCATAGAAAACAAATAATGCTCAAGGATAAATGGTGAGTTATACATGTTATTTTTCTCATTAATTTACCAATTATTATTGGATATGATTATATGCAGAAATTATAAAATTTTATGTATGTAAGGGTCAATTCATACTAGCGCAGAGTCGAAGCGCATCGAAGCGTCAATCCTAAACTTAATATAGCAAATTCACCCTTATTTCCACAATGTAATGCACATATTTCTTCCAAGGAAAAAAAAAGACGCGCGAATTCACCCACATTCGAGGGAATTCGCGCGCCTGCGCGCGAGTAACTCTGATTGGTGCATTCGTGCGACTTCGCTTTGATTGTGAGGAATTTGACGCTTCGATGCGCTTCGACTCTGCGCTAGTATGAATTGACCCTAAGATATAATTTTGTGTTTAAAAAATCCAATTGAAACTTACACTACAACACTCGCAAACTAAGTTTGCCCCTCTGAAGTTAGGCCACAAAAGACCGCGAAGTATCAATTATTTCGCTATGCGACACGAGATAGACGGATTGATCTCCCTTTCGCACTTGACAATCCTTATGCAATTATTCGAGAGCTTTCAACGCTAGTCATTTGTTGCTATCTGACACGAAGGAGATAGATGTATCCGCCTCTCTCCTTCACACTCGTTCGAGAGGTTTCCAAGCTACACGGCACGAAGGAGATAGGAGATCCACCGATCTATTCAATATTCCTAGTCTGTTCTAGAATCTTCGTGACACTATAAATGGGAGGCAAGGCAAGTTATCGGGAGGAAAGAAATGTACTAGTGTTTTATGTCATCTAGGGATAGTTATTATCGAAAATGATACACAGATATTCCTACTGTACATGTTTGAAATTGCGGAGAGCTAACTTCAGAGGGGCCAACATAGCGTGCGAGTACTGCAGTTTCATTTTGACGACCTAAATCCACTAACATTATGGAAATTTAAAAAATAATCCTAAATAACTATCAAAAGCAGTTTAAACATTAAAAATTATACAGCCAATGTACATACACGAATTAGTGATCAGAATCTATTAATCGATTTTTTCCCAAATTCAACCTTCGCGTTTTTACAATGTCACTGAACCTAATTAAAGAAAGGACTGCAACTGACATTTTAATTTAACAATAAACGATTTAGCCTATATATGATTTGGGGACATTATTCCTTACAAATATTTCCAACATCATAAGAGTAACTGCAGTATAATTATGGACTAGAGCTAATTAATACACATTATAATATAGTCAATAATATGTCAACCCAGTCCTACAATAAAGTCCAATTTACAACACGACAAACTGGTTTTTATAATTAAACAAAGATGTTTTATCGATCCCATACAAGCATTGATTTAATTTGAGAATGTTAAACGCGCCGTACACGCGGCAATTTTTGCGCCAATATACAATCTCAGTGCCGTGTCACGGTCCAATCACAGACGAGATTGGCACAAAATTGGTCGATTAAATTGCCTCCTGTACAGTTACATACAAAATTTCTTTTATTATAATCTATTGAAACACGATAGCTGTTTTTTTTGCAGTAATTATCAAAAATATACGACCTTGAATTATCAGCCACGTGAAACAGCATAGTGAATAACAATTTACAATTTAGCACATAATTTGCTGTCCTATTTTCAGATAATTACTTCTCAAAGCCAGCTAATACTTCTGTATTTTTTTGGATGAACAGATTTATTTTAGTTTCAGTAAATAAATTATTATTACAGTACACACATATGTTATTTGTATAGCGTCTATCTAACCACTACACTCTTTCTATAGAAATGACAAGATTCTTGCGACCTAGACAATGTCAACTAGTATAAAGGCAACCCTAGTGCGTAAGGCGTCCCTTGGCGTAAGGCATGTGTGTGGATTTGCATCTACAGGCCATTTATTTTAATCCTCACTACATTCAATGAAAGTCACAATTTGGATGGCATAATATTGACGTAAATTTCATTTACCATTATCTTTTAAAATACAATAGCTGGCTTTGATAATTAACTAAAAATAATATCATCGGGTTATAATGTCGGGAAGTAAATATCATTAACGTAAACTCGAGTACATAAATATGTACCCACTTTTGTACGATGTCATATTCGCCTTAAATTGACATTTCCGCCAACATTCTGCATAGGAACAAGAAAAGGTTAATTTGACATGGTACTAAACTGTGTGCATATTTTTGTACTCGACTGTACGATTTTAATATAAGCTAACAGTCGTTACGCAGCTAATGGTCCCTAGATGGCGTTTTGAACAATAATTGAAAAATAGTGTGTAAAAATGAAAATTGTTATTCACTATGAAGTTGTATGTTAATGATACTCATTTCGCGACATCACAATCTGATGTCCTAATTTTAGATAATTACTGCACAAAGCCAGCTATCCTATTTTAAATAAAGAAATTTAGTATGAAACTTTTGTCAGTTAAATTTGTTTTTGGTAGGTATAATTACTTCAATATGTCGGGGATGCAAATAAACGCTGCATTGGTGGCGGGTGAGGAGTGGACATTCTGTATTGTTATCTATTCTATGATATTGTATATGCTGTACGAAACGCAACACTCAGGAAGAAATTAAAAACCAAAGAAACACAATTTTTGAATCGATATAACACGTCTACACAAAAATCAGGATCGATTTATAAAAATTGGACACACGTTTGGGTAGTTGACACGACTACACTTTTACAATGAAATGAAACAAATAATTACATTGCTTTTAAAACAATTATTTAAAGAATGTTTTTAATTTAAAGAATATAGGTTTGCGGTTCGCTTTCGTATCACTCAGTAGTCAGATTAAAGCAAGATTAGACAAGCCAAAACTTTATAAAACGTTATTAATTTCAAATAAAACATTGCTATTCGAGGGGTCTTCGCCTACGTCAATCAAGCTTTCAACTTTTAATATAGATGGAGCTATGACCCAATAAAAAAATTGCAGTTTATGACATTTACGTAATAATAAAAGTTTTTTAAAAAACAAATATATTATGGTATGAGAACTGAAAAATCAGTGTTGCCATAAACAATATTAATTTGACAGTTGATATACACAGCGCCATCTATCTACTATATCGGAACTAGCGTTTTAAATGTACTTTTCACAACCTTTCATGGCTAAAACATAAAACATATTTACTTTTCTAGCTCTTTCTGGCTATTTTTCATACCTTTGTGTCAATCGAGCAAACTCTGATGTTAGAAATCAAAATTAACAATATTTTAAAAAAATGTGTCAACTACCAACAATTCCCAATACGAATACCTTATCGTTACATAACTTGGAAGTGTATAAGATAGTAGCGAACATTCTAAACGTATTATTCATAGTTATCGAACCCACTGGCTCGTCCATTGCTTTTTCTGATTCCCTCGACCTGTGGAAATGAATACCCAGGGTTATATATAATGGAATATACACGTGTATACAGGTATATATGGTTCAATGCAACATCCATCAATCAGTCTCTCCCTCCTGTGGTGATGGGCTAATCATCTCCGGGAATGATCGTTCAACGGGGCAGTTTATAAACTTTCTGATCCAATATGTTGAATTATAAAATGTAGATCCTCATAAGTTTTTAAAATTCATGTGTGTGGTTTGGTATTTAATCATCATCAATAGCCTATATATGTTCCCACTGCAGGGGCTCAGGCCTTTTCTACTACGTACAGAGTATGTCCACCACACGGGCCCCGTGCGGATTGGTAGACTTCAGACACACCTTTGAATTTCTTTTCAGGAGTGTGCAGGTTTTTTCACGATATTTTCCTTCCCCGAAAAGCCAATGGTAATGATTTTTATCATTCGTAGATAAATTTCAAATAACAAATTAGAACTCATTGGTATGAGCCATTGTTATTTAGTACAACTGTAATTTACTATTTGATTTAACATTTTGGTCATTTCGTAAATCCAAGGTTTTAAAAATTCACCGTTGCTGACCGTTGTTTTCCGCACTTAGCCATATTTTGAAAGTGGAGTGTGGTGTTTGTCGTGAGTGTAATTGGAGCCACCTAGCCAGCCGATCTCCTCCTAGCTGACTGACCTCATCACTAGACGGGGACCTCCTCTTGCTCCTTCTCTCGCTGGCGCACTGCCACGGCCGTCTCCACGAGCAGATATAGACACTTGAACTTGTCGCGTTCTCCCTCGCCCGTGGCGCCGCTCGGGACAACCTGACAACACAGTATGTCTTAAGTAACGTGGTTTTCAAGGGTCAGCTGGAATATTCGAGAAATAGTAGTTGATACAGAAGTTTTTACCGGACCAAGATGTTCCGTTTCTGTTTTCCTTTTGTATATATTTTTCTCGGTATTTTATGTTTTGTAATTATTATTTTTATACAGTACAAAGTGTTAAAAAATAGTAAGACCACGATACAAATGTGAATTAAAAGCCAACAGTCACCTCGTGGAAATTCTGAAAGTGTGTACAATGTGTCATTTCCATATGTATGTACCTGCAGCCTCCTCCGCAGCGGGTGCGGCAGTTGCGGCAGATGCGCGAGCTGCGGGTGCCACCCCCCCGGCCCGCCCTGCCCTGCTCCCTCACCACCCTCTCCCTCCGCACCCTCCGCGTCCTCACCCTCCGCCGTGCGCACCGTCACCACTGCAGCCGTACTGCTAAAGAATTAACTTCATTCATTACTCTGGTATTACACAATGCACAAAACAAACTATCTCTATCATAAAACAAACAAAAACCCGGTCAAGTGCGAGTCGGACTCGTACTCGGTTCCGTACGTAATATGGATAATTAAAAAAATTATGCACCGAACACTTCTCTAACGAATGCACCTAAATACCAAACATGTGCGCTTTAGTTTTGCTCCGCGTCACTAGATGGCACCACTGGTATTATAAATTGCACAAGTGACCCGTCTTTACGCATCGTGAGATACAGCCCACTGACAGACGGACAGCGGAGGCTTAGTAACACTAAAAAGAAACATAAGGATATATTTTAACTGCCCCCGTGGCCAAGTCATTTGGTTAAATGTACGGCATTTTCTATGTTCGCCATACAGCAGATTTTAATAGTACTGTGGTGTTTCGGTATGTGCCAGCGTCTCATTAGCTTGAAGCTTCTTATATTATTAACAGTAATCATACATACATTTTTATAAATAGCCCTCTTCCTCATTTCATCTTCTGTGTATCAGTGTCTAGACTATTCGACTACAAACACAAATACATCAACCCATGACACTGATTATGTTCATCATTTCTAATAAAAACAATTACGTCAAATTCATGAGGTACGATGGGAATGCACGCTGATTGGCATGTCATAATAAAAGTTGTCGAAGCTAAACTCTATAAGACATATAGGTCTAATGTGTCATCTGAAAGTGTTCGCCTTTAGGTGAAGGTGCCGCCTGTAGGTGCGTGTCATGGGTAAGTGTTGTGTGGCTACGGATGTAAGTAAAGTAAAAAAGTGCTTATTTCTTAAATAACTTTTACAGAGTTTTGCAGGGGCCTTCCAGAAAGTAGTCTTTCGACACTTGGAAGTGCACCGCGTCTTCCAGACGGATTTACAGAGTATTATTTAAGGAAAAGACTTATTATTATGTTAGTAAAAATTAACCTGTTTTAAATGTTATGGTTTTCTTTTAATCTTAGTTCCTATTTTAAGTTTGCTATGCTCATGTGTGTGTTTGTGTGTGTGTATGTGTGGATGAAACATGTTCATTATATTTTACCCCCTGGCGGCTGGATGCAGCTCCTTATCCTCTGGTCCGTACCGTATGACGGACTGCCACACGGAGGGGTCGTACTTGACCTCCTCCTCGCTGACGGCACTAGACGAGTACCCCTCCTCCGCGTCCCCTATTTCGTCTCCGTCGCTCTTGTACACAAGTAGACCGTCGCTGTATTCGTGCTCGGCAGCGCGCTCAGGGTCGTTCTGTTGACAAACACAATATTTAATGGAGGTAGACCTTAATATCGTCTGGTGTGAAGATATGGCCTCCAATTTGCCACAAGGAGTTCGTGTATATACCATGAAAGACACGGGAACGACATTATGTCATAAATGAACGTCCTATCTAAGAGATGTAGCCACCATTTTGAAATCTCACATATATAAGAACTGAGAAAGAGCGGCTGCAGAAGAACGGCAATATTTCCACCACATGTTTCGAGGTTTTAATAAAAAGGATCCAATACGCACTGTTGACTGGTCGCCGTCAACCCGCCTAAGTTTTGTCGACAGTGCGTAACGGATTAACACAAAATGTTCTTATCCGTGGACGTCATATTATACATTGGTAATAATTTGGAATTTCGTAACTATTATCTACATATTGGATCAGGATAAAAAGTAGGCTATATCCTGTTACTATCCCTGTACATAAAATGAAGTCATTGCTGACTCTCCGTTACGACGTAAGAAAGTGCAAACCAACGCGTCCGTTGTATACTAATATTATAGATGCGAAAGAGAGTTTGTTCGTGTCTATCTTTATGTCGTAACTGACAGTCAAAATGTCTAGTGATAGTTGAGGGGTAAAGGACATAGTCTACGTTTTATCCCGATCGAGCTAGTAGTTCTGAAGTCACCTCAGACTCTGTCCAAAGCCAGTACTGAATTACCTCTAGATCAGCAGTTTCCCAAGTGACGACTAGCCCTGAAGCGGAGGGCGACTCCTGCGGGGTGCCGGGCTGCTTGCGCCCGCGCCGGGAGATGGTGTAGTGGAGGGGGTCGTGGCCCTCGCGGCGGATCATCTCCGGGAGGATGCGACGACGAGCGTTTATAAACCAGTTGCATACCTGACAAATTAAAAATGTACAATTACATACTTTATTGCATGATTTAGAAAACAATTAACGGAAATTCCCTCAGCATGTTTCTATACAAAAGTTTTTACTCTTTGGGTACGGAACCTTAAAAAACGCCGAATTGAGAACGTCCTCCTTGTTTGAAGTCGGTTGAAAAACTGTGATAGGATACACGTAGGGTGATCAAGCATCGATCACAAGTATATATACAGAGCCATGCTTACTTGTAGAACCGTCAAGTTTGCCTCTTGACTGAGCGTCAGTTTCTCGGCATCGCTGGGGTACGCGTTATAGCGATGGTCGTAGAGCCACCGCTTCAGTATCTTGACGGAGTGCTTGGGCAGGTTCCCGCGCCGCTTCCTGATCACCACCGGCTGCTGTATGCTCTGCCCGGACACCAGCACTATGTTGCGACGGGAGCGGTCCGCCTCCCCGTCCGTGCCGCTCTCGTTCTCATCCGTGGACGATGTTGAGTTGAAACGTTCGCGGGCTGAAATTATTCAGAGATTCCTTATCATAATATGATCTACAAGCGTAATTACTAGCGGCCCGCCTCGGCTTCGCACCGGTAAATGTAACTCTTTCTAGATCATTACAGAAATGTTCAGAACTTTCCAGAAGTTCTCATGTGAAGCTCAAGTAGACAAGGACAGATATACATTTTTTACATTTTTGCCACCCACAACCACCCACTTTCACCCATCGCGACCAAACTCCCTTACTTTCATCAGGAGACCAAGGGGTATTCTCTACCCCAACGGGAAGTTGATCAGAGTCGGTGGTGATAGAGAAAACCCTGTCTTAACTTACTAACATTAGCTTTTTATATATTTAAAGATTAAATCAACATCAACAGCCTATATATGTCCCCACTGCAGGGGCTCAGGCCTACTCTAACTATAGTATTTTCGATATCCGTCTAGATCTGACCCCAAACAGCATGTTAATCTAATTGTGCACCAGTACATAAAAACCGGTCAAGTGCAGAATATGAATAATTAACATACAACAATGTTCTACCGAAAATGTAAGTCTGATTGAAGGACCAACTTTACTTTGCAGTTAAATTACATACCGGATGTATGGCTTTAAACTGCAAAGTCAAGTTTGTAAAAAAGCTATTTATACTGTGTTATAATTCCATATCCTATGGTTATACTGTAAAGCCTTGCTTCTAACAAAATTTCATGATTCTAGGCCAAAGGGAAGTACCCTAAACCCTATAGGTTTTGATTCCCTTGCATTCCCTGAGAAAATTGTCTAAAAATATGGCTTGAACAGCCATATCTTTCCAAGTGACTGTAAACTTAAGTATTCGATATTAATTTCAACTTGATACCTTTCCGCGTTCGTGAGAAAAATTGTATAGACAGACGGACTACAAAGTGATCCTGTAATTCATACGAGGTACGTAACCCTAATAAAAATAAAATGTCCCAGTCTTTAGAAGTCAAATCATCAAATTGATTATCACCTCGTAGACGTACAGAATTCAAGTCAAGGCTGGGCGGATAGAAAAAATAAAACTTTTTGTCTCTAGGACAACGAGGTCGACCGGGACTGGAGCGCGGCGCGGGCGCCGGATGTACGTACACTCATCAACAGATGCGTTCCGCACCGCGACACCTGTCAGCGTGACAGCTGCCGTCACTATTTGACGTTAATACTTTAGTTAGGGGATAATTATTCCAAATTAAAGCCGTGGAAAGCAAAAAACAGTCAAGAGGGACAGTTACAGAGGGCAATTCTTTAAGTCTTAAAAACAGACCTCGTGAGTCACGTCAACTTGATCATTATCTTGACTTCGATAGCTTGAAATAAATAAAAGGTATAAAAAAGTGTATAATGCATAGGTAGTAAAAGATGTCTGAATAAGCTCAGTATAATTTGAGTCGTCCAATATAATTTTGACCACAGCGCTGATTTCCAGCTGAGGCCAATAAGTTACACACAAACAGTTAAAGAAGCTAGATTATATTGTTTAGGTTGAAATAACAATATGCAATCAAATCATGTAGATTATTACTGACATTTGTTACGCAAAAAAACATTACGAATGACGTTTCATTTAAGTATGTAATCGAATTTCAACCTAAGTTTTACTAATGTGCAGATCCTTATTTTACCTGCTCGACAAATGTGGAAAAGAGATCCAATAATTTTTTGACCTACATTACACTAATTGCGAAAGTGATTTTGACCAATCGTGATGACAAAGATGTTAATTTTATTTCAGTCCATTGAATGTGTCCTACCAGATTTTTTCTGAGGTCCACCTACACTAATTCGCGAGCAAAATATATTACTCAAATAAAATAATGGCCATCCGCTTATCCCTTACTGTTTTAATAAACTTTTATGAATATACCCCGAAATATATTGCTTGGGAAAAACAATTTTGGTGCCCAAATTTTTATTTTGTTTTGAGTAGTTTAATAGTTTCAATATATTCACGAAACTGATTTTTCATTCAGGAATTACGATCAAAATAATCCATTTAAACGACATCGTTCAAAGTTCAAACGTTCCACGTTTCCACAGCGGCCATCAAACATGTCAGAGCGTTGACATAATGAAGCACATTTGCAAAGTAAATAGGAACGCTCCTGTCTATAGTACTGTCGCTGAGAGAAGTGCTTCATGTTGACTTCTGAGCGATGTCACACGAATGTCAACAATATCTTCGTCTCGAGTGGTTTTGATAAACTAAACGTGATAAAATCCGGAATTAGGAAATCCTTAGACGAACAAGGGTCATCGACATAGCTCGACGAGTCAGTGAGCTGAAGTGGAAATGGGCAGGCTACATCCGAAAAACCGGTGGAGAGTTATCGAGTGCCGTCCACCTACTAGATGGACCGACGACCTGGTTAAGGTCGCGGGGAGTCTGGATGCAAGTGACTCGGGACCGATCAACGTGGCATACCATGAAGGAGGCCTATGTCCAGCAGTGGACGTTTCCCGGCTGATGATGATGATGAAACTAAACCACTTCTTTAAATGTGCTATGAATATTTCTGACATGCAATTGAATTTAAAATCGCATAAAGTGTCTCCAAATTTCGCCATTTTCTCCAACTATGAATGAAATGTTTGTCAAAGCCCTCATAAATCTAATATTCTCAGCATTTTACAATGAATTAGTTTAGTATCCTTATATATTTCCATTTAAGTATATCTGTTTTTAACCATTTCGTTCTCTATATTCGTTTCTCCTTATTTAATGATCCGATATTGTATATGCACACCACCCCTTCATCCTCCTCACACTTGTTGACTGGAAGAGATCCCTATATAGGGATAAGTTCGCCAAATTTGCATACCGACTTAGACATAACTTATATTTATTAGCTGTTTTCGTGTTTTTATTTATTTAAGATGTAAGCAGAGAGTGTTCAATAAACAAACCTGACGTAAGTCCTTGCGTCAAAGCAAGACAGGTAGGATGATACGTGGAAGTGTTTTACATTGATTATTGAGAAATATGTTTCGCATTTATTTTATATCACATAAATTCACGATAGAACAATATGGAAGTCCGTATTCGACCGTCATAGTCAGGGGTCAGGGATATATTACGTATTTATGTATTCACACTTATGGGGAGATATTGGATTCTAGTTGGCAACAGTCGTCAAAAAGATTTCTGCATCTTTGAATAAAACATTTGTCCGAAACCACTCCAAACAATTTATTTAGAAACTAGGCGTTTTCGCTCCGAAGAAACCAAGGATCCTGACATGAAACCCTAATGGAGTCAGTACGCATAATAAACATCGCTACATGGGCCTGAGTGACAGCGAGGTTTGCAGATTCAGTCATGATGAAGAGGAAATCCACATCCTAAGCCACTGCGACGCCCTTCATGACAGCCGAAACAAACATCTCGGGAGGCTACACTGCACTGCTGCAACGAACAGGATCTCCAAATATAGTCAGACTCATCATTGCGTTCATGACCGAGGTGGATCTACCCGAGTGGCATAGACACGCAGGACGTATGGACTGCACCCTTCATATAAAAATAATACAAAATATCTCACATGTGCTTTGAGTTGTCGAACAGGGGACCGGGTGAGCAAGGTAAGCGCTAGATAAAGTGACGCGCCAGGTTAGATGAAGGCCAAGTGCAAACCTATCATACATAGACGTCGGCTGAATGTACTATCACGAAACTTGGCGGATGTTATCGGAGAATATTAAAGTTCAAGATCAACTGCATCGCTAGTAAAGCCTAAAGCAATGTTAAGAATATTGATCCAAATCACATTTTTGTTCAACACAGATCAACGCATCACCACACTCGTGTGATTTTGTGATTGTATGTGAAGATATGGCCGAAGATAGTACGTGCTGATCATGAAGGTGCTTCCCCAAAAGTAGGAGTGTAAAAAAGATGTAACTGGTAACTTATATGTATAATCAAATCAGACTATAAATTGTGATAGCTGATAGAAACTGCGCTGGGACACAAGAGACGCATAGCTCGTGGCCCGCGACGCTTTTCAACCGCGCTGGCGAAAGCGTCACTGTAAAACCACACTAAAACTTTCAGGTGGTCGATAGCCAAATTCCGCGATCGTACATCACCGCCAAATCTGTTTGAATACATATTTTACGAAACGAGTCAGCGTAACAGAATCAGGTCACGCGTGTTTACGTAAACGCTTAGCCGCGTTTTCATTTTCCATATTTTTTTTCTGCTTACATTCCTCTTTGACATTAAAATTTTTATGTTTATTCACAGCAATCCAATGGTTATTCTGATTATAATAATTAGTCAGATTTCGGTGAATAAGCTGTATTATAACGACATAAAAAATGATATGACGTCATTGCCAAAACTACGTAGCTTTACGCCGTCGTCGCTCCGTTTACGTAGACAGTTCATGAAATACAGTTCCTTTACGTCTTAACGGAGGGTTAGAATGACTTGATTTTTTTTATAGGGATAGTTGAAGGGTTGGAAAAGGACATATGCTACTTTTTATACCGATCGAGTAGTTCCCGTGGGATAGTTTCTTAAGTCAACGCAGGTTTGTTTACCGATTTCAATAGAACTTCGAGGGTAATCGAAGACAGTTAGTTATTTTGGATCGAATTAATTATTGAGAATAAACATATTTGTCTAAAATTTAGTTAGAACTTATTAAATAGCATTATCCACATCCTCATTTGACATTCTTGACCATAATACCATCTGGTAAGTGGATAAATGGTAAGAGTAGGTATGATATGCGTTGGTTTAGTTCATTTCTTACCATACTCGTAGATACAACAAAATCACATAAAATCTTTTGGTTACGATATTTGTATTGAATGGCTATTGTTACGCTCGCGGCATCGCTAGCGTGTGCATGTCACATGAAAAGGTTTCATGAAAAATGATGTCAAGGATAATATGGTAAAGACGACAAAATTCACCACACATTCTACTTAAAAATGTCTTCAAATGTACTTTTTTGTTTCTGTATGTTACTGTTTACGTTTTTTATTATTATTGTTATTGTTTCCCTTTGGAGATGGAGATGTAATACAACAATAAAATGACTTGAACTTGACTATGTTACCCGACTGCGCCAAAAGTAGGTTTATGTTTTTGAGTGTATGTTTCTATTTGTATTTCTTTGACACGCTGTGTACAACCTTAAACGGCTTGATGGATTTCAGCTTGAGAAGCGTATTTAGTTTGTGAGAGTGACAATGGGCACAACAAAATTTATTGGCGCCAAATTCTCTCTCCCAATTTGTTTGGGCATCCTATCAAGTGAGTTATCAAAAATGGTTTTATAAATATAGCTTACAAAAACATACATCATAATATAACATTCATAGCATAATTATTAGCATGTTTAATCAAATCATAGATCAAATACGAGCCTATTGACATTATGTAAAAATCAGCCAAGTGTGTGTCGGGCCACGCGCGGTTCCTTAGTTGCACGTCACAATAAGTTTAATTCAAACTAATGAAAAGTAATTTTGAACGTAATTTATTTTGACAAGTATTTTAAACTTTGGTCGACTATTACTCGTTAACCTGTGAAGCCAACTTAGTCGTGATAGTTTTCCTTTTAAGTTTAGTATATACATATACTACATATTGTGAGTTTTTAAAGGATTTTTAAAAGCAATGGTTTAGCAGATACACAGCTTAGTATTACGCAAGCGGAACATCAAATCGAAAAGTGATGTTCTTAGACGTTCAATACTTTTGAAAGACTCGAAAAAAAAATCCCTAGTTACGTGTATGGGAGATTTGTTTGACTACGGATCTTTAAAAACTACAAATTCACTGGCAATTTCCCAATGTATCTCTCTACGACACCTACGGGCAGAGTCGGGATGGTTCTATTATAAAGCCTAAACTACACACACGGCAACGTAACAATTCCTCTTATCACAACTCTTATGAAACTTGAATTCTAGGCCACTGCATATCGCGGAGGGTTGCGATCAATGCAGGTGAATGGCCCCGAGGGCACACTTCTGCCAACTAATGTGTAGAATGCACAGGGGCGCCACTTGCAATGCATTACAAGAATTCGACATACGTTACAGCGTGATTTACGTGGTCTTCGGCTATGGAGCAGGATTAATCCATGGCTTTGAATTGGAGTCGTATAGAGTGTTTCTTAACCTGTAGATCGCATCAACTTTCACATTTAAAATCATATGCTAAGGCATTTAATAACGAAAACAAAATGAGTATTTTTAATAAATATAAAAACCGGCCAAGTGCTAATCGGACTCGAGCGCAAAGGGTCCCGTACCATCATCTATGAAAACGGCAAAAAAAAACATGTCTGTTGTATGGGATGTATGGGCTCCCCTTAAATATTTGTTTTATTTTAATTGTATTAAATTATTTATTATTAAATATTCTGTGGACATTTCAAGCGGCTACCTGTTGCCGTTTAGAAATATTGAGCAATGGTGTGTTAAAATTAACTAGAAGCATCGGTGGCGCAGTGGATGAGGCACGGACTCTCAATCTGAGGGTTTCGAGTTCGAATCCAGCCGTGTACCTATGAGTTGTTTTTCAATTCAATCTGTATACACTATAGAAGAGCGGGGTCTCCTAATACAAGCTATCCTTAGCTTAAAAGGAGTACAACAAAACCTGTAAATTAATTGTAAGTAGATAATGCAATAAACATTTTTTCATTTTTCATTCATTTTCAATTCAAGTACATTATCCGATTACTTAACGGTGAAGGAAAACATCGTGAGAAAACCTGCATGTCTTGAACAGGCATGTGAAGTCCGCCGATCCGCACAGGGCCCGCGTGGTGGATTATGGCCCATACACTCTGTAGCAGAGTAGGCCTGAGCCCCTGCAGTGGGGACGTATATAGGCTGTTGATGATGATGATGATTAAAATTAACTAGGCTAAGGATAAGAAATACATACGTATTTCAGAAGTAGAAAGCTAGCAAACAAGAAACATGGCACATTATTCATGCTAAATTCCACCGACACCATTCCGCCAACTATTTCAATTGTAGCGTACTCAATAACGGCATAAATACATAGGCCTACTCTCAGAATAACACTCGCAGGCAGGGCTAAGCAACCTACGGCTTGCGAGGAATCTTCTGTTGGTACTTTTCGAACACTATTTTTACTGTTTTCTAAGAATGATCCAAAATTAAATACAGCGTCGGCCATTTTGAATTTATATTGTGATATTAGCTCGTGACACTCATGACACTGTATTATGATCTCTCTCGCTGTATGGGAATTACGAAAGAATACAGATTGTCACAATCATACAAGCATACCTACGGCTCAGGCCGGACACTACAAACAAATGTCGTGATATCACTTCCTATTCCCATTCACGAACGGATGACGTTTTACACGCGCATGTGAGTACGGTCGCGCCATACTATCGACCCCTGAGCCGACCACTTTCTTGCGGGGAAGGTGAGGCATCGCGGATCGGTGGGAAGCGGTGAACATATCCTGTAGTATTACTTAGTAATATATTAATGATGTCCCTATGGATACACGTTTTATATATAAGTATGCATACACTACAATGGACACACTCCTCATGAGGACTGTGTCCATTTAATTTTATGTATATAGATTTAACGTAATTAATTGTTCATGAATACTAGACTCGGTATAAAATGATGCCGACACCTGCATCAGTGCAAGCGCCTCCAGTAGTGCAATGTACTCTTAACCCCGTTGTCTATTGGGGAACTATACTACTATATTTATTAAAATACAAAATAGAACTGCACTTGGCCTTCATACGACGATGATGCGTGCTTACCCACAAGCTCAATGAGGCGTTGCCTCTGTGTTACATTATTTTTATTATTGAGTGACGTTACTCAAAAGTACTATTAAATGTGTTGTAAGGTGACAGATTATTCCTTTATTCCTCTCTTATTACACGTATTTATTTAGCATTGTAACTCATGCAAAGTAATACAGTTAATTTCAAAGGAACAGTCATTACATAAACATTTTCCTAAAACAATCAGACTACTGGCTACATTAGTTGGACTCACGAGCCGGAGATCGCGGGTTCGAATCCCAGAGTGGTATTAATGAAGCAATCACATTTCACTTGTAGTGTGGAGGTCATTGTCTACTGATATTTGCGTTGGTTGGTGGTATATTTCTAAGTCCACCTGTCTGGCTACCACCAGGTTATCCAAGTCTGGCACCAAGCGTAAGTGAATAGCATTGGTGTGTTCCGGTAATGATAACATAGCCAGGACTCTGGATGAGCACGTTTTCCATCCAACAGCCTTTTAAAAAGCATCCATATCGGTTTAAAGAATAATTTATTTCTCAAAAGAAATTAACATTTCACTTACAGAGAAATTTAGACTACACTAGATGTTTTTTTACATACTTTAATTATATATATATATATAATTAAAGTATGTAAAAAAACAGTAAAAGGGCAGCATTTATCTTTTCTTTCAACCTACAGCTTTCCCCCACCACTGGATAAGGTATATCTGTTTGCGGTTACATTTAGATGTACCTAAGAATAAATTGAAAGTACAACCGTTGCCACACTGTTCCAAGAATGTAACAATCGAATTCTCATATTGCACAATACCTTACTTGCAGTTTCCATGGAAAATAACCACCTATCATTTTACAGTTGGATAAGAATAATTTGTATATAAATTAATACTACGGGAAAGGCAATCCTGTATTTCTGTGAAAAACCTTCTTATGCTAATCCATTACTGAAACTTCTTTTTTGAAGTTTAAATTTTTTTCTAGGAAAAAAACAGTAAAGCAATGCAGGATAGACTCGCGGCAGTAAAATTTACAGTAGGGTTTTAGTTTTTAGACTTTCTTCTTGTTGAAACAAGGTCTGTGAGATCACTAGTTCATGAGTAGATAAGGAATAATAGGGAATGAAAAGCGGTACCATTGTCGTGTCTGCAGTTGACAGCGATATGAATGGCGGAGACGTGACCTTCCGGCGGGTGCGGCCAGGGACATAATAAGATTGGATACTCCATTATACATATTAATATGTACTTTGTATTAGAGTTGAAAGTTATAAATTTGACACATATGTTATTTATATTTAACTTTTATTAGTTTTGGCGGCGACTGCGTGGATTAAGGAAAATAGTATCACATCATCACACATTTTATATTTACCCGGCTGCGCCAGACAGACGGTTATGTTATTCGAGTGTATGTTATGTATGTGAATTTCTTTGGCACACTCTGTAGCCTAACGGCTCATCTTAATTATGAGAATGACATTGGGTACATAAAAATTATAAAAAATTAAAATTGACGATCTTTGGCGCCAAGTTAAAGGGTTCTATAAATGGTTTACAAAATAACGGATATTTTAAAGGTGGATTGATAAGGGGCCTTTCCCGCCCATTTTACACTCGAAAAAGTTTAAGTTTCCTGCTATTTATTAAATGAATTTGTATAAAAGATGTTCAATTGATAATTCCTTTGAATAAAATATTTGTCTTTTGATATCATTTTTCTTAATCCTAAATACTTAATATGTTGTACCATATTTTAAATCAAGGTTAACTGTTATATTAATAGGATTATATAAATTATTTTACCAAATATATTAATAAAAGCCCATTAGCACCTGGATATTCAATACACAATAGCTTTATTAGTCGAAAATAGAATGTAATCATTAATTACATAATTCTATTAAAGTTGTACTTGAAATAATGGAGGTGACTGTACCAATTGTAGGTATTTTTTCTCCACCTCAGTCCCCCACTTGCTTTTAGCTATATACTCATAAATATCACTGTCAGAATGATGTATGGTTAATATCCTTGAAAGGCTTTACTTCAGCTTCATATTTTTACAGATTGTGAGGCACCTGCTTTGCTTTCATATAAATATTACAAATATATGTTTTTACTTGATTTATAGTTGTACAAAAACCTGCTAAGTGAGAGTTGAACACACCAAGGGTTCCAAACCATAGAAAAAATTATGAAATGAGGTTCATTTCCCGACCTCTTCAAAACTATACAAGACAGAAACCTTGTTTGGGTTTTCTTGTAATGTTTACACAAAATTTACACCAGAAACTCCGGGGCTAGAGCATGGAAATAGTATTATTACCCGGCTGTGCCAGAAGGAGGGTTATGTTTTTTGAGAGTATTTATGTATAATTGTTTGCCACGCTCTGCAGCCTGTATGGCTCAATGGATTTTAGCTTGAGAGGTGTCGTTAGATTCGTATTTACTGAGAGAGTGACACTGGATATATGAATATCATGACAAAAATTACGCAGTCCAGTTTTTAAAAATTTACTTTGTTATGACACAATTTTCATCATAATTCCTACACTTGGCTTTCATTTTGCCTGATAATAAGTGGAGCTAGAAGCCATGAAAACAGGTACAATTGTTGGGAATCAAACCTGTGACCCGTGGAACCACTGTGTCATGGAAGTGGCAATATATTGTATTTATTCACCATAAACGACTAAAACTAAGCTAAAGGTATTGCTATTCTATTTAATTCATGACAATAGAATGGTAAACATGATGGTTGAGATATGTAAACACTTATCACTGAAATGTCAGCAGTAAGATGAACTTTACCTGATAGCACTATCAAACTTCATAACTGGGTCACTCATGATATTGTTCTTTATTTTACTTTCAATGGCTAAAGCCTTCTACTTTATTCACAAAAATAATTTTGTTTTCATTCAAAACTCTAGTACTTTTTTGGACTTCAGAAATTATCCCGAAAGGATACTTTGTGGGGATAAAAGTAGCCTATCTCCACCTCCATGTCATAGGTACAGACCGGGCACTTCCAACAAATGTCATGGATTCGGTTACTGTTCCTATACATCGAATAGATAAATGAATGGTGAGGTATCGCAGATCAGTGGGACGTGATGAAGCTGTTCATTAAGTAGAACTGTATTAATTCAGTGCTATAGGATAAGTGGATGATATTCATCACAATCGGTAATTGTATAAATAAACTCACTTTCATATTGCTAATATTAGTGATGGATGTAATGTTCTTGGCCTTCGGCATAAGATAGATGCATGTTCACTCAGGTCTAATAAAGGTTTTATTTTGATCCATAGTCTAAGAAAAACATTAAAATAAGATTTTTGTTTCCGAACATAAACATTTATTTATTGCTTTACTAACTGGAGAATATTAAAAATAAGAATTTGGATAGATCAAATATTCAAATACTAATCTAGAAAAATGCAAAGGCAAATGGACAATCAGTATTGAATTTATCTTTTTTAACTTAAAAAAATATATTAATCGATCTTGCTGCTACAAAATTTGTTAAAATATAAATTAACTAAAATATTATATATTATAATTCCTCCTTCCATGCTTAAAAAGAGACAAGATATTTATGCTAGTCATCAGTGAAACACCCAATTGAATTATTTTTTCTCGACATTCTGGTCAGTGACTGTCCCTAAACAACAAAACAAAGCGACTGCAGCGCCACCTAGCGTGGCGCGTGACCGAACTAAAAACAAAATGACATACATGGTCGGCCATCTTGTGAGCCCTGCCGCTGTCGCTTGTCATTTTTCTGTCACAACGACGTTACTAAAGTCAACTGGAATCCAATAACAACGCTAATAAACAAAGCTTTGTCAAAATCCTACAACATGCTATTGCAAAATTTCAAGTAGAAATACAAACATACGCTATATCGATCGGCCATAAGCTAAACGCTCAGGGCAATGATAGCATCTGGGTCTAAAAATAGCTCAAACACGTGCCAATTTCACTTCCCATATCTATAAATTAAAGAGAAAATTTTCCCTTCGACTATCGCTACTTGACTGAGCTGTAGGGCAAAACCTCACGATGTTATATCGCGGGAAAAACAGGCAAACTTCAGGTAATAGGGCTATATTGATAAAGCAAGCTGTTGAAGTGGCGCATTGGCGCCATTTTACTTTCGCAAGACCGTGTTCCTTGGTGACGTAACAAGCCAAAATTCCGTTGGAATCGGATGAAATAAGGCCAGAGTTAAGAGATAAAACTATTCTATTGTGATTTATTGTGATAATTTGCTTGTTTTTATATAAATGTCACCTTGACATTTGCCAATATTGTCAGTTTTGACAAGCATGGCGGAAACGTGGCGTCGTTTTTGGCCGGCTTCCTACCTCCAGGGGACATCGACTGTTGTCTGTTCGCAACGCGAGCGTCCCTGATGATCTCCCTCGTAATTTCTCTGACGTCGCGACGCTGCTGGTATGCCATTTCGGGCCGGTCGTGCTGCTCTTGTGCTATACCGGCCGTAGGAGGTAACATCGTCACTTTTCAATCCATGCGAATAACAATTTTCACACTGATTTACTTATATGAATAGTAGAAAGTCCACACAACACCAATAAATCGTGTTTGTATACAGTTCATGAGCATAAAACAAAAATAATTTGTCTGATCTACGCTCGACAAACCGAACTCACAGCGACTGACGTACGGGGCCGGGGGGACGGCGGGAATTGAACAGCGCCGCCGCGCCACTATCTCTTTCTTTTTCACAGACAATCGTATCTTCTTTTTACTCACACGATGACGCTTCGGTGACATTGGCTAGGTGAAAACGTCAAAACAAAGCGTGGGCTGTTTATTCAAATGTCAAACAACTACCAACCGTTTCACAAAACATGAAAATCTAAAAACGATACACGTATCGACATCTATCTTCATTTATACGAATTACTACTATTGCATTCTAGGTACGTATTAGCTGGTATTAGTACGTTGAAATGAAACTTTTAATCGTGGATACATAATATACGTTCTAGATGTCACTAATTTTATAAGACATAGGTACAACAAAATACAAGCAAAAACCCGGCCAAGTGCTAGTCGGACTCGCGCAATAAGGGTTCCGAACCAAGTAAATAAACGTATAGATTTAGCCAAGATTTAACATTAGATAAAAAATAATAAAAATCTGTTTTAGAAACAAAGCCCTTACAGGCTTTCATATGACACCCCGCTTGACCTTGTAGTAATTAATTACCTGCTATGAAATTTGGACCCCCTATTTTTGCCCAATTCTTCTTCTTCGTGCACGATCCCCAGTAGCTGGATAATGGATAGTGAATATTATGTATAGTCGCAATACCCTGCCTGGGTTCCATGATGTGCACACCTAAATGTTAACACCTCAATCAAACTCATGGAGAGCAATAAACGATATGAATATGAATATAATTAGTACTACCTGAAATAATCAGCTGAGAGAGACAAATTATAAGGGTTCCGTTTTTATTTAACACGCTTTTCATCGGATGTTCATAACACTTAAATAAAACCATCATTGATAACATTGAAAACCATCTACATTGAATTATCACTTCGAAAACAAGGGAATGAAAAGTATTTTTTTAAACTTTTTATGATTTTATATACCCAGTGTTACTCTCATAGTAAATACGAATCTAACGACACCTCTCAAGCTAAAATCCATTGAGACGTTCAGGCCGCAGAGCGTGCCTAACAATTAATAAATACATACTCACGAAAACCATAACCCTCCTTCTGTCGCAGTTGGGTAAATAAATAGTCAGTTTGGAGACTACTATCGGTGTCGTGCTTTTTACAGGTACAGGTAGGCACAAAACAGAAGACTGAAATTCAACATATTTTAGAGCAAAACACCGCAATCTTTTTTTTTAAATACATCATAATCATATTTTTGAATTTGATCTAGCACCTCACGAAGACCTCAATCAATATCTTTCTAGTTCCTTTGCTATTTGTATTCTTACGTAAACACCGGATTCGCACTTGGCCTTCATCTCACTTGCCTGATGGCATAGATGATCCACGGTAGAAATATTTCTCAAAACCTTTGCCTGGGATTATAATACGTATTTATTTTATCGTATGGGAATTTATTTATTTATGATAATATTGATAAGCTAGAAAGCGTCTGTATTTCAAAAATCAAGTAGATCAAAGATTTTTATTGTAAAGTAAATTGTATTATTTGACCGCAAAAGTAAAAATAACTAAATTCATGAAAAGGGTGAAGTAATTTTAAAACCAAAGAAATATATTAAATGGACGGATTTATTAATATGATCCTATGAGGTATACAATTACACACCTTAACATACACAAATATACATACGACGGTGAAATGAACCTAAACGACAATTTACAATTAAACTAATTAAAACTAGTAAACGTTCTTCTGCTGGGTTTGGTTGATGGAGTCGATGAGCCGCTGGTAGACGGTCTCTGCTTTCTTGGAGAACTGGAAGTCGATACCGCTGAAGTGCTGGTCGGGAACCTTGTAGGAATCTGTCACTTGGGGAAGTTCACTGGCGAGCCTCTCCACGTCTGTGGGGTGCGCCAACCAGTCCTCCTCGCTGTAGTACAACGCTACTGGAACCTTCACCTTCTCCATCATGTATTTGGGTGGCTCGCTGCTACCATACACCTTCTCATTGATCTCCCAACCGAAGTCGTATTTGGTGAACTGTTGGGAAGCCACTCCTTGTGCGTAGTGCTTCATCTGACGCGTGGAGGCTCCGGAGGGCAGGTGTCCCATGATGACGGGGATATCAGTGAAGTCGAGACTCTCCACGTTCACTCCGGACACGACGAAGTACGCGTTGGAGCACACGTTCTTGCAGCCGATCTCCTTCTCGCACATGGCGCCACCTATCGTCTGCACTACCTCCTTGTTGGGCTTGAACTGCCCATGGCCCAGCTCATGGTGTAACCCATGGTGCAGGGGACTGTTCGGAGCGAGCATCCTGAAGACCGGGCTGCGAACTTGGGACATGTAGACCATCGGAGACATCGCGTGCATCATGATGATCTTCGAGTTGTATTCGGGACGAGTGGAAGCCAACGCGAAGAACACCGTAGCGCCTTGGTTGTGGCCGACGTAGTAGAGTTTCTCCTGGCCCGAAGTCCTCAAGGCGAAGTCTATCATTGCTGGTAAATCGTGAAGAGCGATCTCGTCGGTGCTGAACTGCCAGAAATCAGCCTGTGCTGGGTGCTTGCTGACGTGGCGACGGGAGTATTTGCTGCCGCGAGAGTTGCCCAGCCAGACGTCGTAGCCAGCGTCGGAGAGTAAGTAGGCCAGGGACTTGCCAGGCCCCATGAGCAGCCAGTCATCGGCGCTTCCCATGAGACCGTGCATGAGGAACACGACGGGTCTCGGTGTCACAGTTGCTTCCCGCTGAGGAATACGGAACAAAGTGACCCAGTAGCCGTCATCAGTCTTGATGGTGTATTCCTCTACCGGGTATTGGTTCTTCCTCAGCAGCTGGGTGGCGTTATCGTGAGCTTCTTCGTTGGCAGTCTGAGCGGCGGCCTCGTACGCTTCATGGAACATCATCTTGTCTTCTTCGCTGACGTGATGCAACGTTTCGTATGCACCAGCGAATATCTTCTCAATGTCTTCCTTCTGGACGGGAGAATTGGAGCGATTGGGGACTTTGATACCGTTCCAGGTGATGACTTTCCAGGACGGCAGCATTTGACCTTGTCTATTGTATTGTTTCATGCCTTGGACGTTGGAAGTGTAGACGGGCGCTACATATTCGTTAATCCTGATGTTTTCGTGAGATTTGCTCTCGCTGGATGTGGAGTCAGACTGCTGGCCTTGGTAATGTTGCTTTTTGTGTTGCAGGGTCTTCTGATGCTTCTGGTTTTGATGTTGCTGAGCGGACTCGTTAGACTCCTCAGACTTCTTATATTGCTCTTGACTGTGCTGGTGTGTCCACCTCTGTTGAGCGTACTGGTTTTGTTGCTCAGAGCTCTGTTTGAGTTGCTCATAATTCTGGGACTGTAACTCAGGGTTCTGAGTCTGTTGCTGGTTCCACCGTGGGCTCCATTGGTTCTCCTCCTGGCTTGAGGCAGCCTGCTGCTTCTCAAGGTATTGCTTGTACTGCTGGTTGATATATTCCAGAGGCTGGACGATGAGGCCTTCCATCTGCTGGACTGGCCGTCTGAAGATGTGACCGGCTCCGTCCCGGGCCAACGCAAGGCAGAGGAGTAGGTATGCTGCCTTCATTGTTGTGAATGATGGCGCTGATACAAACCGACCGAGTTTTTATACAGTTGTTTTGCGAGTCAAGCGGTTTGGAAGAGTGTATAAATAAAATTAAAACGCTGAGCGCTCAATTAGCGTTGTTCGATTTCGTTAATGTATAATTTTAACATCGTAATTGCGAAAACATGACAAGAATGGGATATACTCTTGCCCTATCCCTCCCTTCTTGTATTGAATAAGACCACACTATATCATTCCGCGACTGTTGTAAAAGGCGACTAGGGGAAAAGTATCAGGAGCCTAGATGGACAGCAGCATACCTATTCTATCCACAACATCTTACTGCGATTACCAATCCGCATACATGCATGATGGTTCCTACGAAAAGTCTCATTTGGCGGTCTATGTCTCGTCCAGCAGAGGACTATATGTTATATTTTATTGGAAACATGTTAACATGTTAATGTTTTGGTTTAGAACTTGATTTGATTTCGTGATATGCATCGATTAATTTAACAAGACATCGCATAGACAACAAATATAGTAATGAATTTGTGCCGCTTAAACTAGGTGCTCACCTAATACTGTTTGATAGACAAAGTCACACACACGTATTCATATCAATACGAATATTATAAAAGTTATTTTGTTTGTCCTTCCTTTACGTCGTAACGGATAGCTGAAGAGCCGATAAAGGACAGGCTACTATATATCCTGATCGCGCAAATTGGTCCCGAGGGATATATTTCGCATTTTTTTATAGTGAGCATTTTATGCATTGTTCGTTTTTTCACCGGATTCTTTCAGCTATTACAATAAATAGAGTACTGCCTGCTCTGTTAACAAATTCCTTGAGTATGTCTGACCAATTTATCATTTATACATTCCTTCTGTTACAAAAAATATATCTTCACCTTCATCTCACGCTAAGCTCAGATGGAAAATGTACTCCACTAAGCAAAGCAAGCCTCAAGTCATGAGGCGCTGCACTGGGCACTGGCTATACATATCTTTCATTATCTTTCATTACAAACACAACAAACTAAACCGAATCTTTCAGAGGTATCGTCAGTACACGATCTGCTGCTGGACATTCGAGCGGCCCTCATGCATGCACAGAAAAAATACAACATATCTCAGCATATTAGTTGGGGGTCGATATCAGGCATACATACTTTGTATCCACAAAATATGTAGACGATATTTTAGTGTTTACCATGACACTCTAACATAATTTGTGTGCGTGGGCAGAAGTTACTTTTGTTGATCCCGCCATCGCCATTCAAGTGCCGGTCAAACAGAATAACGGCAAAAGTATGTTTCAAATTCGGCCTGCACTTGTACACTATTTAAAAATCAAGTAATAATCTAAATATGTTTAGAAAAATACAAGAATTACATTTATGCATTTAATTTAATTCTACAAAATCATTCTTTTTGTACTAAGTGACAGCGTCAAATGTTATTTTATTGATGCCATCTTTGTTTTCAACGTTAAGTCTTACCCGTTTCGTACGTTTTATATGTTTTTATACAAATAAACGAAACCCAAATATACAAAAATGGTAACTAAGTCACTTTTATTTGACAATGATATTTTAAAATTATAAGTGTACAAGACTACCTTGGCTCGATACATTCGCGGAACGTGTCATTTACACCCGTATATCATGAGTACCTACAACTTAAAAAAGTTTACGCTACCGGTTTTCGTATTCCCCGAAAAATACGACTTGGGAATATTCAAACGAAGAGTAAATAGGCAACGCGTAACATCGTCAACCTCATCGTCACTTACCATCAGGCGAGTACCGTAGTACTGTCGAGCACGAGCACCAGGTTTATGCGGGCCATATTCAAAATAAGTGTCGTCGCATCTATATTTATTCAATCGATGGGAGTACCTAAATATTTCGTGTCAATCGTTTTCGCTGCGTTGCGCAAAAAATGTGTTTTGTTTTGAACTAAAAATTTTATGTTATTTGGCTTCATGTGATGTTGGCTATGTAATAACCGCAACGTCGCTTGTTTGTTTTTAAACCCCCAGCGCAAAAAGAGGGGTGCTATAAATTTGACGCCAATGTCAGTGTGTCTGTCTGTGTGTTTGCTCTTATCCATGGCTTTGGGTAGGATTGAAGTTACAATTTTCATAATCTAGGTATATGAATAAACCTTTATGTTTCTTATACTAGCTTTTGTCCGCGACTTTATCCGCGTGGACTTTTGAATTTACTACTACTCTCCCATCTCTGCTACTACTTACAACTACTCGTTTGATTGTTTTATGTATGATGGGTTTGCACTTGGCCTTCATTTCAACTGAATGTAAGCAAAATGTAAGTGACGGCATGGATCCAAGTTGGAATGTAAGCGTGCGAACCCCAAATCCTCAAGCTAATGAGGTGCTGACTCTACTACTTTTTATACCGAAACACAACAGTGCTATTAACACTTTTGTTTGGTGGCAGACTTATTTAACATGGCGGTAGCTAGTCAGGCTGAGGTATAACTGCGGAACCGCACCCACAGGCCCCAACCTCCTGCTGCTAGCGGAAGTACCAACCACGGCCATATACCTGTCACGCCTGCATATCACCACCACCATGCAGGACGTCACAGAATACATAAAACCGAAGTCCAACTATCTCGTGAGGGTGGAGCAACTGGAGTCACGCCACGACACATCCTTCAAGTCGTTCATGGTGCGAGTGGGGAGGACTTCTGGCCGATAGGCGTGGTGTACCGTCGCTTCAGAGGGAGGATAGCGACCAACACCCCCAGAGCGGCGCACGAACGTGCTTTATTAAATAAAAGTAGAATATAGGTTTTAGATTATTATTATTATTATTGTAGTGTGTAATAGTGTACTTTATTTTAATGTATGTATATATAATTATGGGTCTTTGTTGCCTGAAATAAATGAATAATAATAAAATAGAAAATACCACTAACCAAAATTTACTGAATAGAATAGCTATAAAATAACGCCTTATAATTTCTAAATTGTGCATCATTGATATCTGAACTTTGTATATTCTCATTAATAATACCTCATTAGCAACTTAAACAACGTATTGTACACTAAATATTTGACGTTCTTCGAGAACAAAAAATCCAAACTAGAAAACCCTTCAGACTTGATGAGATGAGCGCTCACAACACTGCGAAGATGGCGCTGGAGGGTTTTCACATCCCTGGGGCTTGCGAGCAGGTCGGAGCTGCTGTAAAACAAGCTGATGGGAACCGTAATGTGATTCAATGAGTATTTCAAAGGCGTAGGTATGCCGTAGATCCTCAAATTATTAATCAGCCCATGGTCAAACATGCGAAAGTTTTCCGTATGCACCAGCTGTCCGTAGTGCAGGAACTGATGAGCTGATCCACCAGCCGGGACGTGAGCCAATACATTGGACAGCGTCGTCAAATTATACTGCTTCAAATTAAAACCTGATGTCAGGAACATAGGGTTCTCGCAAATGATATCCGATAGTGGACCTTCGCCGCACATTGTTTTTTTCAGAATACGCATCAAAGCTTTGTCTGGGGCAAACTCTTTGTCCCCGACTGATCCCCCTGCGGCCAGCAACCTAATCATGGGTGACTTCACATGTCTCATGAAAGCCATCGGAGACAGTGCGGCCATGAACGAAATCTTTCTGTTGTACTCGACTCTTTCGGACATCATCGCGAAAAACGCCGAGGTCCCTTGCGAATGGCCGATGTATTTGATGACGTCCTTTTCGGTTATCTTCAAAACGTGATCGATAATAGCTGGTAGATCGTAGCACCCGATTTCGTGAAACGAGAACGCCCAGAAGTTATCATGCGGTGTCTTACTTAAACGGGAGTATTTGTTGCCGCGAGCGTTTCCCAGCCAAACGTCGTAACCTTCTTTCGCTAAAAGGAATGCTAAGCCAAATTTAGGGCCGGTCAACACGAAATCATCAGAGCTACCGAGTAGACCATGCATTAGAAGCACGGGAGGTCCAGAATTCGGTATCCTGAAAACAGTGAGCGAGTATCTGTCTTCGGTATCCACTTCGTATTCCTCCAACGGATAGTTGTGTCTCATAATTATGTCAACTGTGTTCAGACTTAAATCTGGATTGGAAAGACCGTAGTAAATCAGGTTGATCATTTCGTCTGTTAAAAAACGGTCAATAGGCTTTATCAATTTGGGAAGAGAAGCCGCCGGCATGACCTGAGGTAAATCTTGCATTAAGGGTATAAATTTTTCGCCAGACTCGAATGTTTCCATGTTAGAGTCGTTAAATCCATTCCAGGTTCTGTATATTTTGGACAGTTTTTCTCCATGGCTTGGTATTATAACGAAGTTGAGGAGCAGTACTAAAATTTGAGTGTTCATGATGGCACGTTAGTCAGAGATAAACTGAACCATGCAAGCATTGGCTACATGATTGTTATTGAATTAAGACAATAGTGTGAGATGTTGAATGACTACATTATCAATAGAAGTACAAAATAATTCAATTATAAACAAATAATTTGATCAAACACACATTGTAATTTTTGTAGGTACTTATTTCGGCAGGTCATTTTCTCAATATAGCCCGTCTAGCTGACCTGTGTTTTAAATTATGTAGTTTCCATAAACAATATTATTTATGTACGTGATAAAACCCGGAATCAGTTAGCTGAAGTGGCAATGGGTAGGCCACATCATACACCCACATCGAAAAACCAATAACCAATAAAAGTTATCGAGTGGCGACCACGTACCGGGAAACGTATACAGAGCCGTCCCCCTACTAGATGGACCGACGACTTAGTTAAGGTTGCGGGGAGTCGCTGGAGGCAAATGGCTCGGGACCGGTCAATGTGGCATACCACGGAGGAGGTCTTTGTCCAGCAGTGGACGTTTCCCGGCTTATGTTGAAATCAGTCAAGAAAAGAAGAGGAAGACTGATACGAAAGTATGGATGAATTGTGTAAAGACATAATGATATACATAAATGTCAAAGGTATTGAGATAGCGGATGATAGTGGAATGAGTGCAAGAAGAAATGTGCCGACTCCGCTCTGAGTGGGATAAGGATAGAAAGATTATGAGGGAGGCAATAGGAAAATGAGATGGAATTAAAATTCCGCTCACTGAGATATGGGCCTATATGGGCCGCCATCGTTTTAAGCGGCACTGTAATGTCATTTTTTGATTCAAATAGCAAAGGAGAGAGACAAGTGTTGTTTTAGGATTCCCTCAAAAGGAGCCTTTTAGGTTCATTTTGTTGTTCATTCATCAGGCACATATGACTTCATTAGAGTTAATTCTTGCCCCATTGTTACAAATACCATTTGTGTCAATACAGTTTTCTTGTTTTACAAATGAGTCAAGATAAATTGTGATTTTATCACATGCGTTGGTGGTGTAATGGTCAGCATAGTTGCCTTCCAAGCAGTTGATCCGAGTTCGATTCTCGGCCAACGCAGTGTTTTTGTTTTAGAAATATATAAAACTCATCATCAGAATCATGAGATTTTTTGGGAATATTCAAACTAGAGAGAGAGATCCTACACCTGTCGCACAGGGCTACACCATATTATTGTCAATTGTTTTGGTCAATAATTTGTAATAATAATTTTTAATTCTCATAGTAAATTGTATCTGGTCTCCACGACACAGGCTCAGCCTAGTGTGGAGGCCGCAGTGTATCAAAGTGACTTTTTTTAAATGAGATAATAAATTATTTGTATTTGTATTAATAAATATTTTTGAATTTTGAAACTCAAAAAAACTTTTTACGCCAATATACTACGAGGGGCATACCGAAAAGATCGGTAATCGAGTACTTTCGATTTAATTAGATTAAAAACTCTTTTTGATGAATAAACACTGGTTAGTTGAAAATCGAAAACAATTGACAGAATTAAAAAAAAATTTTTTTTAAAGAACAATATCAGTTTGAAATTGATAGGTCGATAAAAAAATGGAGCTTACAAGAGAAAGTTTCCGTGCCATAATTTTTTACAACTTTCGACGAGGATTATCTCAGGGACAATGTCTCGCTGAGCTTATATCTATATTCAAGAGTGAAGCGCCTAGCCAGACGACAATATATCGCTGGTATTCTGAATTCCGGCGTGGACGTGCTTCTCTTGGCACCGTACCTTCCACAGGCCGGCCAAAAACAGCGGTTACACCAGAAAATGTCGCTGTTGTGCGCCGAATGATACAGGATGACCGACATATTACATATGAGCAGATTCGGGCTACTTTAGGGATAGGTATGACTGCGATACAAACTGTTTTACATGGTGAACTGGGAGTGAGAAAGCTAGTTTCCCGCTGGGTGCCCCATAATTTGTCCGAAGAGCAAAAGGCGGCTCGTGTCAATTGGTGCCGGTCTACTCTGCAACGCTTCAACGGAGGAAAGTCAAAAGCAGTTTATAACATTGTCTCTGGTGATGAATCATGGATCTATTCATATGAGCCAGAAAGAAAGCATCAGTCGGCTGTCTGGGTCTTCGCAGGTGAGATCAAGCCAACAAAAGTTGTCCGCTCTCGCAGCGTATCGAAGAAAATGGTCGCTTCGTTTGTCGCGAAAACAGGACATGTAGTCACAGTTCCCTTAGAGGAACGGAGAACGGTTACCGCTGATTGGTATACAACGGTTTGTTTGCCACAGATGATATCCGAACTCCGTAGAGGTAACCCGAAACGACGCATAATCCTCCATCACGATAATGCGAGCTCTCACACCGCTCAGAAAACAAGCGAGTTTTTGAAGCAGGAAAACGTTGAATTAATGGATCATCCTCCATACAGCCCTGATCTGAGTCCCAATGATTACTTTACATTCCCTAGAATCAAAGATTTATTGCGTGGTCAGCGGTTTCAAGGTCCAGAAGAAGCAGTGGAAGCATACAAATCGACGATTTTGACCATGTCAACTTCGGACTGGAATTGCTGCTATAATAATTGGTTCGAACGAATGCAAAAGTGCATTAACTGCAACGGAGAATACTTCGAAAAGCAATAAAAATAAATTTAGTTATTTCCTGTATGTATTGTTTTATATTCCCGATCATTTCGGTATGCCCCTCGTACTACAAGTGTACTTTCGGTATACATTCAAGAAAACTGGTTTTATAATTTTGGTACAGCGTTGTGCACAGAAGAAAGAGTTAAATAAACAGCTAATACGTACAGTGATCGCATAGCTGCTGCCCATCTACACAAATAGGATGCAGGTGGCTCGGGACCGGTCGATGTGGCTTACCACGAAGGAGGCCTATGTCCAGCAGTGGACGTTTCCCGATTGATGATAATGATACAAATACATACATATAAGTATTCACGTGGCTAATTTGAGAGTATACAGGTCTAGCATGTTTTACGGAATGTCAAACTTGCGTCAAGAGACGCACAACTTCAGTCGGGGCGTCACGCGACACACCACTATGTCACTCCTCCCGGATCGCTCCTATACCTCAGGAACAGACTCAGTTATGCGTTAAGACCTCGCGAATCTTCCGCTATAAGCCCAGGGTGGCCCGGGCCACTTCGGACTAATCTATAAATACCTTGACTCCTAGAACATACAATTTAAATTCATCTAGTCTTTTTTCCACATTCTGCTAGTATATATATTCATTGTATTAGCTTCGATGGTTATTTGTAGCAAATAGATAATAATAAAAACTAATATAAACATGTAAATTACTTTCTACTGTAAGACGTCATCGCTTAATTAAATTCGTGCAATCTCGCTGACAGACGTGCTTGTACATACCTGCTAAAACAGCTGTCGTGCAAAAATTAATGTGGCAACAATGGCAATGACTCAATTCATTAGCAAATCAGTTTTTAGGCTTCTAACTATCAACAATAGACAATTTAATTGTCCGGTCTCTCTGTCCGTTTCGTAAACCAAGTTTATACACAAATGCATTCTTCCGTTTTGAACGAAACTCTGCTTGTATATTTTGGGGATCCCCCTAAAAATAAATCAGCGGCTGATGAGTCATAATATGCCAATACATATACGAACGGAACCTTTCACTCCTACACACACTATTTGAGTTGGTACTATGATATGAAAACAGGTTTTCCCTATTTTTGAATCATTATTTCACGGTGTTGTTAGTCATACCTACTTGGAATTAGAAATGTGAATTTGTTGGTTTGTCCTTCTTTTATGCAGCATGGATCCAGCTTTTTCCACCGTATCTGTGGTCTAGCTAGTAGCTACGCGGTTGGACTCACAATTCAGAGGTCCCGGGTTTGATTCCTAGTACTCGGTTTGGTTGGTGGTAGGGTATTTACTGTGTCCGCTTGGCTACCACCATGTTACCTTGCGGCTGCTGTGTTCCGGTCAGAAAGGTAGCATAAATACCATCGGCTCACTAGTTTTCCTTAGAGAATGCAAGGAATCAAAACCTATAGGGTACTTCCCATTGACCTACATTCCTGAAATTTAGCAAGAGGCAAGGTCTTGCAAGTACAGGAACAAATCGGAAAAGTATGTTTTAATTATACATCATTCCTTGATTTCTTCTGGGGCACCTAAATATTTACGATTTTCAGTATGTTAATTATTCATATTCTGTACAGAGCCCTTGGTGCGTGAGTCCGACTTGCACTTGACCTGTTTTTAAAAATGCTGTTATGACTAAATTTCGTTATTATATTATTAATAATATAAAAACTATTTTATCCCCAACAGATTATTAGTTGACCTTATTTATATTACTTTGCATATCATAACTTTCAAAAAGAACTAGAAATCGACTTCAACTGCCCTAAAAGTCTACCACACGGGAAGCACCAGCTTTCATTTAAAAAAAGAATCATCCAAATCGGTTCACCCAGTCAAAAATTCGGAGGTAACAAACATTTATCTAATACACACTTCACATTCCCCATCTCAAAAACTACTGAACAGATTTTGATGAAACTGAATGCTCAACTATGTCATTTTATTTTTACTTTAAACACAAACACTAAAGAATCTACAAACAGAACATAAATTATATCCCAGGATTGAAATAAAAGCAACATGTTGTGAACAGATCTTATATTATTTACATCTTAAAAGTAACTGAATGTTGAAGTTTTTGAGAAGAGGTGACCTGCTGAATCTGGACTTTAGACCTGAAATAAAACAGTCTCAACTGTAAATCTTGCATGGCCTCCATGGTACATGGTGGCTAGTGATCATGAGCCTTCCTTATTGGTCATCACAAGAACCACTTTCTAGGAGGTCATTTATTATTTATTCTTTTACTTTTTCCACAGTTTAGAGACCTCTAGTGATATATGGGGATGGTCAGACCAAGTATAAATTGACCAGAAATACCCAAAAATCTAATTTCAAATGTCTGTACTGATTTTTCATTCCCTATGGTAGAACATACATATTGACTATATTTATTTACCAGTTATTTATTAATGTACTATATTGTAGCAAATTAACATACTTGATTTGATACCAATAAATAATATTTTTTCACACAAAATATGATTGGGGTGTACAAATGGGGGTGCTAAGGCGGGACTTTGTTAATGAGAAGATATTAGCAAAGGATTTATTGTCTGTGATAGCAAGTTCTGTATGATTGCTCACCTGTTGTCGTCGGACGTCGACCTACATAGTATATTTGTATGTAATATGAACAGAATTATACGAAATCATCACATTTTGCTGAAAATGTAGAATAGAAATCAAACAAACCTCATTTTGAACTGTTTGCGCTTATGTAGTGATAGAGGATTACAAGTAGGAATATAGATACTCCGAGGATGTTGGAGAAAACAGCCAGTTGGATATCCGTTATCATTTTGTGGTTTTCTGCAAAAATAAAGAAAATTCCTAAAGGTTTCTCGAAGCTGTGATGACACTGGAATGTGAGGTTATGCTTGCAAACTACCATAAATATATTTCATGGATGTTTTTACGGTTTAGGTCGATGCCATTTTTAAATACTTACTTTTAACACAATCTAGTGTAATTTAATTGTAATCTTTCAGTTTTTATCCACGTACCGGAACGAATAACACGTCAGTAGTAAACAGTCGTAGAGAATATAGACCTAATGTAGACAGATTAGGTAATTTAGGTAGGTATGATAGACCTTAGACCAAAGAAAAGCATTTTTTGAGGCACCATAGACAATATAAACTTGTACACTGAAATACCACTGTCAGTCAATGTCAAGTGAATTTGTTTTAGAGCTGCCAGTCGGTACAAAAAGGTCCAAAGTAGCTACTTTAAAATGATGGTACAGATTTATTGTTATTTTACTTTTGTCACAGCCCGGATACTCCACAGAATCTTTTTGAATCGACCAGATTACGTCACGTGACGTTTGTACACCTCGCGGGGATGTCGCGAGCTATCATTTGTAAAATAATATTAATTTTTATGATTTATAAATATGACCTAATTATAATTATTATCATCACTATATAAATGCAAGAGTGTTTTGATTATTTTCTTTTTTGTTGTGCCATAATTTGGTACTATATGCCATTTAATATGCCACAATTAATTAAACAAGGTTTATTATTATTTAAATGAATTAGATTATTTATTCATCACAGTCAATATCAAATGAACTGTTACTATCCTCCCTCGTGCTTCACCTCATACACTGGCTGCTATTCATACCTGTGTCAACCATTACTTGGTTAAAAAGAATAAGAAGGTAGAAAGAATCTAGATTTAACCAATTTGTAGCTTTTTACGATGCATGTATCTGGCAACACACACATGTGATTTAAAAAAAGGAGCTTTGTGAAATTTTATGTTTTGTTGTTTGTTTTTTACCGATTGAATAGAAACTTTCCATGTAATTACTAAAATTACACCCTTGTGACGCCCGATGAAACAACAGGCTACAGTTTTACATGATAATATACTGTGCTAACGTCGACAATGTATTTATCTTCGATTGGGTCTAGTTTACTTCTTTACGATGTCAACGGTTGGGATTTAAAAAAATCTTATGGATGCTATGAGGGTCTTCTGAGGGATATATCATGGAGCGACGACTCTAAATACATGCTCCAAGTAAGTAGAAACCTTATAAGTCACGTTAACATTGTATAGAAATATATATTTGTAAGTAGGTACGTATACTCATTAGGACTACTGTGTGGGTGTGCCAAGTATTACATTGTTCAGAATCAGTGACCCAAATTAATATGAAATGAGTGTTTGTGAAATAAAGACCCTAACCCAGAGGCTCTAAATATTTTTTGTAGCAAGGACAGCTCGCTACTAGGTTTTAAGGTCCAATAAATATCTTTTAAATGTCAAGGTTGCAGTCCAATGTCAATTCAATATTCATTTATGAGCCTCACCAGCTATTATCTCTGGATTCTGTCAATAGCTAATAGCCCGTTTATTTATCTCAAGTAGTGTTGTCACATGTCATAGGTCGTCATGGACCACCTTTGGTCTATGGCAGGAATCCCTACACTGTGTATGTGGAACAGGGAATCAGTTACATTTGTCATTAAAAAAGGTATGGAATAACATTAGGAATAAAATGGTATTTTGGGTTAATGTTCTTAAAAGTTTGGAATTGGGTGGTCTACAGACTTATATATTGGAGTACTTTAAACTAAGGCCACTATAAAAATCCATAGTTTCAAATGATACAAGTTGAATATTTTTTGCATTGTTTATTTTTGCTTTCTCAATTGCAGATAAATGCAAAAGGATTGATGGAAATCCTCAGCTCGTCAGACCACGATGTACGCAGCTTACAGCACATCCCTCTCAAAGACACATGGTCTGGAAGCTTCCATCGAGAAGGCCACAGAAACATTGGCATAGGAACCAAAAGTGGTAACGTGATGATTTGGGACACTAAGAACAAAACTATCGTTAAAACTTTTCCAACCCCACCACAACAATCATGCGTAAATCACGTTAGCTTTAATTCCAAAAACACAAGTTTGGCGGCGACAATGCAAAATGGTGAAACCATAATTTATGGATTAGTGTCTAATATCCCGGTCTTGACTGTGAAGCTGCATTGCTCTAAAAGCATCTCTGCTATGAAATTCCATCATGATTCACGGTCCCTGCTTGGTCTAGCAACTGATGAAGGACACCTAGTTATTCGGGATATCTCAACGAACAAAGACAAAATTTTCTTTGAAAATATCCATGCTTCGCCAGTTAGTGATTTCTGCTATTCCCAAGTAAACAAAGACGTAATGTTCTCATGTGGATACGATAAAAACATGCATGTTTATGATGTAAGACTGCAAAATGTTGTTTCAACAATTCGGACATCACACACTCTTACTTCTGTTTCTATAAACACTGATTATTTCATTGCTCTCGGAAGTAAAAATGGGACAGTACTGATTTACGATTTGAGGGATGTAACATCTCCTTTCAAAGTCTTAAAAGGACAGGAGGAAGAGGTACGAAGAGTAGCATTCCAACCATCAAAAGTTAAACCATACTCAAATGATGTGAGTCTTCGTGACACAGAGACTGCAGCGTCTCCCAAAAATCAATCTCCTCAGAGTCGTCAATCAGATATGTTGTACTATGTCAATGATTCACCACATAAGGTCACTCACGAACACAGCTGCAATGAAAATAAGGATGATTCATTTCTTGCTATGATGGGCTTTAATAAATCTGTAGATGAAGATGCAGACAAATCATTTGATAATAGAATGAAGCATGACTCAAGAAACAATCAAATGGAAAGGGAAAAGAATTTAAATAAAGTATCTACACCAATTAATAGCAAAATTGGTGACTTCGCTATGCCTTCACCTTTGTTTCCTGTAAACGGAACACCTGAAATTGTCAGGGTGAATAATGTAAGTGTTAAACAAGAGAATGACAAGGATGAGGAAGTATTGGACTCAAAGGTATCGGAAGATTTGATGAATCAATTTAAGTCTTGTATTTCTGAAGTGGCAGACGACAATAGGAACTATTTTCTTCACATCATGATGTTGTTGACAAAGCAAAAGTTGTTTTTAGAAAAAAGATTGTCGACGATGACTGAACAAATGGACAAACTGATTGAAAACCAAGACATGTTAATTGAAAGTAATAGAAAGCTCACATTAGAAGTTGATTTTTTGAAAAATAAAAGACATATTTTTTAAACATGGAAAGAATCTCAGTCGGTATCAAAAATGTTGTTTTATTGTATTTTATGTTGTCTCGTATTATAAAAATGAATTAAAAATAATAGTAGTAATGTATAACATTCCCTGTTAATAAAAAATAATGTGCCAAATAATTTTAAAGCCAGTGTTTAGTTAAAATGAAATGTGCCATTAATTGTATTGTATTTAAAGTGTCCTGTGTGTTATTTAATTATGTTCAGTAAAAATATGGCTTTGAATTATTTTTATTAATTTTATTTATGTTCATAGTATGTAAGTAAGTAGTATTGTAGCCAAATTTAGACATGCCAAAGATCGACACATGGTTGGACGTAATGGTACGCGGTATCCCTTAGTGGATGAAGTTATGCCCAATGAGATCCTGGACCAATGGTCTGATTGGTGGTTCTATTGGTGATGGTGGTGGTGATGTTATCTAGGTGGCCAAAGGAGTGGGTGGTAACAAAAACGAAAAATGGAAGCACCTAGAATTTTTTTAAATATTTAATAATGTAGTGCCTAGATGAGTCAGTTATGGTAGTGCAACAAGGCTGAGCATCGGGAACTCGACACCTTGTTGCTGGTCGATTGCTCGTTCATAAATAATTCATTGCTTTTCATTAACGAGCAAAATATACTTGTAGTAAAATATAGTTAAGTGAGGCTGTTTTCCCTAGCTTTAGCGGGAATTTGCTTGTTCATTCGTAAAAATGAATTTGTGTTTTCGTGCATAACGCCAGGTACTTTGTGATAACGGCAGTCGGCACATAAGCTCTATCTAATAAACTAAATGATCTTCATATTTAATCAATTTATAATACGTAGGTACTTGCTTTTTTTTTACCCTCCACTACGTCTGCAGGGACTTTCAGAATGTGTCCCCCAAAATCACCTGAAAGTAGACAATAGGTAGACAATGTCCTTTCTTGACCCTACAATCCTTATAAAAAATCGAGTCATTCCATTGAATTTGTAATTCAATAAGTCATTTCATAGTCATTGACATGACTCTCCGTCAAAGAATATAATCTCTCCGTTACGAACGTGACAAAGCACGAACAAACAAACTAGCATTTGTTGTATTAGACGATATTAGTTTACATACAAAAGTACCTAAGACGAAAAAAACTTTTTTTGGAAAGTAAAATATTGAAGAAAAAGACCGAAAAGATTAAAAAAATGTATGATGGGTTTGTTCTTGGCTTTCATCTCACCTGATGTTAAGTGACGATAAGGCCGTTGGATGGTAAGCGGTAACCCAGAAGCCTCAATGAGGCGCTGCTATTAACACTTCTGTTTGGCGGCAGACTTAGGTAACTGCAGGTGCTGGCAGATCGCCAGGCGGACATAGAAAGTGCCCTACCACCAACCAAACCAAGTACTGATAGGAACTCCCACTGTGGATTGAACCGGGGACCTCCGGAGTGTGAATCGAACATTTAGCCACGGAGGCGGTTATAAAACAAAAATAAACTTAACAAATGGCTGTAATGTTTAATGACCATTGCCTATTCTGCAAATTGCAAAGAACACAATCGTTGTGTTTTTGGTAATGTTTGGATATAAATCAAATGAACTAAACGCATTCTCCAGCAAAATGTCTAGGGCACGTCTAGGGATATAAGTCATTAACAAAAACAAAACGCATTTGTCAAAAGCGCGGTGAAACAGCCGCACAAATATTGAAATCGCCGTTGAATTTTTGTAAAGAACATGGGAGAGCTGACGGCAACAAATTTATTTGAAGCACAAACAATATTCGCAGACCACAAGGACCTTATTCATGATGTCGCATACGACTTCTATGGGGAGAGAATGGCGACTTGCTCTAGTGACCAATACGTAAAGGTAGGTTAGCTTTGTTATTTGCATGATTCTTGTTATTTTAACAGATTTACGCCTTAATATTTTGCAACTAGTTGTGCAAATAAATGACGCGGGTGTTGTGGCCTGAAAAAATATCATATGTACTGGTTTCATAAAATAACGAGCAACATTGGTGCACTAACATGAATTTTTTAGCTCTACATCTACAACAACTTGATCGGTTGTTGTGCCCAACGAAGGAAGTTATATTGAAGTATACCTGGGCTTTGGAATAAATAAGTATATAGTATTTGTTGTAACGTATTCTTTTTATTGTAAAAAAAACATTCCACTTCGCTTTTAATCTGGTTGAAATTATTTAGTAGAAAGAACAAGACAAAGTCGTAAAAGGTATATGTTAGGGTGCTGAGAAAGAGAACTGAAGCGAGATATTTTCGACACCATTTTTATTTGGGCAGGGGACAAAATACAAAGGGACAAAGTAGCCAGTACTAAATAGAATTAAATATTGTGTTATGTTATATTTATGTCACTTAGTTTGGCACTCTTTTATATGTCTAATGAAATAAATACATTTATAATTATTATTATTTATACAATTTGGTTTTGGCTTTAGAATAAATCATTTCACCCCATGGGTGTTGTAAATGGTGACTAAGAGCAGCAGAAGTGTTTAGGAATAGGCAGCAGTATCTACCTATATAACAATATCATACTGTGATCACCAATTCCTCTGCCAAGAATGGTGATTACAGCAAATTTCACTAAAGAAAATCCAACATGGATATCTATGACAGAGGCTCATGTCCATCAGATGACGTTAATCGTTCAATTATTACGTAACCAGATTTACTACAAGTATTTACTAACCCCCCCCCCCCCCCCCCCCCCCCCCCTGTCAGCAAAAGTATTCAAAGCTCTAACCATAATCATAATAATATTTATGCTTCTTTAACTTTTAGATATGGGATTCGGATGGGCGTGGTGGCTGGCGCCTCACTGGTAGCTGGAAGGCCCACCATGGTTCTGTGTGGAAGGTGACATGGGCTCACCCAGAGTTTGGTCAGGTCATTGCTACGTGTTCTTTTGATAGAACTGCTGCTATTTGGGAGGAAGTTGGTGAGTTTTTTCTGCTCTTGTTTATCTGTACACAAAATAGAGAGTATAAAGAATTACTGTCTCTAGGGCTATAATGAAATAACGTATAACAAAATTATCTCAAAAATGACTGAATGGCTAGTTTTTATAGAATAATGCTATTTATTGCCTGACATCAATTGCTTCATCAGCTGTAATGAGGGGAACTTTTGTCCAACAATGGACAGATAGACAGTTCAGGCAACAAAAACACTCTAATATAGGCTATTTGACTGGTTTTTTGGATCAATCTCATATTATTCAGTAGAGTTTAAGGAACCCAGAAAAAGTTGTATTTTTCAATTCTGGTACATATTTACTGAAAAATGTTGAATCAAAAATTCAATATTTAATGAGCGCGCCAAAACGCTAATTTGACAATATGGGTCTGCGATGGCTTCGGTGACGTCACTTGCCTGTACTATAATCGGTGGTACATGTCACCCACATACATTTGTGCAAACAAAAGATAAAAGTGCAGTTAAATTTACATGAACAGAGTGATTTATATAAATGTTATTATACTTACTTTGCTGTCTTCACATTTTTTAGCTCCGAAGCATAAAAATCGGGATTATTTTTGAAAAATAATCCGACCATGATTGCGTCGACTTGGGGCAAGTTTCTGCTGTCTGCTTTCACAAAATCGTTGTCCATAGTGAAAGTACTTGATAAAATTTTGCGAATAAATCACACAAAAACAATACTGAACGCAGGAAAATATTATTTAAAAATTTTCGAAAGCTATCATTACAAGCACGTGAACAAGTTTACAGGCCAGTGACGTATTCATTAGACAGACCAATCAGGACCGTTTTGTGTCACGTGACAAACATCAGAAAATATGCATTTTTATTTACGGATTTTTGAATGAATAAATTATTATTTTTAATTTCCGATAGTAAATTACCATTCTTAAACTTATAATACATACTGATTACATTAATGAAAATTTTATTTTTAACATGGTCAAATAGCCTATTATAAATGTTAAAGTGAAATTGTTATTTGGATACTTTGATGCTACAATAGTACAAACATTTATGATGAAATCTGTCAAACGTCACAGGGGGAAAGTACATATCTATCATGTAAAAACAAGCTAATAATTATATTATTACTGCTTGGTTGTCTTATGCCAAGCCAAGGTACAACTAATAATCGCTTGCAAGGTGTTAGTCACCAGTAGGAATTTTTCAAATATGACGATTCAGTTTATTTTGTATTTCATGCTCCCAAAACATAGCCCACCACTTTTTTTTACTAAGGAAGTGATTGAGAGTTTTGGTGTTCCATGATATTCCTTGCATGTTTAAATGGTGTCCTCTCAAACGTGGATTGAGAGTTTCAGTTTTGTCATAGAAACAATTACACACAGTCTTCAGAGCATGTTACATCTCAGGCAGCCCCCTGACAGCTTCCAATATACTATTCAATTATCATTATTTTCAATTTTATTCAATCAATAGCAGAAACTAGTAGTGCTTAAAGTCTTGCATCAAGGCACTCTGTTAGAACATCTTGTAAAAGTCTTGTATGTCATTGAAACATTTAAAACGAATGTTTCAATCAAGTATCCATACTCGCAGAATTCCTTTAGGCTTAGGTTAGTAAATTATGATTAACAAATAATTTTAGTGAAGGAAATATTAATGAATATTTTTGTCATGCAATGTGAGCGTTCTAAAAGGTATTGTATAAACAAAATCGAATCAACATAATAAAAAGTCAATATCTTACTGTGATCAGCAACCTGCCTGTGGTGTGGTTTATGACAACAAGAAAAGTTGATTGACAGTTATTATGTTGATATGATTCATCAAAATAACTATCTCCAAAATATTTCCAGGTGACACAGCAGCTTCAGGGTCCGAGAAAGGTCTGCGGACATGGGTGAAAAGATCAAACCTGGTTGACTCCAGGACTTCCGTTACTGATGTCAAATTTGGTCCAAAGCATTTAGGTCTTCTGCTAGTCACATGTTCTGCTGATGGTATTATTAGGTAAGACACTCTAACTAATTTATTTTAATAAAAATGTGCTTGCATTTGGCCTTCATGTCATCTGATGGTGACAGTAAGTGCAAGATAGCGACATCCTCACCCAGAAGTTCAAAGTTACTGAGGCAAAGTTAGTTTATCTGACAGAACTAAACTAAGAATACAGTTAAGCTTTTTACTATTTGTATAATTTTAAGTAACCAGTTTATGTTGTCACATCTAGTAACTTTGTTTTTTTATTATTTATCTTTTGGACAGTAATGACTAACTTTATAATTATATTAATCTTATTGACTTTGATTATGTCATATAAACAAATTTATTATTATTTTGTGAAACTCTTGATACACTTTTAGAGCTATAAAAGAATAAGAAAATATGGATTTAATTGAAGATAGATTCAAAGTTAAATTCATGTAGATAGTAAAAAGTCAAATCAAAATATTATTTCAATATTTCCAGAATATATGAAGCGCCAGATGTAATGAACCTGGCACAATGGACATTGCAACACGAGATACCCACCAAAGTGTCTATCAGCTGTCTCTCATGGAACCCGTCTCTATCCAGGTGAGAGGTCTTTACATCATATGGATTAAAATTTTCACAGCATTTTAAAATTGATTTTATGCTCACTTTTAGAGTTCCATGCTCAAAAGGAAAAAAAAAAGAAACCCTCATAGGACCACTTTGGTGTTAGTCTGTCTCTATGTCAAGACCCATTTTTCTCAGGAACGCGTGAAGGTATCAAGTTGATATCAAGATCATAAATTCCACTGTAATATTTGTGTGTCACAATCTTCAGAATTTACTTGATTTATTAAATAGTGATTTGAAACATATTTATTATATCCTTAGAGTGAACCCTCCGATGCTAGCAGTGGGCAGTGACGAGCCCAACACGTCCAACGCGTCAGTCAGCGTCCAGAACGACAAGGGCAACCTCTGCAACGGGAAGGTCTTCATTTACGAGTGAGTTTCATATTGCACGCTGTTTGGGACACATAGCATTACCTATTTAGAGCAGCGAAGCTATACGACAACAAACGTAGCATGTAGAGCTTAGAGTATTGGTGATTAGGTGAGGGATATCGTCTGGTCCCATTAGTGGGAAGTTTTTGTCTCAACAATTTAATCGTACTTACAGATTTAAAACTAAAAATGCAACTAATATAATGCAAAACTTTGTGTGTTGTGCCTGAAGTTTTACACTTATATAAGGTCATTTCAAAAACAAATATGGCGTCAATAAAATGACATTTTGACTATGACGTTTTGGCTTAGTAAAAAAATGATTTTGTACAAACAAAAATTTAATTATATTATTTTTATATATGTCTTGAGATTATTACTTGATTTTTAAATAGTGTACAAGAGGACGTGGAACATTTTTATAACTATAGAAATGGCTGTAAGATCTTACGACCATTGCCTTTCCTGAAAAGTAATAATGAAAATAACAAGCATGTGATCAGATACAGCGACGCGTCGCGTCGGTGGACTCGTACGGAGTGCCTCTCGTCGGCTGTGGAGCCGGTCAACGACCTGGCGTTCGCTCCCAACCTGGGGCGATCCTTCCACCTGCTGGCCGTCGCCACCAAGGACGTCAGGATCATCAAGATCGAGCCTCTCCCGTGAGTGGATGTCACGTCATACCCAGAACAACATCTGTCATCATGCCACTCCACAAGGCCAACTTAGACATCGTAAAGGCTTAATTTTATTTATGTTTATAAGTTTGCCAAACGACAAAGTGTTGCTTTAGACTTAAAACCACTAAATTTCATAATACTTTCTTCACTAATGCCCCTAATTTTCACATTACCATGGGCTCATAACAACTAAATGTCAAATTGTCTCATTCTTAAAATAAACGAATTTATTTAAAGTTCGGCCATTGTAGCTCTCAGAGCAGCGGACTGTATGTGTAGGTCTTTCTGAAACAGGATATTCGTCGTTGAATGAAACATTGGCCAGTTTTAATCAGTATATTTGTTGACTATTTCACACTTGTAATTAAGCGGGGACTCAGTTCAAGAAGACAAAATTCAATTTATTTTTCGAGCTTAAGTACTATTTTTACTATCGCTACTAGCTATAGTGATTGCGAGCGTGCGAGAACGAGAGGTTAGGTTAGCTCTTCCCCTAAAGCGCCTGGTATCTTTGGAAGATTCCCCTCAGTAAAAAAAAAGTCTAACAATTACGGGAGCGAGACGCATCGTCCAACAACTGCGCGAGCGACAAGGATCACCCGTCCCGCTTTCGCGCTGCCGTCCGCAACAGACATATTAAGATTCGAGAGTTTAAGAAAAAAATAATTAAAAAATAATTTTGAGACCAATAAGTTTTGAGATCTGGGAATCTATATACAAATATAGTTTATATAGAAATGGAGTGCACATTGCTAATATTTAAAAAATATTAAATTAATTCTAGTCTAATTTCGACCGCAGGGCGATCCTGGTGGTATTGATAAAGAGGTAAAAATGCAGTTTAGTAGTTATAAGCCCAAAGCAAATAGTTCAAGTGAAACTGCACAAAATGTAAAAAGATCAAGTCAATTCAAAGAAAAAAAATCAAAGTATTCGTTGAAAAAGATACATTTTGCGAATTGAGATTTAATGAGATGAATAACATAATCTGTCTTAAACCGAATAAACGATGTCTATTCCAGTTTTAAACTGACCGCCTAAGGTCGGTATTGTCATTTCATTTATACTCGACTTGTCTATTCTCGTTTCAATCTACGTAAGCAGGTTATGTAGGTCCTTATTAGCCAAAGATATTTAATATTAATAGACCGGACAAAGCAAACAAACATTTTGATCCTAAACTTATTACCAATTGGTAATAAGTTTAGGATCAAACTTATTACCAATTGGTAATAAGTTACTCAATCTATTGTCACATCACGTCACGCGGCCGTACAAGACATTTGACATACGATTGACTTTTGAGATCAAAATGTTTATATGAAACGTTTCCCAATGCCCGCTCTATAACCTATTACTATATTTAAATCTCTCTGTTATTAGCCAAGTTCTAGTCGCAGTCGCATCGAATGTGCTGTGTGCAAAAGTAAACTGCGAAGATTATTATTAGAGAAATGTTATTACAAAATTTCAGATTTCCTTAATGAAAAATCATTACTTTGACATTTATATTCTTTTTTCGTACTATAATTTTGACATTTGAATTGTATATTGTAATATGTTGACATTTAAATCTTATTAACTTCATTATTTTGACATTTTGAATTGTATAAATGTAATATTTGTATGCCTAATACGTAAGAAATAGCGATCTATACCTACATCTTACTGTAATTTACCTATTTCTACAAATAAAGTACTTTGACTCTGTGTTCCCCCAGCGACAGTTCGGTGAGTTCATCGAACGGGGCTGGCGCGGGCGCGGTACGCTTCAAGACGGAGGTGCTGGCTGCGTTCGAGGAGCACTCGTCGTGCGTGTGGCGCGTCTCCTGGAACGTGACCGGCACCCTCCTGGCGTCCTCGGGGGACGACTGCTGCGTCAGGTTGTGGAAGAGTGAGTTATGCAATAACACATACACATCAACAGCCTATATACGTCAACACACAAGCCCCTGCAGGCTCAGGCTCCTACAGAGAGTGTATAGGCCATAGTCCACCACGCGGGCCCAGTGCGGATCGGCGGACTTCACATGCCTGTTCAAGACATGCAGGTTTCCTCACGATGTTTTCCTTCACCGTTAAGCAATCGGATAATGTACTTGAATTGAAAAACAATTCATAGGTACACGGCTGGATTCGAACCCGGAACCCTCAGATTGAGAGTCCGCGCCTTATCCACTTACGCCACCGACACTTCTACATTACAGCCTATATATTTCCCAACTGCAGGGGCTCAGGCCTACTCTCCTACCACGCGGACCCAGTGCGGATTGGTTGGACGATGTTTTCCTTCACTGAAAAGCCAATGTTAATGGTTTTTATCATCCGTACATAAATTCCAAATAACAAATTGGAACTCATTGGTACGAGCCAGGATTGAAACAAGACCTCGATTGTTTAAGGGCTGACGCTCTACCCCACTGAGCTACCACGGCTTTTTTTATTTTATTAACCGTGTACATGATTGCATCGTCATTCCAGTGCAATACCTGAACCAATGGAAGTGTGTGGCGGTGTTCAAGAACGAGACGATCCCCGGGGACTCCCCGCCGCTGTCTCGCCCGCACACCACCTACATGCGCCTCGCTACCATGGCCAATCCCACACACATGCCGCACCATTGACCAGTGAGTTACTATTTACGTCATCGTCGTGAATTAAACCCAAACGGCTAGTACATATATCAACCTACATCGCCCATTCCAACACAACCATGGTTGAATTTTTTGGGAATTTTATCAAAGGTTCTAAATTCATTTTGTTACTCTACAATGAAAACACGCGGCAAAAGCCGCAGGCAACCTACTAGTCCATACTAATATTATAAACGCAAAAGTCAGATGGTTTTGTTTGATTGTCCTTCCTTTACATCGCGATGGAGAGTCCGGTTGACTTTTGTAGTCAATGTAATGTTATTTATGTATGTATGTGTAAGTTTAATACGTGGATATTTTTATTCATTGGATATTTGGATTTTGTTTGCACATGTATGTATGAACGGATTTGGTACGGATTAACACACAAGATACTGTTGCGAGCTTCAACTTTCGAGGGATTAAAGAAAACATGTGTCCCAAAGTTCCGGAGTTTATTGGTAGCACAGGTCCACAAGCCAATCCTCTAAATCACGGGTCCTCCCCGACAGAGTACGTCCCTGTCTCACTGGGTCCAAGTTTTCTGCACTGAGTCCGTACCTGGATTGTACGTACAAAGTCCTTTGACACCACTGACGCCGGTCTGTCACTACTGATACCACTTGACACCACTAGTACAGTAACATTTTTACACTTCACTGTACTTTCGCTTTACTTTGTCTTCCAGTTTCCTTTTCTTCGCTTTGAATCTTTACTTACAACTGAACTGCCGCCGAAGCCCGGTCGGCGTGTTTTATATCAGTTTTTAACATTTCCAGAACCTTTGCCGTGATTGTCACCTTCCGCCGCAACTTTTGTTTACTTCAGGAACATTCTACGTTTGCCTTGAGCTATCCAACACGAAGGAGATGAGTGTTAATCCTTGTGACTTATTCGAGAACCTTCTAAGCTAGTCAATTCTTGCTACTCGACACGAAGGAGATAGATCCGCCTCTCTTTTTTACACTTTTACGCTACTCGACACGAAGGAGATAGTAGATCCGCCTCTCTCTTTCATACTCATTCGAGAACTGTCCATGCTACTCGACAGCTCCGTGATAATACTTTTTTCGCGATAGTGTTGTTGCTCGCAGAGTTGCGGACAAAAGCTAGTGTACTATAAAAAACTGTAAATATTGCGTTAATTTGTTTTTATTAGGTTTTCTAATCGCTACGAGTATGTACACTCGAGTACAATAATATGTATTCACTTTTGAACCATGTCACATTCACATTTATTTGACATTTTCTTCAACACACTGCACTTGTTTCTAACAAGCAAGGGTGAATGTGACATGGTTCAAAAGTGCAAACATATTTTTGTATTCGAGTGTACAATGTTTTTTTTCTTCAATAAAATACCGTCACTTGTAATTCGCGACAGTTTTTAAAATACCATGTACAATTTTTTGTCCAATAAAATACTATAATATGAATTGGCAACATAGCACTCTATTATTTAGCAATACTCGCGAAACAACCATCAAAACAGTCGATGTAATTAAAACTAAAAGTCTCGTCTAAAAACCAAGTGTATGCGTCGTAACAATAAGAATAAAACTCTTTTATTCGCTTAAAATTACAATCAACGTTTCGCACATGTAGAATTTTTGAAATATAAACTTCTTACAAATAAAGCTACGTCGAAAATTAACAAATGGGTCACTTCATGGGTGCGGTGCGCCTGAAGCGCTGCAGGTGCGGCGACTCTTTCATCGACTGGTTCCTGGGGTACCAGCTCACCTGATCAAACAAAATTACATTCATCATCATCAGCCGGGAAACGTCCACTGCTGGACATAGGCTTGCCTCATGGGACGCCACATCGACCGGTCTCGAGCCACCTGCATCCAGTGACTCCCTACGACTCTAACCAGGTCGTCGGTCCACCTAGTAGAGGGACGGCCTGGTAGACGTTTCCCGGTACGTGGTCGCCACTCGAGAACCTTTACTCCCACCGGTTATCGGTTCTCGAGCGAAGTGGCCTGCCCATTGCCATGGAGGAGGCATATGTCCAGCAGTGGACGTTTCCCGGATGTGAATGATGACTCAGCTGAACTGCATTAACTCTACAAGTCGCCTTCACGAGTATTCGTCAACATTACTTCCTGTTAATTAATTGTATGTAGAACCAATCGAACCGCGGGTATAAGTAGTATATTTTTAGAGTATTTACCGGCATCGCCCTCTCGCTCTTACAATGGCTGTTTGACGACGAGTGTGGACTCACGATATTACTGAAACAAAAATAACCGATTAATTGATATGTCCGAATAATTGACTTCTTTAAATTTATTTATTTTATGATATTATTGGCTGTAGGAAATTTATTCAGGAGAGTAGCCACTTTTTATGACTACAATATTTACAATGTAGTCGCATATTAAATTCGCAACAGAATAGCATTTTAGAGCTAGAACAAAGACATTTAATATTAATAGACCGGACAAAGCAAACAAACATTTAGGATCAAACTAATTTAGGATAAACTTATTACCAATTGGTAATAAGTTACTCAATCTAGTGTCAAATCACGTCACGCGGCCGTACAAGACATTTGACATACCATTGACTTTTGAGATCAAAATGTTTATATGAAACGTTTCCCAATGCCCGCTCTATAACCTATTACTATATTTAAATCTCTCTGAGCTAGAAGTATATTTAAACATAGTACATAATGAAGGATTGAAGAATACGAGAAGATGAGAAGTGATAAAGTACCGTTGATGAAAAAAGAAAAAAAATACCCTAACGACGCTCTCTTGATTGTGGTGGCATTGGTTTGTAGCAAGATCCGCGCCGGCTGTGGCGTTATGGCAGCGCCTGTCCGCCAACTGACGAAAAAAATAACACAATCTGTCAAATCAGTTAGTTGTCCTAAAGGCCTGAGTAAGCAGTGGAGTAATGAGTGACCATAATCGCCACTTTTCCCTCGTAAACAAGTCTCCTTCATCAGTTGTTACGCAGGTCTTTTGTAATGTGCCTGACATGACTAGGAAAGTCTTACCTCGGCAAGCCGTCGCCAGCGCGCCTGTAGAACTCCAATCTTCTTTCCCCAACCTTATTCGGGCAACTGTTCAGTCTTCTCTCTTCGTCCAAGTTGACTTTCCTCATGAACGGAACCTTAGCCTTCGCCCTTGCAATCTTTTTATCGTTCAGATCCGTGTTGGAATGTTCATCGATGCTCGGAAGCCTGGCGTCGAGTCTACAATCACCGCTGTCGTATTTGAACGTCTTCCCGAAAGAACTGCTCAACGGTCTACTGACCGCGGAGAACCTTGGACTTTGAGCGGACTGGTTCCGACTTCTCAATATTTCGTTCTTCAGATTCTTCGGGTCGACGCTTATCGCAAGCTTCTGAGGGTTCGTCGGCGTGATAGATTTCGTGGTCGGTTTTGTAGCCGTGACTGAAGATTCGGTCTTTTGGGGCTTGTATTTTTGAGGAGGTGGAGTGTAAGGTTTCGGTGGAAGTATGGTCGGTATGGACTTGCTGCAGGATGGGGCCGTCTCTGGTCTCACGTCGCCAGATTTGTACTCGGGCGGGGTCGCGGGCCGGGGCTCAAGAGCATTGGAAGACCAAAGAAGGTCTACTCCAGGGACGGCCTGCAGTTGGTGGAGATGGGTTTTGATGTTGTAGATGCCGGCGACCGGACCGAAGGGCTCAGCCTTTATTTGAGCGACCACATCCATCACGGAGTGCCCGCTTAGCTCAGATATTTGTCTGTAAATCTGGAAATTTAGTTTTTTATTTCGACAGGTGTAATTTTATTGAAGTTTGGTCTCAGCTTTAAAATATGACCACATGATGTCCTCTCGCGGTTGTCGTAAAGGGACGGGCAGCAGCATCTGCCGACGTGGTTATGATTGTGAAAGTGTGGACTAAACATTCGGAGGTCCCTGGTTCCAGTAACAATGGGGGCGTAACCTATCGGTACTTGGTTAGGTTGGTGGTATTTTCTGTCCGCCTGGCTAGCTACCGCCATGGTACACTCGAGTACATTTTTTAATCCACTTTTGAACCTTGTCATATTCACTCTTGCTTGTTCCCATGTAGTGTGTTGAGGGACATGTCAATTAATGGTGAATGTGACATGGTTCAAAAGTGGGTACATATTTTTGTACTCGAGTGTACTGTCCACTGACCTCCCTGTTGAGCTTAGGCTCCGTGACCCCAAACGGATGCGCCTTCATCTTCATGCCGGGCCGCTTCACCCAGCGGTGACGCGCCGCCTCCTCGATCTTCATTCTCAACTCCACGTTGGGTTCCAGCAAATGTTGGATAAATGCCTTGCATTCTATAAGAGAAACATAAATAAACTTATGCAATTTATTACTCCCCCAGTGTCACAATTTTTCTAGTCTTGTAGTCAAATCGGAATATTTACGGTAGCTTGACTTTTAGTCTGGCTATTTATAGGACCTACTTTTCGTATTTATAATATTAAGTATGAATTATTGTTTACACAAAGGAGGCATGGTAAAGACAAGTTTTGAAACCCCTAAGCTAGCTTATCCTTCAGCTAGGTGCTATCAAGTTCCCCCATTCGTAATGTGGTCAAGTCACGTCAAAAAGCTCTATAAAATTTAAACATTCCATTTATATTAACAGAAAATTATCTTTGTATTGAAACACAATAAAATAAGTAGCAAATGACGACATACATAATAATCAAAAAGGCTCTTAGGCCTGAAATGTCCGTTTTCCTAAAATGTATTTTTTTTCTACTGATATTATACAAAAGACGTATTACGACTGAGACTGATTATAAAAAAACAGTCATTTTAGGAAAATGGACATTTTAGGCTAATGGACATTTTAGACTTGAGCCATCAAAGTTTCCCTAAGAATTCAAACCTATCCCTTGCTCCAAAAAAATAGCCAGCCAGTAAGATGCCAGGCATTCGGCATGGTACACTTTCCCAAGACCAAGATGACCGCTTTACTAAAATTCCCGCGGGGAAAGTTGTCATTTTGGGAAAGATGACATTTTGAGAAAGTGGACCATGAGTGTACTTAGCAGGAAGCACAGTTCCTTATATAGAGAGCGTGTCAGGCCCCGTATTGTGCTTTGTTGTCAGAGAGAAAATTTCGGCTAAGTATTTTATTGAACATTTTCAGATGCCACATCTCGGAGTTACAGTAAAGAAGAAAGAAGCGTCAAGTGATACGGACTTAAGTGAAAGACTTGATTAAGTGAAAGACTTGATTAAGTGAAAGACTTGATTCAGTAATGTGACGTTATGTCAAGATAAATGTTTGTAAATAACTTTCGTAATAATTTGTCAGCTGAAGAACGAAACATTTTGTACGTACTTTGAAATTCCATTTCCATTACATACAATTTATATGATTGTTTTAAAAATATGTGCAGTTTTGTTTGATGTGTTTAAGTCCACGGGTCTAACGCATAACTGAGTCTGTTCCTGGGGTAAGGCAGCGGTACGGGTGGGTGTGTTTATGGAACGTCAAACTTCTTACGTCAAACAGGCATAACTTCTGGCATAATACGCGTTTCTGAGAAAAATGGTTGCAAACCCATCGCACAAAACACCGTCTAGGTACAATATGTATTTACGACACTAAGCATTTGTCAATATAAGACTGTTTTACCGTTGGAGACGCACGCGAGAGCAGCGCGCTGCTTCTTGGTGAACCCTCTAGCTATGGCGGCGCGCAGCAGGGGGCGCGACCTCCCCTCGCCCCCCTCCGCCCCCGTGAACGGCAGCCCCCCCGTCACCATCCCGTACACTATCACTCCTCTGAAACAACGCACACATGAGAGCGAACCCTACTCACAGTCCAGTCAACCGACTTCAAAAAACTAGGAGGTTCTCAAATCGAGGTTGGTCTTTGACCGTCGTACTGCAATTTAGTATTTAATATTACAATTAATCACAGTGTTTTCTAGTTCATCATCAGCAAGGAAACGTCCACTGCTGGACATAGGCCTCCTCCATGGTATGCCACATTAAACGGTTCCGAGACATTTACTAGGTTGTCGGTCCATCTAGTAGGGGGACGGCCTAGTACACGTTTCCCAGTACGTGGTCGCCACTTGAGAACTCGGAACTGATCTTTCTTTTCTAAAGTCTTGCATTAGTCGTCTAGTGGTAGTTGGATGTCATATAATAGTCAAAGAGTGTCATGGATAAAAAGTCGAATTATTCCTCGTAGATACATTCTTGGAAAAACTTTCATATTGTACAGTAAAGCAGAAAAGCGATAGGAATGAAAAGTTAAGTTTTGTCATTCGAATTCGATTCGAATTTAACAAGTAAATGCGTTCAAAAAGAACTGGAAATCGACTTCAATTGCCCTAAAAGTCTACTTTTATTAAGGCAAATTTAAGATTTATATCGTTTTTACATGGATGTCGTTGTCAGAACCGAATCAAATTGAAATGGGACCACACGAGAAGCACCACCTTTCAAATAAAAAAAGAATCATCCAAATCGGTTCACCCAGTCAAAAGTTCTGAGATAATAAACATTTAAAAAAAACACCCGTCGAATTGATAACGTCCTTCTTTAAAGTCGGTTAAAAATAAAATACCAATTGTTTTTAAAAATAATGTAACATTAAAACAAATTGGATTCAGACAAGACAAAAAATGTTTTGTGTTTATTTAGAAAACAAGAAAAAAATTATCTCTTTAAATAATTAAAGTAAATATCTTATTTCTGCATTGTTTAAACATATTGTAGGCATTGTTTTAGGCTTTAGCCATTGTTTTACAAAGTTTACGAGCGACAGTGAATTTGTTAATTACACTTTTGTTTAAACAACTGTACCCAAAAAGCGTAACTTTAACGAAACGCTACATAGGTTTTTTTAAAGTGGATCTATAAGGAATAACGGCGAACTTTTTTCTAAAGTGTTTCTACGAGGAATAATTCAAGAAGTCAAAGAGTGTGTGTGAATCTCTCACATGCTCCATAGATCGACCTCTGGCCCGTATCGCCGCCCGTCCACGAACAGCTCGGGGGCTGCGTACTCAAGGGAGCCGCAGGGGGTGCGCAGGGCTCCCCCCGACGACCACAGGTTCGAGAGACCAAAGTCTGAAACAAAACCAAACATCTTGTTTGATTGTTTACTAAACAGCTCAACGATGTTAAGCTATTTTACATAATAGCTAAACTTTAACTAGCGGAATTGAATGAGCGTTTTGCATTCATCAATGCAGCGGGTCAATGATAAACGGTTATGTGAAATGAAATGTCAGATTGTAAAATTTTTGTTCTAAATTTTGCCGTTCGTGGCGCTGTATGGCAAAATTGGCGTCCAAAGCGTCCGAATAAATCTAGTAATATGAGTGAAAATGACCCAAATTTCAGTGAAAACAGTGATTTAACAATGTTTTATCTATATTTAATCATGCCTTGCAAAAAAAACTTTGTGGTTGCAGATAATCCATTCTACATAACCTCTAAACATGGGTAGCTGTTATGCTAAATGCAACGCAACGCTGCACAGTTGTTTTGTAAAACATCTAACGGTTATGTAAAACATTAAGCAATCCCACTGCGACATATGTATAGCCGCTATAAAATACACTGTCTCGTGTGTCACTGTGTGGTTTGCTAAACTTCAGTGTTAGTCAATGACTGACGAGAGCCGTGGACGATTGTGGAATTCTAGTACTACTGAACACTTACCGAGCCAGTGAAGGGATAGTTAAATGTAGGGTCCAACTACTACAGGCCTCATCCAGAGGCCGTTCTAGGTATATCAGTACATAATAAGTAAAAGAAAACTTGTCATGGATTAGAGAAGCTACTTTCTTTGACTCCTGTTATCTCTGTCACTCCCGAGATAGTCGCACTGCGGTTATATGAGAAACAATTACCGACGATCTTGATAAATTGTTTGGTGCTGTCCAACATGATGTTCTCCATTTTCAGGTCTCTGGAAAAAAGAACGAAATTCATTCAAACTTTTGCGTCACTTATAACGAGATATGATACAAGCTATGCTCGAAATTTCTATTCGTGATCAAATCCGGAACGAGGAAATCCGTAGACGAACTAAGGTAACCGACAAGCTCGACGAGTCAGTGAACGGATCCACCACGTACTGATCCGTCCCCCTGCTATAGATGGACTGACGAGTGACGACCTAGAAAGGTCGCGGGGAGTTGCTGGATCCAAGTGGCTTGGTCATTGTGGTATACCATGGAGGAGGCCTAGGTCCAGCAGTGGACATTTCCCGTCTGATGATGATGAAACATTCAATTGTTTATTACTACACTCTTGCAACCGATGTGCAATATTTATGGACCCGTCGTTGTCGAGTAGTTTTATAGATCAATTTTTATATTATTATTTTATGTTAGATATAGGAATTTTAGTTAAATAAATATTTTTCTGTTTCTGAATGTCACAGATTTTTTTTGTTTAAGAGACTATGTTGGTTAGACCACGTGGCCGCGTTCAAATTTGGATTGTTTTCTAGCTGTCCCTATCCGAGCCCTATCCTACCCGAGCGTGTACGGTGAGACAGCATACACTACGCGAAGTTATCCACCCGTTATTTGGATGTTTCGTAGTCCAGGGATCATTTGAAGGATACAGTATATTATGTAACCATTTTTTTAATACAGTATACTAATGAAATTTCAGATGTCGGTGGTTTTTCCAAATTGTTCTAAATTGATTCATACTCTTGTAAAACAGGTTCAAAGTTGGGGCTTTTTATTACCGAAAAATACAATACTTATACTTTTCATAGGTTAATACTCAAAATATGCCTGGACTACGTTTGTATGGGCGCTTTGACACCAGCATACCCTCTTAAGACTAAATAAACTATGAGCAATGAGGTCGACGATGCTACGCGTTGATCTAGAAGATGCCTATTTACTCTTTGTTTGAAGATTTCCACGTACCGGCAACCGGTAGTGCCTTTCATATTTTAGATGTACGCATGATAAATGTAGAAGCGAAACGCTTGGTGTGAGCTGCAGGTGGAGGTCCGCCGTTCTTCTGTTTGAAACTTCGTGCCTATTAGTTATACGTTCCTGCAACACTAAAACGTACCGGTGCACGACGCCTCGCACGTGCATGTGCCTCACGGCGGAGACCAGCTGTGCGGCGAGAGCGCGCGCGCGCACCTCGGGCAGCCCGCGCGCAGGCCCGCGCGCAGCCAGCACGTGCGCGCACAGGTCCCCGCCGCCAGCTGCCTCCATCACCACGTACAGTCGGGGACCGTGCTGACAACACAACAGATCACTTATATATAACCTACAATCTATATGTAATAAGTCAACCTTCAGGAAAGCTCCCCTTACCATCAGTAATGTATTAAATCATTTTTGAAGAAGAAAAAAAGGAGCTAGAACCTTTTCCATCACACCAGCAGTCGAACTAGGTATAAACAAACAAAAATATTAAATAACACGACGCGAGTATTCGGGTATCAGGGTCTCGTAGAGCGCGGCGATGCAGGGGTGACGCAGCTTGGCCATGACCCGCGGCTCCCGGTGCAGGTTGCGACGCGCATACTTACCATCAGGGTCTCGTGGAGCGCGGCGGCGATGCCGGGGTGACGCAGCTTGGCCATGACCCGCGGCTCCCGGTGCAGGTTGCGACGCGCATACTTACCATCAGGGTCTCGTAGAGCGCGGCGATGCAGGGGTGACGCAGCTTGGCCATGACCCGCGGCTCCCGGTGCAGGTTGCGACGCGCATACTTACCATCAGGGTCTCGTAGAGCGCGGCGATGCAGAAGCGCCGCAGCTTGGCCATGACCCGCGGCTCCCGGTGCAGGTTGCGACGCGCATACTTACCATCAGGATCTCGTAGAGCGCGGCGATGCAGAGGCGCCGCAGCTTGACCATGACCCGCGGCTCCCGGTGCAGGTTGCGACGCGTATACTTACCATCAGGGTCTCGTAGAGCGCGGCGATGCAGGGGTGACGCAGCTTGGCCATGACCCGCGGCTCCCGGTGCAGGTTGCGACGAGCGTATTCCTCCTTGATGCTGGTCAGGTCGATTATCTTTATCGCCACCTGAAAATACACAAACGTGATGCGTTTACTGTGTATATATATTATGGAATATATTTATTCTGACACAAGATGGTATGGTTTCCCGAGGTGATAATTATCGTCCATTAGCTTTTAGGTTGCGACTTCGATTGCTTGGATTTTAGAAATTCCGTGTGGTCTCGACATTAGAATAGGACCCTATATACATATTATATTTAGATTACATGTACGGCACTCTTCCCGTCTGGTTTGTATTAGACATTATGAACATTATCCGTAATGGTGGTCTGTGTCATTAAACTTATAGAAATTCTAACTTACCTACTGAGGATAAATGACAGTGCGTAAAACTGAGGACTGCACTTACAAAATAGTCTGTCTATTGTTTGAAAGACGGAGACTGAAATTTCTGCGCAAGAATGCTTCTATACCCATAGTTTTATTTGGTTGATTTTGGGTGGCTAAGTAAATGGAAAGGATCTACACATATAGATGACAAGGTTCAGGCCTTGGATGTCTCGGTGGGTAGACACCACGAAGGATAATAATCCGTTACGTTTAAATTTGTAAACACGCAAAGAAAATAAACAGTTTACCTTTTTCCCTATGACCCTGTGCGTCGCCTCCTCCACTCTGGCAAAGTGGCCTTTCCCCAGAACTTTCCCAGTCATCAAGTAATTACCAACACTGTAGACTTGCCCTTTACTCCGCAGCGAATTTGCCGTCATCATGTTTATAATCTACCACTAATTTCGATACATAATGCTGTTGCACTTTACAAAATGATATGCACTATTACAATACAACTATGCAAAATAACGCATTTCTTCACGCAATTATAGTTTGTAAACGTCATAATAACTGTCGTGTTTGGCAAATAGGATCCATCTTTTGTTTGGTTTTAGAAAATGGAACGCCTCTCGTGACAAGGTTGACATTTGCGCCGGCCTATTTTCGTCGGGAACGGATCGCCAGTGTATCGACAGTGAAAAGATTTGTGTGATTGATCGGTGAATGCATTCTTCAATGAAAACTGCACTGAAGCGATTATTATATCTTTTATTTTGGTGGCAATAATACCAGATACTCGCACTTTGCTCGCACTGATATCCAGTCTCACATAGCCTTCAAACTTTTGGCAGGGGCTAAAATGATTTCGATCTAGAGGTATTTCACATTATCTGTAGCTGCAGTTTTATGGTAAACTAGCATTTTGCCCGCGAATTCGTCCACGTGAACTTTAAAACGTATTCCTCAGTAACTACTTTTTCGATTGGGATAAAAAGTAGTCTATGACATTTTTGGGCCTTTCAACTATCCCTTTACAACAAATCAATTCATTCTGATTCTATGTCACAAGAGGGGCGAAGGACCAACATGCAAACAAATTCACTTTCTATTTATCGTATTAACTATGGATTACATTTAATCTGCAGCGAAGCGTAGTTCTTTAATCTATCTATGCGAAGCACACGCGAAGGTTGGAGAACATTTTCATTTTGTTATTACCATTTTGTTATTATGACACTCGCAAGTATATTTTATAATTTGGTCGACTTAATATTTTATAAACGGGTCCCTGGATCAAAAAGTGGTGTTCCTAGGAATGTTGGAATACCTATTCAACGAATTCTCACACAATGGGGGTAGATGCGAAAAATAGATTTCATCCCCAAGTTACGTTATGGGAGCCACCCTAAAAGTATTTACCAAATTACAGCTTTCTAGTAGTAAGAGTCTCTGATCGAAGCCGCGGACGGACAGACGGGCAGAGCGAAACTATAAGGGTTCCTTGTTTGACTACGTAACCCTAAAAAACTCCGCTAATCTTTGCGTATTCGATTACTTGAAGCGTGTATCCGGTTTTAATATAAGTCAAACTTTTATAACACTGTAAACAGATTCAATTCAATCAATTTTTAACTTTAAAACAACTGACATAGCGTACAAAATTGTACCATTGTGATGTGATGTTTATTTAAATTGATAACCAACCAATTTGTGATTGAATTTTGAATTGTGATTGTCACTGAGCAAGTAAGTAATCACTTGTAATTTAGTTGTAATTTGTAACTTATGTCCTTATCATTGAAGAGTACTATATACGTAAGGCTTATCATGTAATAAATATACTTATATTTTAGTTTTAGCCAACGAATTGCTAACTCTTGTTCAGCTTGTTCGTCCGAAGTTATTTGTGGATTTTGTGTGTGTTAATGTTGGGCTGTATCCACAAAAAGGGTGATAACTAACTGATAATTAATACGATAACCTTTTCACCTTAACAGTAATACCACATCCAGCTTGCCTCGGTTACTCAAGTAAGTTTGACAGTTTTTATTTCTTTGTACATACCCATAGCTTAGAGTGGTATTCTTTTCGTTGGGGTGCACAAAAGGGGGCGCTAGGGGATTTGGTATAATCATCGCACTAAGAATCAGCAGCATCCACACACAGAGGGAGCGAGTAGTTTTCAAATTTAAAACATAGTAAGAAGTGTTTCATAAAATTAGTTCACTGAGCTTTGAGTAAAGGTTCTCCTTTTGACCAAGAACCATTAGGACTTTTTCTGACCTGCATTTCAAAGTAAAATTACAAAACTTGAAAACATTATTGATAACTTGTATTATGTCTTGTGCCCTTGGTCAGTACCACTGCCCTGGGTTTAACCAAATTTGTTTAGAATTGTAACTTTGTTTAACAGACCTTAATTTGTATCATAGTTTTGCAACCACTGGTTTATAGAAAAATGTGGGTCACTTGAAAGTTTTTTTTGTGTGTGTTAAGATTCAAAACAATAAGCATAATTAATGAGTTGGTTATGTAATTAACTTTTGTTTCAGATATTAAAGTTATGGTTGATCTAACTTTGAAATTTGATAATATGGAAGTGAACACTAAACTTGCTGAGGTATGTTAAATATTTATTACATCAAATAAGTAAAAAAAATTGGCCTTCATCTCACCTGATGGTAAGTGATGATACGGCCATTGGATGGTAAGTGTGCCCACATAGAAGCCTCAATGTAATGGGGCGCTGGCTCTGTTACCCTTCATACCGGAACACAACAGTGCTATTAACACTGCTGTTTGGCGGCAGACTTAGGTAATGTGGTGATAGCTATGCATTCAGACATATTATGCCCTACCACTAACCAAACCAAGTACCGATAGGTACCCCCACTGGGAATTGAACCTGTGGCCTCCAGATGGTAAGTCGAAGTGTGTATCCATTAGGCCATGGAGGGAATTACATACCTTGAATTTAAGACTTTGAAAAATTTAATTTGATATCATGAAAGTGATCCCTACTAATAATACATTTATTTACTATTTATGTGATTTTCAGGAATACCTAGAAAAACATAAGTCAGGATTCAACTCTCCTGACAATAAATGCCCAGATTCAAGTGATTTTGGCTACGACAGTGGAGGCAATAAAATATTGTTTGGGCCTACAGCGAGCACATTCATAAAAAAGAGCAAGGAAAACGAACAGTTTAGGGAAAAGCTGAGAACATTGGCAAGTAAAGTATCAGAGAATGCAGAACTATTTGCACAACTTGAAGCATTGATTCGGAAGAAAAGCAAGGATGATGTGATGAAATATGACATAAAGTTGATCCTCCAGAATCTTGAATATTGGAGCTTGGCACAAACTTCAACCTTAGGAAGAGGTATTTAACAACGTAAACAATTTGTTTATACACTTGGATTTCATCTTTGTTGATTGTAAATGACATTAGCCTCATTCAATAGAAGCATGTTCTGTCTTGACCACAATTTCATATCTCTATATATCTCTGTGACTTTTGCTGTGTGCAATAAGAATGAAAACACATTCAGATTTATAATGTTACTAGCGGCCACTGTGAGCTGTAGATCTCATGAGCACATACTTTGCCTCACAGATCCAGTCATTTCTTTTTTAATATCGACGAAATTGAGGCATAAATAACACCTATTATTATATTTATGTAAAATCTAATGTTCTGTCAAAAATAATTACATCCCTCTGATCGTAATCTAATGCACTTTTCCAGAATTAAGAATTTCATTACATGAGGATTCACCGCTCGCTCTTCTGGGCTACGTAGCAAATGCCTTTATTGCTGGTCGCGGTGTGGTGATCACATCCGGTCTGGAAACAGCAGTGGTCAGCTGTCTGTTCACAGAGCTGTGCCATCAAAGCGGGTACGTTCTCTGTGACACTCAATATATATGTGGTTTTTGCATTAGAATGCAACCACCATTCCTCTCGTAACTATCAATTCAATGCTTCATGCTCATCTTTCCTTACCATTCAGATTCCTGTGTCAAGGGTTCCAAATCATGGAGATATATGTACAGAAATAGAGTTCATTTCCCTGACCGCATAACTAAGTTTATTGGTAAAGTTTTTTTAAGGATTTCTCTTAAAATATACTAGACAGATACCTTGCTTGGATTGTCGTGAAAAATTTAAACAAAGGTCAGTCCACTATGGTTATTTCAGATTTTTTCACTAGAATCTTAGGATGTAGAAGAGAATTGGTATTTTGACACACATGTTTCATAATAAGTCAAAAACTATGCAGCAAATAAAATATTAAAATCTGTTTTATATTTAACAAAGCCATTTCATAAGTTACGCCACTTGACCTAGTGGCTCCAAGGTGTTCCTATTTTTACCGCTTTTGTAAATAAATAAACATATTTAATGCATTATTCCATTTGCGTCATCTGTGGTCACCATTTCCCATAACTATGCCAAATTTCAGGTAGTTGCTGTGATAGTCAGATAAAAGGACACCAGAGGGATATTACGAGTATAACGGTTTAGTTTTATCGTTGGATGTTCGGAACCCATTTTTTTGCCTATTATTTTATTTATGTCCATCTTCTTTTCAGACTTCCTGACATCATATTGGAGTTGCAAAGAGGCGATCAGCGTGAGGTTATTTTTAAACGTAAGTAGTCTCTTAACGAGTCGTAGATAATGTCAAAAAGGATCTGTGATCTGTATAGATGACGTTTTATAAAGAACTAGCTTCTGCCCGCGGCTTCGCCCGCGTGGTCTTTATTTTTCGCATTAAAAAGTAGCCTATGTCCTTTCTCAGGGTCTAAAGATTGTCTGTGCCAAATTCAGTTGTCAATTCAGCCAAATCAAAATCGGTTGAGAGGTTTAAGCGGGAAAGCGTAACAGACAGACAGAGTTACTTTCGCATTTATAATATTAGTAGAGATTAGTAGGGATATCAGATTGTAATTAATTATTTCGTATGGCGTTAATTCCTTTTGACGTTTACAAAGTTATATTTCGGTTAAGCATTACCTTCGATCCTCACGACGATGCGTCGTTTAAAAGATCTTGACTTTGAAGTTAACCACATAAAGCTATACTCGTCATTCTTTAACAAATGCTCGAGACCACTTTATTTCAGTATAGACATCCGGTGCCGAGTTATTTTTTTGTGTGCTCTATTTGCGCGTTACTGTTTATGTGTGCGTACCTAGTGATTTCACTATATAAACCGATTGAATTCATACAAATAACAAATACCCCGTGCTTCACCCTGAGGCCGACCAACCCAAATATAAAGTCAGAGTTTTTTTTCCCAAATATAAAGGTTGAGGATATATGAATGATAGTGTAGAGAGCACACTCCCTTGCGGCACGCCGGCAGAAATATTGCACTAGGATGAATATTTATCATCTATACGGATATGTTATCGATGCCCGCTCAAGTAACTACGAAATTCAGTCAATGGCTGGATGAGATACTTTAAGAGAGCGTGATATGTCTAGAAGAATATAATGATCAACAGTATTAAAGGCGTTGCTAGAATCACAATGTGAGAAATTTGAGCTGTTGAATTTCGAAGCCGAATGTTGTCGGAAATGTTCACTAGTGCAGTGATTGTGCTGTGTCCTGGTCGGAAACCAGATTGATTAGGATTCAGGATATTTATTTTTATTTATTTATTTATCACTTTATTTCATGTACTAGACCCATACGAGTTTTACAAATAGTGCTTATAAATAGACTTAATTGGTAAACTAATGACTAATACACCTACATAACAGCATTGACACATGTTGATTTCGATGACCAGCATGTGTCAATGCTGTTGAAGATATATTCTGACAATTTAATCATTACCGCGTTTTGACTTGTTATCATTCTATCTCTTATCGAGTATATACGTTTTCTTATTATACTAAACAAGTCATCTATCCGGGCCTCTGCAAACATTGTTGATGTGCGGTGCGATATTATTGGAATATACGAATTGGTTCAGCTGATGATGCTCAAGAATTTAAAGCAATAATTTTGATATAGATGTAGGTTGATATTCCAAGAAGTTGGTTTGATTTTTTAGGTAGAGAAAAAAATTGGGTTAATGGAATAATCATATTGCGACTTAGGGGGGTGACCAACAGGGTTGTAGGCGATGGACTGGATGTTTTTAATTTATCTTGACTAAAATATTCTATTGCGTGCAGTTTCAGAGGTAAGAGAACCAAAGCTTGGTTGTATCGGCGTCGTCACTGCGAAGTCGGATTTAGATTCTGCCGTGCAAGCCTTCCTCTCTTCCACCACTCAGGTTTGTATTTTAATCAAACTTCATTTGTATCTTTTTACTTATCATCATCGAGAACGTTTTAAGCAGTCTTGTAAAAATTGAAAGAAAGCTGGTATGTAAATGGTTTCAAGCAGTTCTGGTGCGATTCAGATTCAGTTATTACGTTGTTTTTACGACTAGACATGCGCAAAACAGTGCTTGGAGTAATGTGATGTGGCATTACATTTCGTACCGCTTAATATTACAGTACCATTACACAATACACATCACTCTAAACATCACAAGAAATACGCTCCGTGCGGGACCATCTCTCTTACGAGTTGGTTGTAAATCGGACCGGCCTTACAAACAAATAAACCCAATACTCGGAATGAAAACAATTAGAATGCAAGTGTTTCAATTTGGGACAATGACAATTTAGGATAAAAATTAATCTATTTTTATTTTCAGTACCCATGGAAGTTGAGAAGCGTCTTTGTACAAGAGACTATTTACGAATCGTTCAAGAAAGCCATGTCTTGGAAGTGCGCTTTGAAAGGAGGCGAAGTTGAATCCGACCTCAAATCTTTATGCATTGACGCATTTGCTTACAACGACAAAATATTCCTACTGGACTACGTAGGGGACATCAAACATATTAAAAGCGACAAATCCGTAGTTTTGGTATCAGCTTTTAGGACCAACAAAGAATTGTTGGGGCTATTAAAGAACAGACTGGATTTCGTATCGATTTGGTCGAGTGATGCGTCTGAATCGAATGAGATAGCCTTTGGTTTAGACGCGTCTATGATCTGGATAAACGACTTTGGTACATTCAATGGATCTTCCAAAGCATCCCAGGGATTCTATCAGACTGATCAAATGTTTTGTTATAATTTTTCTGTACAGAAAAGGGTTGTTAATGAACTTCAAAAAGCAAGAGAAGCCTGGGTTAAAATTGATATAGAAGAACGCGTTAAAAAGCTAATTCGAGCTGCAGATATCTTCAAAGCAGAATTCAATGATAACGCGTATCAAAAACGTGCAGATCTGATATTAGATACTATACTGCAAAGTAGGAAAAATAATGATTTCGAAATCAAAGATGGGTGTATAGTTCTTTACATGAGACAACCAGTCCCTTTCATTTTATGTGAAGAATTCCCGTTTTCTCAAGCGATTGATGTCTTGTTGCTTGGCAGCGGGTTATTTATACGCCATAGCAACAAACTTGATGAAGATGATATGAGATTTGTAAAGTTGCTGAAAAAACAAGGGTTGCCTGTTTTTATTGTGGAAGAGGATGACAATGGAGATGAGAAAGTTGCAACATCGATTTTTATGGATATTTGCTACAAACTCAAAGTTGTTACAATGAATTTCGGTACGATTTTCGCTAATTAGTTTTTTGAATGGATATAGGTTCTAAACTTAACGGGAATTATGCCAGTATATATATTCTTTCGTTTACCAGAATCTTTTAAAATATTATGGGTGGTTTTGATAGGTAATTACCCAAAAATAGGATAAATATGATATCACATCGGATTGTAATAGGGGGAATTGCCGTTACCAACAAATGGCCCCTAGGTGGCGCTTTGAACGATTATAAAAATGTGTGTAAAAATCTAAATTGTGATTCACTATGAAACTGTACGTTATTAATGCTTATTTATTTCCCGGCATTACAATCCGATGTCTTATTTTAAAAGATTATAGTAAAATAATTTTTGTATAAAACTTTTAGTTCAAACAACCTTAAAATGAATCATTAAACATAAAAGTGTTATTTTTTATACAATGTTTACAACTTTTGAGATATTTTACTTATATGTACAAATGCAATGTTTGCAATAAATTAAACAGAAACAACTAATATCCTACCCTAGCACGCGGGTATTTTTCCTATCTGGGAGGATATATTCTCGCACCAGTCTTAGTCTGTTGTCAAGTGCTTCGTTCTATAGGTGCAATTTGTAGTCATATTGTTAAACCGTAATAATAAAAACCATAATAATAATTAATAATAAATGTAGGTACAGAGTTCGGAGCAATATCAGAGCCTTTAATTTTTATATCTTTAACATAATGTGTAGCTGTAATAAAAATATGAATATGTAAGCAACCTTTTACTTATGTGATCCACATTAATATTTCAAATGCGAAAGTGAGTTTTTCTGTGCTTTCTTCACTTCGTAACGGAGAGTCAGAATGTCTGAATTTTTTGTGTAGGGATCGGAAGGAGCATCAACAGTCTCTTGTATCAATTTATACATTAAAAAGTTTTTATTCTGATACAAGAACCAATTCCAGATGCACACAACATTAATGTAGTAAGTTACATAAATAATAATAAATAATAAGTTACTTGTTCTCCAAAATTGTCTTCCCGCAACACAGGTCTCCTAGTGCGGGAGATAATGTAAATTGTATGTGTTTGAAATTATCAGTAGTATCAGTATTTGTTTGTAATAAAAAAAACTATTTTTACTGTGTTGTAATTAAAAATCTTGATTTCTAGATTTATTCCTATGCTTCTACTGTAAGACCTTGCTTCTTGCTAAATTTTAGGATTCTAGGTCAACGAGATGTTTTGGTTCCCTTGAATTTTGTATGGGAATTGTCTAAAATACAGCTATATGTCTTTATTGCGTTGAACTATAAGTTTGATTTTTACACAAGTCCAAGGGCATACTTGAGTCTTCGATATTAATTTCAACTTAATGTCTTGAGTCCGACTCGCACTTGCTTGACGGATTTTCTATAGTATTGAGCTAATATTGGCACACTCGAACACCTTTACAAAAGAATTACTAGATTCATTAACGTCAAATGAATGTTTTGTAAACTTACTGAACCATTTAGAGTTTGGTAATGATACATCCTGCTTCGAGAAGGGAGGAAAAACATGTAACCCCAAATGACCAGGGCAGGATATTACCCGGCTGAGTCGGCGGTGCCCCGCGCGGTAATCAAACAGTGCGCCGCGCGGGCAATTTACCTCGGCCGTGTTAACACGCCCACCGGACTCGAGCGAGAGCACGGGACAAGGGGCTTGCACATACGCATTGTTGGTTTTCTCGAAGCTAACTGTTTATACTATGGATTATGTTCATCAGATGTCATCAGGGATATTTTCTTCACGTACTATTAATGAAATCAGATAATATTTATTTACGATATTATTGCGGTAAGTTTTTTTTTTACAAACAAGTAGACAAATGTTTTTTTCAATAAGTTTGTGAGAAAACAGTAGATCGGTAATGAAACAAACGAAGTGTTGGGTTGGTCGGGAAGGTTTTCTGCTATTCGCAATAGCTATTTTAGTTGATTCTGTCTTCGCCATTCCAGTACCAGCCAAACAGAAGAACGGCAGACTTCTATCCGTATACTGTGAATATTTTTTACAGCTCGTACCAAGCGTTTCGCTTTTACCTACGCATGCCGCAATAAGTACCGACATCACGACATTTCGTTGTACAAACCGTATGCCGCAGTAAGTACTGACATCACGACATTTCTTTGTACAACCGTATACCGTAACAAGTACCGACATCACGACATTTCTTTGTACAACCGTATACCGTAATAAGTACCGACATCACGACATTTCTTTGTACAACCGTATACCGTAACAAGTACCGACATCACGACATTTCTTTGTACAACCGTATACCGTAACAAGTACCGACATCACGACATTTCTTTGTACAACCGTATACCGTAATAAGTACCGATATCACGACATTTCTTGGTACAAATCGTATACCGTAATAAGTACCGCCACCACGACATTTATTTGTACAAACCGTATGCCGCAGTAAGTACCGACATCACGACATTTCTTTGTAGAACAGTATACCGGAACAAGTACCGACATCACGACATATCTTTGCAATGTCCGGGGTGTGACATGTCCAGCTGTGGAGATAATGAAATCTTATACAGCCAATGTGTAAGCCGCTTTAGGGCTCGAGTATTTTGGTCGACAGTCAAATTTATAGGTCCTTGGGTCCGGGCTGCGTGTTCCTGGTAATACACGTATGTAGCGCGAGCAATGACGTCTTCTATCGAAAGTATAGTTTACATTCTTTAATCTTCTATGGTCTCCTCTTTACGTAGCCAGCAAAGAGATTTTACATTTCAAATCTCTCTGGTAGCAAGTTATTTTATACCGATAGTACATATTCTGTGTGCCAAATGTTTTAACCGCCTTCTTAGCCTAATAGCTATATATTGGATTCACAATTCGGAGGTCCCTGGCTCGATTCCCAGCTCGATTACCTATCGGTACTCAGTTTGGTTGGTGGTAGGGCATTTTATATGTCCGGCTGTTACCACCATGTTATCTAAGTCTGCCGCCAAACAGCAGTGTTAAGAGGCTATGTTGGTTAGACCACGTGGCCGCGTTCAAATTTGGATTGTTTTGTAGCTGTCCCTATCCGAGCCCTATCCTACCCGAGCGCGTACGGTGAGACAGCATACACTACGCGAAGTTATCCACCCGTTATTTGGATGTTTCGTAGTCCAGGGATCGTTTGAAGGATACAGTATATTATGTAGACATTTTTTAATACAGTATACTAATGAAATTTCAGATGTCGGTGGTTTTTTCAAATTGTTCTAAATTGATTCATACTCTTGTAAATCAGGTTCAAAGTTGGGGCTTTTTATTACCGTAAAATACACAAATTTTTTAAACACGTGTTTAGAAGTATGAAAAACATCATTTCCAGATGTTACATTGTCTTTCAGGAGTGTTATCGTCTAATTCCTCATTTTTTACACGGTTTTTGAATGATTTAAAGGCTGGCTACAGCCTCATAAAGTACGTGCACAACCAAAGAGACATAATCACAAGTAATTCATACCTACAAACTTCCAGCAAAGTACAGTACTCGCAAACTAAGTTTGCCGCTCTGAAGTTAGCTACAAAAGACCTCGAAGTATCAATTATTAACGTATACGTAAATGGGAGGTAAGGCAAGTTAGCGGGAGAAAGGAAATGTGTTAGTGTTGTATGTCATATAGGGAGATCTCATCATCATCAGCCTATATATATGTCCCCACTGCAGGGGCTTAAGCTTACTCTCCTATAAAGAGTGTATATGCCATAGTCCACCACGCGGGACCAGTGCGGATTGGTAAACTTACCTTTGAATTGAATTTCTACTCAGAACCTGTGAAAGTTTCCTCACGATGTTTTCCTACACCGAAAAGCCAAATGGTGTTGACTTTTATCATTCGTACATAAATTCAAAATAACAATTTGACCTAGGTATATATGTGTTATCTTATTGTTGAACATCCAAAGGACCTAGGATCGCGTTGATAACAATGTATTGGTATCTAGTGGGTTCATCTCGTTTTTATTTGGATAGTTACATTGAACCGTCTACTAGTCATCCTTAAGATCCTGCTTTACGAGCCATCTTATTACGTTACGGCTCTGTGACTAGGGCTGCTGATGGCCCTTACCGTGCCTTTATACGAATTTCATTCATACAACGTCAAATTCATACGGGTGTATAATTTATCCAGATATAGATGATCATATGTGAAAGAAATTTTGTTAAATATCTTAATTAAATAATAAAGAGTGAATCATTTTTCGTATGCGTCGGTGGCGCATTGGATAAGGCGCGGACTCTAAATCCGGTTCCGGGTTCGAATCCAGCCGTGTACCTGTGAGTTGTTTTTCAATTCAAGTTTTTTTCAATCCAATTGCTGAACGGTGAAGGAAAACATCGTGAGGAAACCTGCATGTCTTGAACAGGCATGTGAAGTCCGCCACTTCGAACTGGTCCCGCGTGGTGACTATGGCCCATACACTCTCTGTAGGAGAGTAGGCCTGAGCCCCTGCAGTGGGGACGTATATAGGCTGTTGATGATGATGATTCGTTATGTTGCTAACTTCAAAGTTAATTCATAATCCGTATAGAAAGTGACCTGTGATTTCGTGCCAATCTCCAATCAGAGTGAGCCGTGTCCCATGTACGGCGCTTCTATGATCTATGATCTTCGTGGAAACTTTGTAACACATATTAATTTAATCTCGATACAATGAAATCAATTTTTTAATCAAATGAGCACCGAGTCAGCCCTAGCCAGCAGTTTACGTTTACGTCGAATGCGTCGTAAAGCAGTGCCCGTCCCGTCCCCGTCCCCGGCCCCCGCCCGGCCCCGGCCCGAGCGTACTTTAACATAAATACTCCAGTTTATAGACGCTTACGTTTATAATGAATTGAATAAAGACCCTTTTTTATATGGACAGAGGTAGCTGTAATACCTTACGATTGGCGTACCTAGAGCTATGTACCGGGGACCAAGAAAGTAATTCACGTTTTTTAAGAACCCGTAACTAATTGCAACTTTAAGCGCGAGAGCAACTTTTTAAAGCATTTATTTATTATCAAATGCCAAAATAAAAATAAAGTTTGTTGGCGAGTATCGCTCTTTTTTATATATAATTTTATGTGCTACGTATTTGATCTTAATATATCTATTTTATCTATAAAAATCTTTTTAATCTTATTCTTAACGCAGTTTTGTTTTGGGAGTTACTTTCAGTCATGCAACCTCATTAAAATTAATATTTTTGGCATGTATTTATTCACTCTTTGGCCGTAATTAATGGCTGTTAGATGAGAGATCTTTGCCCACCAGGGCTTGTATCTCAAATTCTGCTCAAAATTAGTTTCACCTGTTCAGGGTAGGTGCTAACGGACTTCAATTAATAATTTTTGATCATAAATTAAATATCAATATTTAATCGCGATCTAGAAATTAGTATATCTGTGTCTGCGATTTATCAGATTTTAGTATAAAAGTTATTGTTCAAAAAATTTGGCCTTTGAAACTATACGAGTATATAACTAACTATACGAATATATGTTAGCTAAAATCTGAGACAGCATATATATGCTTCTGAATTGCTTCTCTTTGGTAGTAGCTAGCCAGGCAGACGTGGACAAGTTGAAAAATACCACCGGCCCAACTGAGTATCAGAGATGACTCCGCACTGGGAATCGAACCTAGGACCCAGTTTAACATCTAGCCATACCATGTCCAATGTCAATAACTCAAAATGCATTTTATCATCATTCTACTGCTTAGTGTACAGGCTCGAGTCACACCTAACTCCTATAAATATTGCAACTTTATTCATTCAATACTCAGCACGGCGCGGCGCAAATCCCCAGAACGCGGATCAAGAAAAACCATCGACAAACCAACGTTTTTTATATCGTCATTAAAAAGAAACCCTATACCAACCAGCCAGCAATTCGTTCCAAGTTTAAAAGTTCAAAATTGGGTGTTTTCTCAGTGTCTGGGAGCAACATCGTCGTCACTAATTTCCCTTGAGGCGCTCACGTTGGACCACAAACTGCCGCGATAAACAACCTAGCGCCAACGAGGATTAATAGAGACCTTTTAGTTATTTTTTGTGAAAAGGTTAGGGCCCCATGCCACGCTGACACAAATAAGACTATAACTAAAAATAGCAATAATGCGACTATAGTAACGACAGGAATTTTTTTAGGCCTAGTTATGTGCAGCTGCTTTATCTTAACTTATGGTAGAGTTTGTAATCTATTATCAATAATTAGGATTTCAATAGAAAAAGAGAATATGTAAAACTTTAGAATAACCGACGGAGCTAGCGTGAATCGCGAGTGGTCTCCATTTCTGTTTGGGCATAAATGCTTTCGTGTGTCTTGAGTTTCGGGAGTTACACTCTACTGGTCGCTTTTCTAAATTCTCCGGAATGTTTCTGAGGGTTCGATAATTGTCTGGAATTTTGGTCGATTAATTTTTGCTTAATTTTTCAAAAAGGCGGTGATATGGGTCTTAAAAACGTCATAAATCATTTTTCGTCCATTTTGAAAAATAATCAAAAAGTGACACAGTACTTATTGGTAACCTTAATTAAGTCTCATAAACTTCAAGGGGTCAGGATTGTGAGGGGGCGGAAAATAATATATAAAAAAGTTTTCCTGTGGCACATTAAATCACAAGGGAATCATTATTTATTCCGTTTATAAGCTATGCAAAGACAGACTCGCGAGGTCTATGGTTCACAGAGACTATTACCACCTATTACGATGGTAACACTGTTGATGGTCCATAATTCCTATATAAATACAAACAAGTCAGCAGAAAAACGTCTACTATAAATCAACGCTATCCTATTCACTCCTTCATTTCCCTGCACCGACATTTTTCTCCAAAACAAGCCATTCCCTCCCCTACCTCAGCATTGCCGTCTCAACCATCGCAAAGCCAACGAACGCCGTCTAAAGCCAAGCTTATCTCCAACACCGACGCTATTCCTCTTTCATTTCCTTGAACAACGGAACGTTTTAATTTCTCTAATTCTTTTTCGTGTCCGAAAAAAGCCCGCTGAAGGCCCGCAGGCTCGGCCTCCAGGCAAAAAGTTAATAAACAAGTCTTGGGCTTTAATTAAAAGCCAAGGAAGCATGAGCCGTGTAATGATGGCCGCAGAAATGCACGCGCGCGCAAAAATGTGGGTGCGCTCCAGTGAGGTGGTGTACACTGTAGTGGAGGGGCCTGCATAATACATGCGCCTCGGATTGCGCAGGCTAGCTCCAACATTTGGATAAATGAACATTTTAACAACATGGGTTTGAAATAATATGATTTACTGAATAATATATTTTTTGTTTTAGCTTTTCTACTTTATACCGAATTATTGGTACTAGTGCTCGCCCAGTGATCGAAATTCGACAATAATTAATTATTTAGAAAAAAATATATTATTTTGCACTCCTCTATAAACTATAGGTGTGCGAGATTTCATACTCCTCCGTCCGCGCAATTTTCGTAAAAAGAGATACTTACACTATCAATTTCTAAGCTGCTATCCAGGAATTATTTAATTGAATAGAAACTCTTTTTTTAATAGCCAGTCACGCATTGTATACAAATTAGGTAAGCTTTCTTGGCCCCTCTATGACCTCACATTCCCCGGCAAGCGAGGCGGGTTCCGTGCTGCGGCCAACATAACATTTAGGGTTCAACGTAGAACGGGAGCTGCATGCACTCGCGAGCGTTCATATTTCTCTCTCGCACGATACGACATAGCCTCAGTCCGTGGTGAAGGTATAAACTTCACTAGTAGGTTTACCCTCGGCTTAGTCTGCCCGGGTTTCAGGAACATAGGATAATAATCATAATCAATCAATAATCACATAGAAACCACTATTTGGGAAAGTATTAATTTTACTGCGCTGGTTAAAAAGTTTTTTATTTTAAAAATACATGTATTATTATTATTTGGACATGAGGGGTGCAGTCCATATGTCCTGCATGTCACTGCGACCTTTGCAGATCTATTGTGACAATCCCCTATAGATCAAATCACCTCTCCAAGGCCAATCTCGGTCATGAACCGTACGATTGGTCTGGGTATGGAGGTCCTGATGCTGTCCGTTGTGGCAGTGTGGCCTCCGAGGTGTCTCTTCCTGCCGTGATGAAGAGCATCACAGTGGCAGAGGATATGTATGGGCGTCTCCTCATCCTCCTTACAGAATCTGCAAGCCCTACTGTCGCCCAGGCCCATGTGGCTGAGGTGTTTGTTTAGCTTGCAGTGCCCCGTTAGACTCCGGGTCAGGATCCTTAGTTGGTTCCTGCTGAGCGAAAGCGCTTCGTTTGCGAACGGATTGTTGGAATCATTCAGAAGCACTTTCGAGCGGTTTTGGCCAGGTGTGGCTGTCCAGAACTGTAGTCCTGGAAGGCGCGCCTCCTGCCTAAAATTGTCTTAAATACATCTGCTGAAAAAGTTATACGTTTCCTAGATGTTTGGCGTGCTAAAAGCTCGTGAAACGGCAAGTGTACGTTTTTCTTATTAAACGGTTATACAGAAACGGTTTGTCTCACTATTTATATTAATGTAAGACCGTAACAAGTAAATACGTTCAAAAGGAAACCGACTTTCATTGCCCTAAAAGTATACTTGCCCGTCGAATTGATAATCTCCTCCTTTTTTGAATTCGGTTAAAATATTCACACTTATGCGGCACGCTTGCCTTCTAAGGCCTTATTGTCACTTACCATCAGGTTAAATTAAGCACTTCAATGGGCATAAAAAGCTAGTACCACGCAAATATATTATTATAATACATATATGTATTAGACAAAAAAGTAGCACAACAAAATATTTAAAGAAAGAAAGCGGCCTATATGTTAACGTGTACGAAATACATAATAACTCTTTCTGGTTATAACTTGATATATATACGTTCCTTCGCATCGAAACCCTCGAGAAATCTTCAAATAGAATTATATATTCTCACAAAAACGTTTAAGCTTCTTTACTCACAATAACCTTCGTCGGAGGAGTAGTAAACAACTTTCTAATATCTCGAAAGATCACCCAAAAGGCACTTCAGGTTTATTGCTGTAGTCCGTAGTGTATAGTGTAAGTATCCGTAGTGGGGATGAGTGGGGGAAATAGTGATCATATAAGAAAATTGAAAATGTTTTCAAGATCTTGTAGCAAAATGAGACAAAAATATTATGATTATATATTATATCTGATTATATTTTGTTTCATGGTCCTAATCGGCTGCATTTGCTTTTCTGACCTGCCTAGAACTTGAAGGAAGGTTACTCCGAGGCCTAGAATGACCTAGACCGGGATTTCTTGATTTCCACAAATGCAGGCGTACTGAGTCAAATATAGTCTCTCAGTCACGCGGCGGCCGGTGCTAAAACGCTCCATATAAATCGGGCGTGTTTTGTGACGTCACATGACATGTCAGAGCATTGAAATGTATGGAGTTTATCGTAAAATAATGTTTTAATTTGGTATATACCCCTATAAAAACGTTCGAATTGTAATGAAAAAATTAAATCTATTAAGCATTTGACTATTCGAGGAACTACATTTTTCGCTATTTTTAAATCATTAAATTCTTGAAAAATCCAAGAAAACAATTGAAATTATTACATATTTTTATTTTAATGTGATTTCTTTTAATGGCTGTTATTTTATAGCATAAAATACTATTCAACCCACAGACATTCAACTCAATCTAATTTGGTTGCATATTCCATATTGTCTATGTATTAAGAAGGTACGGCACGGAATTTTGTAAATTAAAGTCACTACTGTAATGCGCTGAATTAGTTAAATACACTGAAATGACTTACATATTTAGGTTTGCCCTATCCTTGAAATTTGATACAAATACATAAATAATCAATATTACATTTATTATTTATATTTCAATGTATTTAAATAATTCATCACATAGTAGTAGACTTTCATTCATAAAATTTCGTGTAGTACCTTAAGAATAAAAAGTCCAAAAGTCTGTAACATCGGTGTGACGGACTGTCCAGCCAGCGGAGTGCTATAATCAGTAATCACTATTTAGGTACAGAACTCTAACAACCTTTAAGTAAAGTATGAATAACGCTATCGAAACTGAGTTTATGCTGAGCTATGCAATGCCCGCGCTAATACCCGTCGACTGTTTTATTTTGCGTCTTGTTTATTTTGTTGTATGTACCTACCCACTAATATAAAGAATATTATCTAATATTTATTTATTTGCTATTATTGTTAACTAATCTAAAAATATATATCATCATCATCAGCCGGGAAACGTCCACTGCTGGACACAGGCCTCCCTCATGGTACGCCACATCGACCGGTCCCGAGCCACCTGCATCCAGCGACTCCCTGCGACTCTAACCAGGTCGCCGGTGCGTATATGTAAAGGCTACCTGAGTTCAGAACCACCACCACTCTGAGATGCGGGAGGATCTACTAGCAGTCTTCCCAAAAATAGTTACCGTAAACCCTTCCGCTATTCAGATCAATGAACGATCTGGATTCGGGTATTAATTTCGGTGTACGGTTTAAGAAATTATATCTGAAAATGCTTCCGCTACTCAGAGTGCTAACGCACGCAAATCGGTTCGATCTGAATCGCGGGAGGAATTTATGTCCTATGCTCCCCGATTTCAGATCGTAAGCGGCAGGTGCCATAAGAGAGACAGATATATAACGTGCGCGACCCTTCTGTTGTTTGTTTTGATTTATTTAAATTAGTTCCGTTACTGATGAATGCAGACAACGTTTACTTCCGAAAATTTATATAATTTTTGTAGAAAATATCGTAAGTGTGGTTTTTGTTACAAGTGCAGTCTGTTTGTGGCTTTGTTTAGCAAAGAAAACTTACAGTGTCGTACAGTAACGAGAGACTCGAACAATTTTTAAACGACGGTGATTTGGTTTTTATCGTCACAAAATATGAGTCCCAAGCAAATGAACATTTTTCTGTTGAAGTGAAATGTAAAGTTAATGCAGATAATTATAGTGACTTTTGCATAGTGAATAGATTAGGAAATTTTTGGCATTTAGTCATTCAATTCTATGTCTAAAAATATAAAGAAAAACATTCCTAATGCTCGATAACTTATGATTTTAATATATCAATTATGAACATTCTGTGAATTTTATTTTAATTTTAATAATATACGTACATAATAACAGTGATCCCATAAAAAAAACAATCACTCTCTCCTCACCATTATTTAAGTACTAACGCACAACTGGTTTTAAAAGTATTCTAAGTAACGGTAGGGATTCATATCTTAAATGTTTCATACTGCGTTAGTAATCCCTCCCGCAGTACAGAACTCAAAACGGGGTAGCATTTACAGTATCGAAATGTGAAATCAACCGTCGAAATCGCTACCGCATCCCAGAAGTATGGGGATTCTGAATACTGGAAGCATTTACATAAACGCGTCGCCGGTCCATCTAGTGGGGGGACGGCCTGGTAGACGTTTCCCGGTACGTGGTCGCCACTCGAGAACCTTTACTTCCCACCGGTTATCGGTTCTTCGAGCGATGTGGCCTGCCCATTGCCACTTCAGCTCACTGACTCGTCGAGCTATGTCGGTGACCTTCGTTCGTATATATATATAATCTCACAATTATTATTTCCGAATGTTGTCTGTGAAATTTTTTGTTCTAGTTCTAAGTTTTCTCATTAAGTGAAAGGTATTTCTATTTCTGTATGTATTTCCTTTGAGAATAAAATATCTTTAACCACAAAATGAGTTTATTTATCTGTTAGCATTTAGCTTAAGCTGCAGATGAAAATTCTAATACATAAGCAACTTTTGGGGGATCACTTCAGAAATCCATGAGAAAATCGCGGGCAATAATTTTACTATCTACTAAGTACTGGCCCCAATAAATCCTAAAGTAACGAAGTAGAAAATGTTTGCATGCCAAACCTTCCCTCGACGAGCCAGTTCAGGTATCTTGTAAGTTTTATTGATATTAACAGGTCAGTTATGGAGCCGTGTTTCCTCGTGCCAGTTTCCCGCGTTTTCCCGCTCGCAGAAGAAAAGAAAAACTTGTCCACGGAAGGATATTTTTTTGGAAGACACAGAGCGTTAGTGGAGCGACGATAAATTACACCGATCGCTAATAATGGCCGTAATAAAAGCCAATCTTACGGAGTTTTCGCTCGCTATTTTCACTTTCGGCCATTTGGCTGTGAGACAAAAACCTTTAGAGTTGATTATGATGCGGGCTTCACGGAAATTACATTCTAGCTCTTGCGATAGTCATTGCTGTTTCATCGAGTATTTGTTTTGTAGGTGAAAACACTGGAAAATATATTGAAATGCCGATATAATCATATTTATTCTAACAAAAACACACTTTTTTGAAAATATTTAATTGTCTTAGTAAAAAAAAAGCCTGTGGTCAAGCAATTGCAGGGTTATGGCCGTGGGATTTCGGCTTTAGAATATGATCACCGATTTTATTCTGTGTAGGTCGTGAAAGGCGACTAATGTACATATAAACCACGCCTGCTTTTTACCTCCACCAAGCAGGACGTCACAGAGTACATAAAGAAGAAGGCCAACTACCTCTTGAGGGTGGTACAGCTGGAGTCACGCCACGACACGCACTTCAAGTCGTTCGTGGTGCGAGTTCCGACCTGCAAGCTGGAGACCTTCATGAGGGTGGACTTCTGTATCGTCGCTTCAGAGGGAGGATAGCGACCAACACCACCAGAGCGGCACCAACGTGCCATAGTAAATAAGTGTGTAGAATACGAGTATTATTGTAGTGTTTAGTAGTTTATTTTATTGTATTGTATATATATACTTATGAGTCATTGTTACCTGAAATAAATATATAATAATGATTATTGCGAAATTCTCCGTTGAGGATGTTTTGGCGTCTTGAAGTATATTGATAAATGCATAATTTTTTAGACAAGTCTACTCTCCATTTTGTATAGTTTCGCTGTCAGTAACATTGGGAACAGAAGAGGGTTACATCATTTATTGACAACACAATACATACTAATATTATTGTTTATTTGTGTTTACTTTACGTTGCAACGGAAGGTCAAACAGACTTGATTTTTTGTGTAGGGATAGAAGAAGGGCCGGTAAAAGACAAATTGAACGATAATTTCTGAAGTCAATGATATTTTCCTCATGTTATGTACTGAAATTGTAGCGGAAATATAACAGAAGTATAAATTGATAATTCAACGGTATGATATGGCAGTACGAGTAAGCCAGTGGTTCGCAAAGTGTTGCCCCCCATAGATCTTGTATGTGGGTCGCCCCCGCAGCGCTGACCGCGGCGTCGGCGGCGTCGGGGGCCGGCGATCCGATTGTTATTACAGTACCCATGATTCACGTACCACCGAGTTATACATTGTGGCGAAAATAGAGCGGGAACTGCATTCATGCAGCGTCCAGATCCAGTGCTTTATTGCAGGATATTATTCACGGGAACGGAGAAAATGGCGTGTGAATGAGGAACACTCAACAGTGGGTGGAGGAACAAATGTATAGTATTTCGTCGGCCATGTTGGTTTTTTATTTATGACCTAAATAATTGAGATGAATACAGAAACCGTGTCCGTGGCTTACTGGCTAAGAGGGAACCTCTATCGGTACTTGGATTGGTTGGTGGTAGAAATTTTCTGGTTAGCTACGAGCACCACTGTTGTGTTCTGGTTTGAAAGGTAGCAGTGTCAGCGCCTCATTAGCTTGAGAGTTCTGGGTGCGTTAGCTACTATTGTTGTGTTCTGACTTCTGGGTGCGCACGCTTCCAATCGAATGACCTTATCGTCACTTACTATCAGGTGAGATGAAGGCCAAATGCAATCCATCCTACATTAAAAAAGTAATAGGGTCCCGTTAGGCACGGTCTGGGCGCGGAACCCTAAAAATGTACAGAACAGTTACATTTCTGGCGCTTATTAAAGCACCTGATATCCTTATCCAGAGGGAAGTATATTAAAGGTCCAATCCACAGCTAATCGCCTCTAAGGCACGGGTATCACAGCTTAAGGGGACACGGGAAAAAAGGATCCCAGAGATTTAATTTCCCGGTAAGACCCACTTCCCGTCTTAGACGATGCCTTGTAAGCTTATTATCGTTGCTAAAGTCCCGGTGCGGGCGGGGCCTGCGGGACATTTTTTAACGTGGCTGTGTACACAAGTATGTATCTATCATACAAACGATATTTTATGGTATTTTAGATATTAACATCGACATTAATATTCTAAATTTTTTATTATTATTTATTGAAGATAGACCAACACTTGACCTCAATCTCACCTGATGGTAAGTGACGATGAGGTCGAAGATGTTACGTGTTGGTCTAGAAGGTGCCTATTTACTCTTGATAGAGTAAATGCGATAGAGAGTTCGTTTGTACTTTCTTCACGCCGTAACGGAGAGTTAGAATGACCTGCTACGATATCCGCGGGATGAGGTGGCGTGGTTCTAGTGAGACTTAAGGAACAGACTGATTTATGCTACTAAAACTCACGTCGATCTGTCGCGCTCTCTTGTGCCTACATTGACGTCTGACTGAAGCAATGCGTCGTTTGACGTTCCGTAAACACTTCCTCCCGTACCGCTCCCATACCTCAGGAACAGACTCAGTTATGCGTTAGACCTGCAGAGAACAATATCAACGGTCTAGATAACGACAGACGTCATAAATAGAGGCAAACAGACGCGCGGAACGGTTCAATTTCCTATCGCCAGGTGTAGTGCGTATGTACACATAGATATGTAGGTATATATATACTCGTACCAGCCGGAGCAGTCTGAGTATTAGGATGAGGTACTTATAGGATTACGATGGTACCTCCTTGGAGGAGTGAGGTGTGGTGTCGGCGGTAGGATGCAGCGGTTGGTGGTACGTGGGCTTACACACACTCGTACCATGGCCTTGGCCTCGTGATTATACTTTTATTTTATATATTTTGTTTAAATATTTCGTTGTATTAAAAAATACAGTTTTTAAATTTACAAAACACAAAGCTGAACAAATTCATGAAAAAAAACACGTTTCAAATCCCTTCAGGTCCTTATTGTTTTTTGCGTAACCACTCACATATACAAAACAGTCGGGTTAGTTACAACATTTATAAATCAAGGAATGTATTTGATTTTTTAAATTTGTCTCCACCTCGAACAGCATAATATAAGAAAACTACCCTAAAAGTCTACAGTATTCATCCCCTAAAATGTTCACCCTTGAAGGTAGAATCATCATATTTGGTTTTTGTTAATTTTCTCAATAACCGCTGACTTAATTTCGATTAAATGTATACGGGACCACCTCTGAAGTATGCAAAAAAACCAAAAAAGAATAATCAAAATCGATTTATAATTGGCGGAGTTATCTCGTAACATACATACAAAAACAACATACACTCGAATTGACAACCTACTCCATTTTTGAAGCCTGTTGAAAATGGCCTCGCTTGTGACTTGGTCCGTGTTGCGTAGTAGTTTGTGGTCGGAGCTCCCTTTCTGTGGTTTTTGTTTCGCGTAAATATGATTAGGTAGGTACTTACGTACATTTGGAAAATTATCTTCACGTGGTAGTGTGTTCTGCTGTTTAATATAACCATGTGTTATTATTCTTACAAGTGAATGTGAACTTTAGATCAATACCACTACATTTCATCCAAAGAGATTTCAATTTAGTAACAGGCTATAAATAGAGCGGGCGTTAGGAAAATACAGTTCAAATCATTCAAAAATTCTCTCTCTCAGCTGGTTTCTATTAGGACCACTTTATCTCATCCAAAGAGATTTAATAATAGATAAATTGGATAAATTTACGATACGAGTACATAGGAAAACTTTGGATAGGATGTAATATAATATAATCTTATAAAAAAACTAAAAATAACCAGTTACCGTATGTGGTTTTAAATAAATCTAATACTTAACCGCCTCTGTTTAAAGCCTTAGTAAGGGTTCGATTCCTGGTGAGGTTAATTCTGATACTTTTGGTTGGCTTTTCTCTAGCCTGTTTACGAGTAGCTCCCACAATACTACCTGAGTCTGCCACCAATCCACTGCTGGATATATGCCTCCTTCTTGGTATGCTACATCGACCGGTTCCTAGCCACCTGCATCCAGCGACTCCCCGCGACCTTAACCAGGTCGTCGGTCCATCTAGTAGGGGGACGGCCCGGTACACGTTTCCCGGTACGTGGCCGCCATTTGAGAACTTTTACTTGTCTGCCACCAAACAGCAGTTTAAATAGCTCTGTTGTGTTTTGTTTTTATCCAAATACCTTATCATCAGGCGAGATTAAAGCTATGTCTAAAGCATGGAAATGTAATGACAAATTGTTATTGCACTAATTCAAAAAATATCCACACGTCCTAATATTATATATACAAAATTATGAGATTGTTTGTTTATTGGTTTGTCCTTCCTTGACGTCGTAACGGAGAATCAGATCGAATGTTGATCTTTGTAAGCTAAACTGATAGTTGAAGGGCTGGAAAAGGACCGGGCTGAGCTGGTGCCGTTTTCCAAGCTAACTTAATTTTGCTGTAATTATTTGTTTTTGTTTTCTGTATGTGGCATGTGTGTGTTTTATTCTTCATTATGTGTTGTAATTATTTTTAGCTTGGAATAAATTATTTTCTGTCTTCTTTCTTTCTTACTTTTTGACCCGATCGAACCGGTTCGCGTGGGATAGTTCCTGAAGTCTACGCAGACGAATTACGTACAAAAACCAGTGTTGAGTAGGCCTCTAGCACAGAGCACTCCTTGAATAAACAGTCTAACTGTATATATACTGTATCATTTCAGTCTTCGTCTATTTAAGATCTCACCGCTACTCCCACGCATCTGTTTCTACACTAAAATCTTTTCACCAGGGTTTATTTCACATCAAAACTCTGTACATTTCGCTTCACACCTCAGACTATAATTTATACAAGAAATACTCAGCTCTGTTAGCTGAAACCAAGCTGAAATGTGTAAGAAGATATGAAGAAGAAAAAACGGTCAAGTGCGCGTCGGACTCGCGCACCGAGGGTTCCGTACAGAATATGGATAATTCACATACTTAGAACCATGCTCTACAGAAATAAATCAATAGAATAACCAACTTTTCTTTGCGGTTACGTGTCATAATTTTATGTGCCAGGTATGGCTTTCTGCTGCAAAGTTAATTTTGTAAACATAAAAAAGCTTCCTACCATGTTATAATATAAAAAACCTGATTTTCAGATTTATTCTTATGTTTGTGATGTGAAAAGAAAATGAAAAATGAAAATATATTTATTTCCTTTCACATTAACATTAAATTAAAGTTTTTGGGAAACTCCTTTTAAGATGTACCTTGCTTCATGCCAAATTTCAGACTTTTAGGGCAACTAGAATTTTTTTTCACACGTTTAAGGGACGGCAGACTTGAGTATTTGATATTGATTTCAACTTGATACCTTTACGCGTTCATGAGAAAAAGGGTCTTGACAGACAGACTGACAACAAACTGATACTATAAGGGTACCTTTTTATTTATTATTTTTTGAGGTACAGAGCCCTAAAACTAGCACAGGAGATTGTGGTCAAATATTTAATAGAAAGTTAATAGGAGTAATGATGCTAGTCTGGGATTGAGCATAATTTCTTTTGATGGTATTATCATAATTGACTACATAAGTCCACTTTTAGAGATAAGCCTTCCATCATAGATGACCATATTGTACTTTCTCTGAGTGGATTTGGATGAGAGTTGGAGAGTGCAGAGTATCTCTAGAATGTTGTTGCACAAGGAGATGCTGCTCATCTCTTGAATAGTTTTTCATTAGTCGCCTTTTGCGACACCCGTGGGATGACTTGGGGTGGTCCAATTCTAAAGCCGTTACCAAACGTCATACAAATTGTCAAACGATTAACATTATCGTGGCCAAATCGGATTGGCACAAGAGAGAACCACAAATCGACGTGAATGGTACTAGAGAACAATATCCACTGCCTAGATAACTACAGACGTACTAAAGCTGAGACCACACGGCAATTTTTATGGTATACTTGGTCATAACTTTAGTTTTTCCTTTAGTATAAGCCGCACACTTTCATAATAGACATAAGCGCCTGAAAAGCGCTCGCTCACCGAAATTGGTTTCTAAATATTTTTGCCTTGGAGGAAATTTGCACCTTATAGTTTATATGTGAAGATGGGTTCTACGTTGAAGATGTGTGGCGTGAGTAAATTGAATACAAATTCATGATCGAAAAGTAATTTTCTTGAAGCGATGACAGAGGCCTGGTAGAGTTTTCAAAGGACACGTTGTTATCCAAAGTTTCGAAGACATGGAGACTTGAATTACTATTTTAAATTCACGCTAGCTTGCTGTTGCTTGCATCCAAAACAAGTATCTAAAGTAAGCAAACTCAAGCTATTTTAAAACCTAAAAATCTGTAGTGATACTGATTGAGTTTGCAGAGGTTACAATCCATAATTTGCAGACTATGCAGAGTGTGCTAGTTGTGTTTGCAGAGGTTACAATCCATTATTTGCAGACTATGCAGAGTGTGCTAGTTGTGTTTGCAGAGGTTACAATCCATAATTTGCAGACTATGCAGAGTGTGCTAGTTGTGTTTGCAGAGGTTACAATCCATAATTTGCAGACTATGCAGAGTGTGCTAGTTGTGTTTGCAGAGGTTACAATCCATAATTTGAAGACTATGCAGAGTGTGCTAGTTGTGTTTGCAGAGGCTACAATCCATAATTTGCAGACTATGCAGAGTGTGCTAGTTGTGTTTGCAGAGGCTACAATCCATAATTTGCAGACTATGCAGAGTGTGCTAGTTGTGTTTGCAGAGGTTACAATCCATAATTTGCAGACTATGCAGAGTGTGCTAGTTGTGTTTGCAGAGGCTACAATCCATAATTTGCAGACTATGCAGAGTGTGCTAGTTGTGTTTGCAGAGGTTACAATCTATAACTTGCAGAGTGAGCAGTCAACGTGCGTTTGGGTTTTCAGAAGTAACATTTTTACAGATTAATCAGAGCCCAAGTTATGACTTTGAAAAGTGAACTAGTTTTCTTTGTTTGATCGCGCACAGTTAATAGACTGTTAAGTTTAGAAGTGCAGATACGGGGTATGTAATTTCGAATTTTACATCATGCATTTTATTAAATAAAGATGTGTCTATGTCTATGTCTTATGAGTGATACCGTCAAATATAATGTTCTGATTCAGTTGTTTCAATAGGGACAATATTAACTTGTTTATTAAAGAAGGTTTCATGCTGGAATTCCTTAACGATCCCAACAACCAAAAACAATACATAATTCAAAAAGCAGAAAAATTAGTTGTTCTCGTAAAAGGGAGGAATGATAATTATTTGATACTAAACCGAATTTAATGTCGCCGCGCGCCGGGAGCGGACATAAAATCGTAATTAATGACTTTTTTTCAGTCGAAATTAAAATGAGCGAGGACACCGGTTGGGAGGAAACGAGCGAGGAGACCTTTAGCTGTGCCCATGTTAAGCATGTGTTTAAAATGTGCCGTGTGGGCTTGGCTTTAGAATACCTTGAAGTAACTTATCTAAGGGAAAATTACTCGTCTTCATTATTCCGGCGGAGTTTCCCCAAAAATCTGGCAATTGATTTTAATTTAATGAAAGTTTGGAACTTTTGACTCAACGACACGGACACGGTTTTACGAATTTAAGTGAAATTTGGCACACAGCATAATAATTTGTATGCTGGCAACCAGATGTGGTTGTGGGGAAATACTTATTGGACAAGAATTCTTTTCCGTGAAGAAAAACAAATATAATCACACATAAATATAAACAACACATTACCCGACTCCTTTCGTAGCAATCGGTTAACAACTAAAGCAAGTACTGAAACAACTTATATCGAAGTAGATTCTAAGAAATATTAACTTTCTTGTGCTTTTACTTCATACCAGTGAAAAGGAAAGTCCTATATTTCTGCCATGTAGAGACAAATAGGAGTTGACCTGACCTCACTATATTTCAGAAGAGATTTATTGCGAAAAAAAAAGTATTTCGAAGATTCAAACCGCGAGAGGGGAAAGTGTTGGTGAACCCTTTTAGTTATTTTCAATATTAGTTTCTAAAATAACATGCTTGGCAGAGGAGATCTTTGACCCCGTTGTCGAAAAATGTGTGTGATGTTCATAAAAGTTGGACGCCTTTTTCTGTGCGCCTGTCTGCCGTAGACGTAGCTCCCAAGCTTATTTCAATGTCATTTAAAATGGAAACTTTAACCGTGATGATGATAGAAGAGTTTTCTTTTTTTCAGAGACTTAATGTGTAACTGAATTCTTACTGCATCTTTTGAAGCTGAATCAAATATCAAAAGAACTAAAAATTATGAGACTATATGGAAAGCTTTCAGTAACAAAAACCGTTTTCCGTGTACTTATTCTTTTGGACTTTTTAGTATAGCCTCTGAAGAAATTTTAGTCTACATTGAGCTTAGAAAATGATATAATGTACAATTATACGTTCCTTTCTGTGTCCATGAAATACTTCCTTTAGAATATTTTACTGTAATTCTAAACACTTTATTTCTATCTTCAAAATCTTTTACGCTAATCAATGACCGATAAACTAGGATAAAAAAACCTTAATTGATGACTGGTGGTGACCTCAATTAAAAATAGAGTAAAAAGGAAATCTTCGAGCCACTAGAGTGAAATGGCTCTGGTAAAAATGCCGGGAACGTGGTCGCAGACTAATTAACGATCGATTTAAAACTTGTAGGGAAATCAGTTCCCGAGTGACTTTTTCTTTATAATTCTTGGTATATTTATTAAAGGTTGGAGAACTATTCTGTTGTACTTTACTTTTTTACCCAACTGCGGTGATTAAAAAGAATAATAATGAATTTTACTCCAACTGATTTCAAAAGATGATATGACGTCGAAAATGTCAGAGCATTCATTACAAATTTTGTTATTACTGTTATTCAATCTTGTTAGTTGTTAGTTATTCCAGCACAATTGTTTATTTTTATTTTGATGAAAGTTTCAAATAACTCTCACTTACTCTCAACTCACTCAAACTATGAAACTAAACAATTTTTTTCAGACACCTTCATAGCTTAGTAGCCACATAGTTAAACTCAAAATCACGGGGTGCAGATTCGATCGTGTTGATGTCGTGTTCAGGTGAAGAAATATGACATACCTTCTGCATCCTACATTTTAATGTAGGTGATCTTTAAAACTTTCATCAAAATAAAAATAAAACAATTGAAAGCAGTGTCTGTTTCCTCAGTTGTGCTGCGGTTGAGATTGAATAACAGTAATAACAAAATTGAATGGAATGGAAAATGGAATGAATTCCATCCTATCGTCTCTTACCTTCAGGTGATATGAAGACCAAGTGCAAATACAATATACTTTTCTGGTATAATGACAATACTTGAAGTATCTTCTGGTTGAGATTTACGAGGGGCATACCGAAATGATCGGGAATATAAAACAATACATACAGGAAATAACTAAATTTATTTTTATTGCTTTTCGAAGTATTCTCCGTTGCAGTTAATGCACTTTTGCATTCGTTCGAACCAATTATTATAGCAGCAATTCCAGTCCGAAGTTGACATGGTCAAAATCGTCGATTTGTATGCTTCCACTGCTTCTTCTGGACCTTGAAACCGCTGACCACGCAATAAATCTTTGATTCTAGGGAATGTAAAGTAATCATTGGGACTCAGATCAGGGCTGTATGGAGGATGATCCATTAATTCAACGTTTTCCTGCTTCAAAAACTCGCTTGTTTTCTGAGCGGTGTGAGAGCTCGCATTATCGTGATGGAGGATTATGCGTCGTTTCGGGTTACCTCTACGGAGTTCGGATATCATCTGTGGCAAACAAACCGTTGTATACCAATCAGCGGTAACCGTTCTCCGTTCCTCTAAGGGAACTGTGACTACATGTCCTGTTTTCGCGACAAACGAAGCGACCATTTTCTTCGATACGCTGCGAGAGCGGACAACTTTTGTTGGCTTGATCTCACCTGCGAAGACCCAGACAGCCGACTGATGCTTTCTTTCTGGCTCATATGAATAGATCCATGATTCATCACCAGAGACAATGTTATAAACTGCTTTTGACTTTCCTCCGTTGAAGCGTTGCAGAGTAGACCGGCACCAATTGACACGAGCCGCCTTTTGCTCTTCGGACAAATTATGGGGCACCCAGCGGGAAACTAGCTTTCTCACTCCCAGTTCACCATGTAAAACAGTTTGTATCGCAGTCATACCTATCCCTAAAGTAGCCCGAATCTGCTCATATGTAATATGTCGGTCATCCTGTATCATTCGGCGCACAACAGCGACATTTTCTGGTGTAACCGCTGTTTTTGGCCGGCCTGTGGAAGGTACGGTGCCAAGAGAAGCACGTCCACGCCGGAATTCAGAATACCAGCGATATATTGTCGTCTGGCTAGGCGCTTCACTCTTGAATATAGATATAAGCTCAGCGAGACATTGTCCCTGAGATAATCCTCGTCGAAAGTTGTAAAAAATTATGGCACGGAAACTTTCTCTTGTAAGCTCCATTTTTTTATCGACCTATCAATTTCAAACTGATATTGTTCTTTAAAAAAAAAATTTTTTTTAATTCTGTCAATTGTATTCGATTTTCAACTAACCAGTGTTTATTCATCAAAAAGAGTTTTTAATCTAATTAAATCGAAAGTACTCGATTACCGATCTTTTCGGTATGCCCCTCGTAATATATTTTCTTACAAAAATTATTTTACCTTAACCTTTTGCTTTGTGCAGTAATTTTCTAAATATTGGACGCCGGGGAATTTTTATACCGCAGCAAAAGAAATTTTGATTGAAAGCAAGCGTATTTATTTACGAAGCCGTGGTAGCTCAGTTGGGTGGAGCGTCAGCCCTTGAACCATCGAGGTCTGGGTTCGATACTGGCTCGTACCAATGAGTTCCAATTTGTTATTTGGAATTTATGTACGAATGATAAAAATCGTTACCGTTGGATTTCCCGTGAAGGAAAACATCGTGAGGTAACCTGCACACTGCTGATAAGAAATTCAATGCCTTAATTCGGTAAATAATTAGGTAGTTTACATTTTCTTTCTGTTCTATTTGTAAGCTGCGGGCTTGAGTATAGAAGGTTGACTTGAAGCTATCTTCATATTACTTACAACTTCCCCCTCTTGAAGGTGCATTCCCCCATCCCCCTCGGAGGGACGACCCTCAGAAATACTTTAATCAGTGGAACAGCGCGTGTCGAGCAATTAACAAATGTATCGAGCTGTAAACCTTGCCTGCTGCGTTTATGTCCCGGGGGTGCGTTCGGAAACGAGGGACCATATATCAGTGATATTTAGTTCGTTTATGTTAAGCGGCGATACCATGATTAAGGCTCTTAGTAATTTTATTTAATCGTTAAACCAAACGTGGTCCTTTACTGTTCGCTGAATAAACAAGCTCAAAGTCACTTAGCGAGCTGAATGCCGAATGAGAAAATCTGTACACGAACTAAGGTCACCGAAATAGCTCGACGAGTCAGTGTGCTGAACTGGAAATGGGCAGGCCACATCGGTAGAAGAACCGATAACTGATGGGGAGTAAAAGGTCTCGAGTGGTGGCCGCGTACCGGGAAACGTCTACCTGACCCTCCCCCTACTAGGTGGACCGAGGACCGGACCTCCGGAGACGGAGGACTTAAGGTCGCGGGGAGTCGCTGGATGCAGGTGGCTCGGGTCCAGTCGATGTGGCGTACCATGAGGAAGAACGGAGTTACCTGACACAGGTATTCCAAACTTTAGTTGTATGATATACAGTTGTAAAAGAAAAGTAATATAAACAAATTTAAAGCTACTTCTAAACGTCGTAGCGATTTGATACTTTGCAATTATATGTAATTCGGATGACATTACAATAATTTGGCACCATCAAGCTGATCTGATCCTGGAATCAAGAGTTGGATGGAAAAATTCTAACCTGGGACCCTCGATTTTTTGTGAAATAAGAACGCTTGTCTTCATTTAGAAATCTTGACCATCTAGATTCCAACCTTAGTTTGTTTGACAGTTCTTGGGACGACGTCGCTGTCACTCGTGTATTTGTCAAACGAGGGAAAAATAACTTACAAATTCACAAGTAACATATTTATTGATAAAATAAACTTTTGATTTTAAACAAACTAGTTAAAAACTAGAACCGCGTAAAGTACACTACGCGCTTGACAAAACAACGCAGCAACCTGGTGTCACGGGAACATCAGTGACACCGCCAACCTCAGCCGACCGTCTCAACAAGAAATTTTAAAATAAAAAGTCGCTAGTTGCGGAATTATGCACCAAGTTAAAACAGGAGAAAGAAATTAATAAATGAGCACAGTTTCTAGTTGACGCCTGCAGGTCCGTCCTCCATCCTATCGTCCTACAATACAGTATGTGTGAGCAATAAATACGTACTCGGTTAAAATATGTTTTAGGATTAAAAAGCTTTTAGTACGACACTCGTAAATCGTGTTTTAGTTTTTTTAAACTATAATTTTCAAAAGTAGAATTACTTAGCTGATATGTATGACGTCAAGCGTAGACATCTACGGCGTAGTTGTCTGCTACGAATACAGCTACGACATCCGCTTAAAAACCATTTCTTGAGAAAGTTCTTTCAGAGTCAACTTTTTTTGCAAAATAAATGCCTTCGCGGCCTTGTACACAAATTCAAAGGATTTAGGACGGCTGCGGCGCCGGCGGAGGGAAAATAGTAAAAAAGCTGGTATAAAACGTCACTAACGATGTAGAAAGTGAACTGGCCCTGGAGGTGGGGCTAGACTCAAAGCGTTTCCGGATTTCCCGCCAAAAGACAGCCCGGGAGCAATTTTGGTGTCTGCTGGTTTAGACAGATTGACGAGACAAACGGTGGGAAAAGCCACCTTGAGCTATGTTTTTGACCGACTTCAAAAACCAACCATACCATAAATAATGCAGATATTTTATAAACTCACACTGGGAAATGATTCTTTCTGAAACTTGAAAATTGTTGCAGTACTATGTAGTGGTACATTTTTGCAACGATTGCATTTTAAATACAGCATGTATATTGCATACGGGCGTATAATTTATACAAATACAGTCTTACCACAAAAAAGATAAACAAGCTTTAGACACACGTTTTGAAAAAATGTTACCACAAATGCATGTTTAGCCGATGTCAGCTTAGACACTGCTTAAAAGAGGGTATGCTGTTGTCAAAGCGCCCATACAAACGTAGTCCAGTCATATTTTGAGTATTAAGCTATGAAAATCTATGAAATTTTCAAGGCACAATCTAAAAACAAATATCTGTGTCGGTGGTGAGTCAGATTTTCGTTTAAATATATACTTCCAGAGTTACAGGGCGTCAAAGTATTGTATTTTTCGGTAATAAAAAGCCCCAACTTTGAACCTGTTTTACAAGAGTATGAATTAATTTAGAACAATTTGGAAAAAACACCGACATCTGAAATTTTATTAATATACTGTATTGAAAAAATGGCTACATAATATACTGTATCCTTCAAATGATCACTGGACTACGATACATCCAAATAACGGGTTGATAACTTCGCGTAGTGTATGCTGTCTCACCGTACGAGCTCGGGTAGGATAGGGCTCGGAGAGGGACAGCTACAAAACAATGCAACCTTGAACGCGGCCACGTGGTCTTACCAACATAGCCTCTTAACATAAAACTTTAATTTGAATTGTAGCCTGTCATAACATTCTCTGCCGGAATTCGCAATAGATTTCGTAGACTTTGTTGATTTTAATGATTTTGAAGACGTGGAATTAATGGACAACTATCGTGACCGTTTTAACAGTGCGAATAAATACATTTGAACATTACAACGAGCGCAACTTTCGAAAACGCTACAGATTTAGTAAAACTTTCGGGGAAATTATTATTATTATTCATTTATTTCAGGTAACAATGACCCATAAGTATATATACAATACAATAAAATACATTAAGTTAAACTACTACACACTACAAAAATATTCTGCACACTTATTTACTATGGCACGTTGGTGCCGCTCTGGTGGTGTTGGTCGCTATCTTTCCTCTGAAGCGACGGGTCAGCTTGCAGGTCGGGACTCGAACCACGAACGACTTGAATGATGTACCGTGGCGTGACTCCAGCTGCGCCATCCTCACGGTGTAGTTGGACCTCTGCTATATATATTCTGTGACGTCCTGCATGGTGGTGATGAAATGTAGGCGTGACAGATACGTGGCCGTGGTTGGAACTTCATCGCGCAGCAGGTAGTTGGGCCCTGTGGGTGCGGTTCCGCAGCGGTTCCGAGTCACTCGTTTACGGTACGCCATTTTCGTCTTGACTTTCTGAAATACATCCTCGTCCGTGTCATCAAATCGGACGCGCTTCCGCTGCTGGCTCGTGGTCGTCTGCGCCTTCGGTAACACCGGCTGCTGGGCTTGAACAGTTCGTTTGTTAGCGACGGAAACCACTGAAGCAAAATCACGTCGCGGTGATTCAGCTTCTTTGTGTCCAGCAGCAAGCTGTTTCACTGGAGGCTGAGGAGGCTGGTGACGTCGACATGGTCACGGTGACGGGAGGCAGCTTGTGCAACTCCTTCGCTACAAACGTAGGCACGTCGTCAGGATCGGTCTCTTTAAGCACAGTGATGATATCCTGCAGGCTCTTCGGTGTCCCTTCACGTCTGTGTGACATCATCTGGTCGCTCTTATTGAGAGCCGCGTACTGCAGCTTCCTCGCCGCAGCTATGTCAGCCTCGCTGAAGCTTGACTTACATATCTGCAACGCTCTGACTTCGTCCATCACATCCAGCTTCTGTTGCAGGAACACGAGGAGTTCGCCACGAGTTTTTCCTCGCCCATGACGCTGACGTCGCAGCGGCTAGCGCCGCGCTTCGCAATTTATAATAAAATAAACGTAGTCACGTCCACACGAAACCACGCATGACTCGAGACGAATAATCGTTGATATAATTAAGGACGATATTCCTCACGATAGCATAAACTATAGCTCAATTTGAATATTCGATTCACAGATTCGATTGAGAGAATAAAATTAACCTGACACCTGACACTGACCTCATGTCAGTGAAAATCACGTTCCATTGGATGTATAAAATTGTTTATTTAAAAAAGTTTAGCATTGTCAATCCACCAAATGTACGGCAACAAAAGCAAGCGTGCGTTTATATATTACATAAAGTATATATTTCGTATATTTTTATAATGTAGAAATTACTGAATCAAATCAATTTGATAAATAAAAATTATGTTAAATTAAAAAAAAAATGCTTTCAATGAAACGTTTTCTAGAGGTGTCAACATAAAATAAAGATACGTCAAGATAAATCGTGCCTAAGTAAACAAACGTTGGATATGGTTTTGTGGTAAACAAAATTAAACAATTGTCTATGAAACAGAAAACAGAAACAGAAACTAATCTCAGCATCTGCTATGGCAGTAGCCATAGCGCTGGTTTTCAGAAAAGCCCTATATAGTATGTAAGGCATTAAATATATGTGTAAAAGAAGTGTATGTGTGACTATGCAGTGATTATCTTTTTAATACTGTCTAACTAAACTGGTATTTAACTGATGAGTTAAAATATTTTTTGTGGTAAGACTGATATAGTTTACGACCGTACATATCATATTGAACTGTCACGATATGACGTGTCATAATTTGACTTCAACTGCCTTAAAAATGTTCACCCTTATAGGTACGCACGGCTACACATCAAGCTATTCATTTCCAGTATACGCTGACCTCGCATCGTGCGCGAGTCCATTCAATGCGAGGTCAGCGTATACTGGAAATGTATAGCTTGATGTGTAGCCGTGCGTACGTACATATTTGGTTTTTGGATTTTCTCAATAAGCGCTTTACCATTTTCGATAAAATTTAAATGGGACCACCTCTGAAGTATCTTCTGCCAAACAAAAAAATAATCATCAAAATCAGTCCACAGTTGGTGGAGTTATCACGTAACATACATAAAAACACAGTCAAATTGAGAACCTCCTTCTTTTTTGAAGTCGGTTAAAAAGAACCGACAATCAGACGATAACTTTATTTTTTTATGAAAAAAAAACACACAATTAACAAACGAAATTTATGTAAATGTATTGTTTAAGACCAACATTAATTGCCATCAAAATAAACGAACATTGTTCCACTCCCCGGTGGTTCGCTCGAGGCCGAAGTGAAACTCCACCATAACCCGTAACAACTTACCACAAAAACACCAATTTAAGAAATATTTACCGTCCAGCACCCCCGTAAATTCCTGACCATAAGTGGGCCCACTCACTGGCCGTCAGCCGTAAAGACCGCTAACATTACCGTCAGCAGATTTCCTTTGATATTCAATCCACCCGACACTTTACATCGAAAATGTAAGAAGTTCCCAAGTACTCGCAGGCGTGTTGGCAGGGTGGACTTCATTCAAGGGTTTATCAGGATACAGAATTATGTTTTTCGTTCTTAATATCAGCTACCATATAGGTGAGTCGTTAAATTGGAAGAGAGAGAGAGAACATTATTATTTGTGAGTTGGCAATGCGCTTCTAGCGTCCACTCTCGCTTCGGCAAACACAAGACTGGAAAAATGCTTCTACTCTAAAACCATGCTGATGCCATTAGTATATTTAATACATAGAATAGCTAGCAACATCGTGAATACTACAGGAACCCTTTTTGTGAATTAAATTAATTGTATTTTAGAGAAAACAAATTGAATTTTAGTTTATTTTTTATTGTTGATAAAACGTTTCTACATATATTTTTAATGTGCAAGAAAATGTTAGCAAATGTCCGAGTGAAATTGAAAGCCTGGCATCCCGAAGCAATACCCTTATCCCTCTTCCAAAAATTGACTTCTCCCATCGTTTATGAGCTGTTTTGGTACAGAAAAGGGCCGAAACTACTTAGGGCTTTTAGCCAAAAGGGTTCAGTTCATTATTTCGGCTTAGCGCTCGCTGCTGCGTCGCCCTTTAAAACAAATTCGAGGTTTCCGAACCGTTTGTTTCTAAATTGGGCCTAATAGGGGGCGCGGATCGATGTACCGCGCCCGGCAGTCTTTTAGCGAATATTTAGGTCAATACTGGACACGATTCTACACACTAACGCACCATATACATGTTCAATAAATTTGTTATATCACAAGTATGCAATAAAAAAGGCTGACCCTTTTTTAATTGCACCAACACGAGAGGGATGATACATATGACTTTGATATGTCTACCTGTTTAATTTTATATGTGTGCATTCAACATTATTCTACTGTTACTACAACATATACTTATTTTATAAAAACTTCAGAATATCTCTTGTGAAAATTGCTATGGAATATATCGTAGCAGCATGTTCATTCTGACATCCTTTTGTTAGTCAAGAGTTATTTTATTACGACTAACGACAGCGAAAATTCTGAATTGAGCAACATTGGATCAGCGCTTGACAGCACTTAATGGGATTCAAAATGTGTCAAACGACTTTATTCGTCACTATTTTCGTTCAAACAATGTTATGAAATCGACAAGCGAATCTGCGTGAGAATGATGTAGGCACATCGCAGACAACTCTCTGTAGCTGTATTACGATAAGCCCGAGATAAGCGCCGACGTATTTCTATTTACCCCAATAAGTTCTTTATCCAGGCTCCCTATCCGCCGGGTTTTATTAGTGCACCGAGTGGTAGTCGACGTGATCCGATTACAGTAGGTTCGAATCCCCGGCCAAACAATTTTACGACAGTATTTATGACGTTTTATATGTCCCAGTGTAGGCACGATAGGCCCTCATTCAGGGCTATAAATTATAATCGAAAAGAGGCGAGTTACCGATTCGCCAAAAACGTGGAAATTATTGTGATACCCGCCGCCCTGTCAGTGTTGCTGGAGCTATATATTATTTATACCTTTTACGAGTGTTGCGAGCCGTAAAAAAGTTTTAGTGGGTGTTGTAAAAGTAAAGGTTTTTTTGGTTGTTAGAACAGTGGGCTGATAGGATAGTCTTTTATTAAATTAAGCGATTGTAGGTTGTAAAAGTTGTGGAGTCAGAGGCGCAAGTCGCGGCAGGTCGTCATAACAAGTTGTTTACTGGTCGAGAGGCGACTATGATCCCGATTAAACTCTCATCCATATTTTTATTGGCTGCCCCTTTGCCTCCTGCCCCCCTCACCGGTGATCGCTCCGAGAGTGAACTTTGATGGGTTTTCGTTTACGGAAAAGCCTTATTGTTGATGTTCTCTGAGCGCTTTATGGATTTTTGCGGTTGCATAAGCAATCTTTCACTCTTCGCTTATCCGTATTCTATTTACTTGGTCGTCATAGTGTTTTTGTTATCGTAGCTATATATCCCTAAGTCGTGACTGTTTTTTGTGTATGTTGTAATGAATCAATCTGTATAAACTAAACAAAATCGGGTTAGTTAAACAATTTATAACGACTCATGTAATTTACGCTCGAAAGTGTGAAACTATTTTTGACAAAAATACAAAAATGTTTATTTTTCTGAGTAATAATTATCATTATTGAGATCTCTTGCTGATTTGAAATCAGATTCCCTTTGGGAGTGCAGTTTAGGATCCTATCGACTACACCATGTCATGTTTGGGAGCTCGTCAATAAAGCAGCTTGTTCACTCAAATACTGATTAATTCCCCCGCTGGAGGTTGGAGGGTGGACACTAAAAACAACATGCAACTACCTCACAAAAGTGACGCCAACAAGCGGTGAAAATATTGAAAGCCCTCATTGAACAGAAACAGTCAACATCCAGAGCTGGCGTTGTAATGCCCCATAGAGCCCATTCGCCCAATCTGGGCTCGCACTCGCAATATGAGTTTCTCATGTACATACAAATACAAAACACCTATGAATAAGGTTGATTTACGAGGGTATATATTCGGGGCGGGGCGGGCGGGAGTTGAACGGAATGCTTCACACGCCGTATTTCAAAATAATGTCTCCATGTTTAGGCTCGGGCGGTCTTTACTGAAGTCGACCGACTTGTGGGGGCGGCGGAGGGGCAGGGGCAGGGGCAGGGGGGAACGGTCGACTATGTTCACTTTAGTGGAGTTAGTTGGTTGCATGCGTGTTAATGGAGAGATATGTGGGGAAACGTGGGAAATGCTTCGAACGAGTAAATGTCTCAGTGCGTTGGGTCTTTCTCCAATATTAGGTATGTGGCTACAATCTTTCGCCATATGGTATCATGTTATATATGGGGAAATTCAACAGATTGTGAAAGAGTCATTTTCCTTTAAAACAACTACCAGCAATTGGGTATGTAAATATTTTTATAAGGCATGAAAATAAAAAATCCATTTGGAGATATTTAGATTTTACATCATACTTTCGCATTTACTTTTTGAATTAGTTAAAGTTTATGTTATAATTTCTTTAAAAAAACAATGGCATCCATTTGACCCCACATTCATACATTTCGTAATGAAACAGATTTCTAAATACTCAAAACTTGCAAAATAGGATTGACATTGATAGTTGACACTCTTGTAGACATACTAAGGTTACATTTCATGGTTTTATTATTTTTAATCAAACTAACACGTGGGTGGTTCGCTTCATAGTGTATGAACTTATGACGTCATAAGTTCACGCGGTGTCGTGATCAAGGTAGATCTAAAACCAATGAATAAATCTTATATCTAGTGATCTTAGCAGCAAAATATGTATACCATACCCAATTAAGAATTTTCGGCTGCTGGGGTGATTATTTATATTAACTGAAATACAGTTATTCAATAACCAATGTGGCATACAAGGCACGTCTGTTTACGAGTACTTTTACGGCATAAAGAATACGATATTCAGCATGAAATAACAGTGTATAGTGAAGTGGCGAGTCTCATCATAGCTCGGCGCGGTGGAGAGGCGTGGCGCCGGCAAACAACATTTATAAGCAAATGCGGGCAGTTTACACTGTAACCGAATGTACCTGCGAGTCTGTGCAATATCCGCTCCCAGCTCATATCCGCCGCTCGCTCGCGCCTTTAGCGCGGGGCGGGAGTCACGAGAGGTGGCGGGGAGATGGTTTAGCTCCCACTTAACCATAAATTCCCAACCTTTTATGGACTTTTACTTGAAAAAATTATATATATTTTTCATCAAGCACATTCGGTAGAGCATTGTTTGGTGCATATTAACGTACCTATTATTTATTTATGAATTTCAGTTTGTTAATTGTTCAAATCCTGTATGGAACCCCCCATGCGCGAGTCTGACTCGCACTTGTTTTTTTTTACAACTGATTCGATGATCTAATAGCTACACGATTGGATTGACAATCCATAGGTCTATGGTTCGATTCCCTATCGGTATTTGGTGGTAGAGCATTTTCTATGTCAACCTGTCTAGCTACCAGTCTACCTCAGTCTGCCGCCAAACAACGGCGTTAAAAGCACGTTTGTGCTCCGGTATAAAAGGTAGAGCCAGCGCCTCATTAGCTTGAGACTTTTAGGTGCGCATGATACCCGTACCACCCAAAGGTCTTATCATCACTTACCAAACTTTAATGCATTAAATCGTATCGCCATCCTCTCGCTCCCTGGACCACAGTAGATCGAGCGGCACTCACAGAGCCAGGTAACGTCGATATTAAGACGGTAGGCGTTCTGAAATCTATTCCCGCCGCCGCCGCGCCGCGCCGCGAGCACCGAGCGATGACAGCTCCAGATGACATCCGCCTGCGAGTGTGTGCCTGTACGTATCTACATCTCAATGCGGGTCTAAGGGATATTGGTGAATTCACATATTTACGAGGGGCATACCGAAATGATCGGGAATATAAAACAATACATACAGGAAATAACTAAGTTTATTTTTATTGCTTTTCGAAGTATTCTCCGTTGCAGTTAATGCACTTTTGCATTCGTTCGAACCAATTATTATAGCAGCAATTCCAGTCCGAAGTTGACATGGTCAAAATCGTCGATTTGTATGCTTCCACTGCTTCTTCTGGACCTTGAAACCGCTGACCACGCAATAAATCTTTGATTCTAGGGAATGTAAAGTAATCATTGGGACTCAGATCAGGGCTGTATGGAGGATGATCCATTAATTCAACGTTTTCCTGCTTCAAAAACTCGCTTGTTTTCTGAGCGGTGTGAGAGCTCGCATTATCGTGATGGAGGATTATGCGTCGTTTCGGGTTACCTCTACGGAGTTCGGATATCATCTGTGGCAAACAAACCGTTGTATACCAATCAGCGGTAACCGTTCTCCGTTCCTCTAAGGGAACTGTGACTACATGTCCTGTTTTCGCGACAAACGAAGCGACCATTTTCTTCGATACGCTGCGAGAGCGGACAACTTTTGTTGGCTTGATCTCACCTGCGAAGACCCAGACAGCCGACTGATGCTTTCTTTCTGGCTCATATGAATAGATCCATGATTCATCACCAGAGACAATGTTATAAACTGCTTTTGACTTTCCTCCGTTGAAGCGTTGCAGAGTAGACCGGCACCAATTGACACGAGCCGCCTTTTGCTCTTCGGACAAATTATGGGGCACCCAGCGGGAAACTAGCTTTCTCACTCCCAGTTCACCATGTAAAACAGTTTGTATCGCAGTCATACCTATCCCTAAAGTAGCCCGAATCTGCTCATATGTAATATGTCGGTCATCCTGTATCATTTGGCGCACAACAGCGACATTTTCTGGTGTAACCGCTGTTTTTGGCCGGCCTGTGGAAGGTACGGTGCCAAGAGAAGCACGTCCACGCCGGAATTCAGAATACCAGCGATATATTGTCGTCTGGCTAGGCGCTTCACTCTTGAATATAGATATAAGCTCAGCGAGACATTGTCCCTGAGATAATCCTCGTCGAAAGTTGTAAAAAATTATGGCACGGAAACTTTCTCTTGTAAGCTCCATTTTTTTATCGACCTATCAATTTCAAACTGATATTGTTCTTTAAAAAAAAATTTTTTTTTAATTCTGTCAATTGTATTCGATTTTCAACTAACCAGTGTTTATTCATCAAAAAGAGTTTTTAATCTAATTAAATCGAAAGTACTCGATTACCGATCTTTTCGGTATGCCCCTCGTACTGTACGCGACAACTCGACATGTCAACTTTCTAGTGATAATGATAATAGATAAGGCAGTTGGATGGCAATTCAGCCTGCAATGTCCTAGCTAAACTAAGGAAAGTCTTCCAAAGTGTTTTTGGCAATGTCGGCCGGGAATCGATCAAACAACCGTCAAGGAGGCCTTAAATTACAATAAACATCTTAGTAACAATTTATCTATACCATTTTATAGTATACTAACTTTTGACTTTGCCCACGACTTCATTCAGCTTTACTAAGATAAAAGGTATCATATATGGTAATACAGGACATATTCCATCTTTGTGATAAATTTCGTCTAAATCCGTTGCGACTGTTATGCGTGAGAGAGACACAAACATTCGACCCCTCCAACTTCCACAATTATAATTTTAGTAGTACAAGCATCTGAATACGACCCAGCACTTACGCCCTACAACTTTATCAATACCAAGGCAGCACGTATGACATTTACGAAATTCGATTCCTCCTAATGCCCCATTGTCGCACTGCGATGCCGGTGCCGGCGGAGTGGCATCGACACCGAACACGTCCTATATAAATACGAGTTAATGCCATCCAGTGGCAGATTATTGCAACCCTTCCACGGGGCGAAAGGGTAAGAGCATCGATACAAAAACTGTGGACTCGGTAATGCTACCAGGCTGTTTATGACGCAAAAAGTAGGTGAAGGTTATCGAGGTGATCGAATTGTGCTGGAAGCCTTGTGTATCCTTTTCTTTATGAATTACGTTGATACTTGAATTTGTTCCTTTTAAATTGTTTCACATGCAAATCTTAATCTCTCTTTTCTAATAACTAAGCCTAAATATGCTAGAATTTATGTCAACTGTGATATTATAAGCCCAAGTATACATGGTACGCAATAAATACTTTGCTTAAGTGATAAGTTGTATTTCATTGCGTTTATAATTTATTTAAGTGCGATAAAAGTGTTCTCCAGCATGCTTTTAATAGACTCGGCTTATCAATATTTTAAACCCCAATTTTTACAATTTACATGTAATCAGTCGTGGTTTTTGTAAGTTCTCACTAGTATAAATGAAAGAGGGCTCAGGGAAATGATACAAAAAATGACTAGAACCACTTTACTCAGCACAGGCTTCCACTACGAAGACCCGTCCTGCTTTTTTAATCGATGGGTATAACAACTTAAGTATCTCAAGGGACGTAATGAAACTTGGGGCGAGTGCACGCCTGAACAAACTTCGGGCTCGCGTTGAGAAATTAAAAAGTTGTGTTGTCCGCGTTTGTTAACAGGAACGTTCGAGAAGGCGGAAACATGGCGGGGAGAGGGTCACACTGAGATGCATACTATGCTGATCGTCAGAATAAAAACTTTGTTCATTAACATCTTTTGTATCCTGTATACAATCAGACTTCAAAATATGATGTGGTTGGTTCTGCTACCTTTCAGGAGCACCGGAGCACAGCAGTGGAACACATTGCTGTTTAGCGGCAGATTTAGGTAACATGGTGTTAGCTAGCCAGACGGACATAGAAAATGCATTACCACAAAAAAAAGCATACGAATAGGTACCCCAACTGGAAATCGCACCCCAGACTTCTCGATTGTAAAATTCCTTGAATTGAGCCAAGAAGTAAAATAATCCTCTATTCACGAGAATCAAAGTTTTATACTTTTCTGTTGCCATAATCTTTTAAAATAAAAGGTGGTTTTGTGCAGTAATTATCTAAAAATAGGACATCGTATTGTGTAGTCACAAAATGAGTATCATTAACATGCAAGTACACAGTGAATCACAATTTTAACACACTTTTAATTATTATTATTCTAAGCGCCATCTAGCGACCATTAGCTGCGTAACGGATATTGTTGTAAATTAATGATATTTTAATGTAATCTTCTATTTTTATGTAATTACTTATCAAAGCTAGCTATTCTATTTTAAAACCGACAGATCCAAGATTTAAATCTATTAAAAATCAATCAGAGCACGAAGATCAGTGTCTGCGCTACATCCGGAAATAAAAAGTTTTCCTCCGTCGCACAATTCCCCGAGAAATTTACTACCCTCAGCCCAGATTGCTCAATTCCTTACGAATTCTAGGAATGTTGCACACAGAGAGCAAAGAAACTCGCAAATAAAAAGAGAGAGCGCAAAAAGTCCGGGTATGCTAGTTGAAGAAGTTCATTCGAGAAAAATTATTTTAAAATATTACTGTCCTACTCGTACTATATAATTTAACATTATACTATTGACATGCAGTGTAAATATTTTTTTACAATTAACCTTATTAGATACATATTAGATACGTATGTTTATAATATTAATATTTGTACATCGCCCAAATTGAAATTACTATGTACTATACTATGTACTACTACTACAAATAAATTCTTTCTGTCTATATATTTAAATATATTTGATTCGAGTATACCAAGACACTTCATTTCAACTAGTTCTATCAAAATTACGAGCCAAGGCATGACTCAAGTTTTTTCAGTTGAAATTTTTTTTTTCATTTTTTATTCTTGTGGTTTAATGACGCATAAACAGTGGATTAGGGGGGAGGGGGGCGCAATTTTGAAGATAGAATATATTGTCGTATATAAATAGCGGCGGTAAAAAAAATTTGGTTTTAGAAATAATTCCTAAAAATATGACATTCTGGGTATTTCTTCATTTTGTGTCACCTGGAAGTCTTTTTATAATTACTAGGCTTGGTTAACATAAGTATAACATATAGTATGTTTCATATAGTAGCATATTTCGAATCTCAGTAAACCTACCTTGGTGTACCACCAACCTTTTAAGCACAATGCCGCATGGAAAGTTTATGTCGAATTATTGGATTCGGGGCCCCTAATCAGACGTGTAATGGCCCCTTTGTCGGCCGTGTACCCGTCCTTGCTGTTTGTCATGAGCCCTTGAATAGAACAAGGATCCGCTGACAAGCTTTGTTCTACTGGGATCGGTTTGTAGGCACGAGGAGACGTCGCAGAGGTCTACAGCTTGTGCTCATTGATATACAGTTTACAAAGAATCCCATAGGAAAAGCCGTGGTAGCTCAGTTGGGTACGTCGGTCCTTGAACAATCGAGGTCTGGATTCGATCCTAACTCGTACCAATGAGTTCTAATTTGTTATTTGGTATTTATGTACGAATGAATGAAAGCGTCGGTGGCGCAGTTGATAAGGCGCGGACTCTCAATCTGAGGGTACCGGGTTCGAATCCAGCCGTGTACCTATGAGTTGTTTTTCAATTCAAGTACATTATCCGATTGCTTAACGGTGAAGGAAAACATCGTGAGGAAACCTGCATGTCTTGAACAGGCATGTGAAGTCCGCCGATCCGCACTGGGCCCGCGTGGTGGACTATGGCCCATACACTCTCTGTAGGAGAGTAGGCCTGAGCCCCTCCAGTGGGAACATATATAGGCTGTTGATGATGATGATGTACGAATGATAAAAATCTTTACCATTGGCTTTTTGGTGAAGGAAAACATCGTTAGGAAACCTGCACACTCCTGAGAAGAAATTCAAAGGTGTGTGTGAAAAATGTTTAAATTTCCATGCTATTATTATTGGCAAAATAGGCTTGAACTGCTGTGTACTATTGACTACAGAGATTGATTCATTCACAATTGGCGAATAAATGAGGTAGCATACACACAAAAAACATTCAGAGGGATTGATAAATTACTCATTTTTAGAAGTCGCTTGAAAACAACATAAACAATCGAGCCCTATGACCAGTAAGTTTACTGCGATTGGTCCGCACAGCCCAGGATCTAATCACCGGTTATCAAACAGTTTCTTTCATTACATTAGTTACGAAAGTTACAAGTTTACAAATTGTACCCGCGCCCGCGTTACTTCGCGCAAACATTTCATCTAACTATCGCAGGGATTGATTAAAAAACTTTTTTATCAGTCGCCCGTAAAAACTCGATTTATTGCTCAAGTTCTTAGGTACCTTACCTAAATACCTCGATTGTTGTTTTTAAACTGATTTCTATGCTCAAAGAAAACCGACAGACAGACTGAATACAAAGTTATCCTGCGAGGGGCCTTTTTAGGTACGAAATCCTAAGAAGACCTATGAAGAATACTGCTGTTTACTTATTCTTATAGATTTGATCCAAAGAGATTTAAATGTAATGGATCTGAAATCTTGTAGTAAATGCACAAGCACTTCGAGTAGAATTGTTTATTGTGGTAATTGCGGGGGTTTGCCCGCAGGCAAATATATTTTATGTCATTGTTAATCGTCGAAACATCAATGGTGTACTAAAATTCTAGTAACTGGTTAACATAATTTTCGTTGATATACACATACCTAATATATAAACTTCATTAAAATATTGGATTATTTCGATTTGCATCAGGTACCTCCGTTCAGATAATTCCAATCAATTAATTTAACAATGGGTTCGAATCCAGCCGTGTACCTATGAGTTGTTTTTCAATTCAAGTCAATTATCCGATTGCTTAGCAGTGAAGAAAAACATCGTGAGGAAACCTGCATGTCTTGAACAGGCATGTGAAGTCCGACAATCCGCACTGTTCCCGCGTGGTGGATTATGGCCCATACTCTCTGTAGGAGAGGGGGCCTGAGCCCCTCCAGTGGCGACATATATAGGCTGTTGATGTGATGTGAATTTAACAAGAAATAAAAACTTACATATACTCGTAAATTTATAAAAAAAATGATATGAAAAATTTTATATTTGTTTGTCCTTCCTTCAAGAGGTAACGAAGAGTCAGAATGATTTGAATTTTTATAAAGGAGTTGTTTTGTGTCTTTTATGAAATCCACGCAGATAATATTTGTATGTCACGGGAAAAAGCTAGAGTAAAATTAAAATGATTTGTCTAAGTCATAATATTTTTGGTTAAATTTTACCCTTTGTTGAATATTAAAATTACTATTTTCGAGATTCTGATCGCTAGGTCTGTCTCATAAGCATTAGATTAAGCTTAATTTATTTGGATTCCCTTCAACTTCTACGCTGGATTCATGGTATTTTTCTCGTGTAACAACGAAACTTTTTTGGCGCCAAATTAGCCGTTTAGGTCAGTCGATTGATGGGTTTATAGGGCAGAAAATTATGTACAGTCGCGCGCGAAATTATATTGATGAGGTTCCTTATGACCAGATAGCTGGAAGCGGACGATTGCACGAGTGATGGGTGACCGGAGTTGGGAAGAAATTACGTTGATAACGAACGTTTATTAAGGAAGTTGATGATCGTTGATTAGGTGCGTGTTAGCGGACCGTTTTTTGGGATAGTCAGGTCCTGAAAAACTTTGTATTTTGAGGATCAAGTGGCTGACTTGTCCAATAAATATTAAGAATGATAAAGTGAGTTCGTCTGTTACCATTTGGCATATAATCGGTAGCCAATAGTGATGAAATTTGACAATAACTTTTACTAGTGTGTCCTACCCGCCAGGCAAGACTTACGGAACCGAAACGTGGACATTCACGGCACGAATGATCCACAAATTCAAAGACTTTCAGCGAGGAGTTTCTCTGATGGACCGCATTCGGAACGAAGTGATCCGTCAGAGAACCAAAGTGACCGACATAGCTCACCGTATTAGCGAACTGAAGTGGCAGTGGGCCGGTCATATTTGCCGAAGGACCGACAGTCGCTGGAGCAGACGAGTCCTGGAGTGGAGACCACGCCTAGGCGAACTTAGTGTAGGACGTCCCCCGGCTAGGTGTAAAGACGTGATTGAATGCCGAGAGCAGAGGACTGAATGGGCCTATGTCCAGCAGTGGACAGCCGCAAGCTGTAAATGATGACAGCTTGCTATAACCACCTACAACATAGCTTCTTTTGTCTATGGTTTTTCATTGTGACTGTACTGGCCCTGAAGGCACGCTACATTAGCTTCCATACATCGGGCCCTATGGAGTTTCTATACTCCCAACTGGGCTGTCATTTTACGATCGGTCACAAACATGTCACCCGCCGCTTGCGGCTCACAAAACTGTGATGTTTTGAGTCAATGGACAAAGTTTGGATCCTGTCGCCCATTCAACATACGCCATTTGTTTTTCATTTTGATTTTATGAATCTTTTCCTGATAGATATTAGTTTGGATGAAAATTAGTTTGGGTGAATTTTTTTTAAATTTTTTTTGACGAAATAATATGACTCTACCACCGTTTTGGCAAGCCTTTCTGCAGAGAAGAAAGGACGAATGAAAATGCAGCTATTTTCTGTGTGTGTGCTAAATAGACATGTCTCCTTTCTTATTTTTACATCTAAAAAATATCCATAATAGGCATGATACATATATTCTATGATGAGCATGAATATAAAAAGATTTTACTGTGCCGCCTGCCCCACAATAGGGCGGCGGGAGATTTTTTATATATCGTGGATGAGACACTCAGTGACTGACTGAAAAATGGCTAACACTAACCTTGTATTCTCCACTCCGCTCACTCTAATCGCCCCATGAGATTTTTTATTACGTATGGCTGAAAATTTTAGTTATTGTCGTAGAGTTTCGTAGCTTGTCTGTTGCTACGAATATGCTACGAGTGGCGTAGAAAAATACTTAATGAAGATACGTGTTTGTATGATAAAAGCAGAGGACAGGGTTCAGTGGGTGTTGGTAGAGACCCAGCTGAGGACTGCTTCTGTCTGTACATACAAGTTGATGACACTAATGTAGCCGTGTCAGCTGGGTAAATACTGTACATTAAAATAATTGTTTTAAGAGGCTATGTTGGTTAGACCACGTGGCCGCGTTCAAATTTGGATTGTTTTGTAGCTGTCCCTATCCGAGCCCTATCCTACCCGAGCGCGTAAGGTAAGACAGCATACACTACGCGAAGTTGTCCACCCGTTATTTGGATGTTTCGTAGTCCAGGGATCATTTGAAGGATACAGTATATTATGTAACCATTTTTTAATACAGTATACTAATGAAATTTCAGATGTCGGTGGTTTTCCAAATTGTTCTAAATTGATTCATACTCTTGTAAATCAGGTTCAAAGTTGGGGCTTTTTACTACCGTAAAATACAATTCTTTGACGCTCTGTAACTTTGGAAGTATATAATTAAACGAAAATCTGACTCACCACCGACACAGATATTTATTTCTAGATAGTGTCTTGAAAATTTCATAGATTTTCATAGCTTAATACTCAAAATATGACTGGGTTACGTTTGTATGGACGCTTTGACACCAGCATACCCTCTTAATGTGTTTGCCGACGAGTAAATAAATATATGTTCATTGGCAGAGCCAGTGCCTCATTGGCTGGATGCTTTTGGGTGCGCACGCTTTCCCTCCAACGGCCTTATCGCCACAACAAGCTTAGACTACTACAAAAACTCACGTCTCATACAAACTCGACTACTTCACCAACTCGACTTCTACACAAAGTCGACTACTACTCACACTCTTCTCTCATACATATCTAACACACACTCGACAATTACTCAGTACTCATGCTCATTTCTGATACACAGTTTGTCCTCATCTCTCATACAAATTCTTCCCTGTTATGAACTGGTCTCCCATACAATATGTTAAAATAACAAGGCTGATTCTCTGAAAACTATTCACGTAGATAATTATTCTTTTCTAAAAGTTTATTTTTATTTTTATATTATTGAAGATAGACCAACACTTGACCTCAATCTCACCTGATGGTAAGTGACGATGAGGTCGACGATGTTACGTGTTGGTCTAGAAGGTGCCTATTTACTCTTGTTTTGAAGATTCCCAAGTTGTAGCTTTTGGGGAACACGGAAACTGGTACTGATATAATATCTTCGGATTAGCAAACACAAACAAAGCCGCAGGCTAAAAGCTAGTAATAAATAAATAAAAAGTACCAATAGTCGAATAAACCTGAACAAACGGAAGGACGACAGACAAAGCCGCGGCTTTTGATGTCGCGACGGAGAACTTCAAAGGGTGAACCACATAAATCTAAATATTGTTGATAGAAGTGACCCTAGTTGTTAATAATGTCACTTTACCGCTCTTTTCTTTATTCGCTTTGCCTCTCTTTGTCCACTTTTTCTGTAAACTTTAGTACATACAATATTTGAAAACATTAATAGATACCTTATAGATAGATAGTGCCTGGTAGAACTGTTTTGCATCAAACTCAATAATTTGTATGTTATTTTTGAAGGCATTTTTTATTTGTGTGAAAATAGACACGTAAGCCATTTCTATGAACGTAAGTCGGATTTCTGTGGGGATGTACCTTTTTATTGGCAATGCGGTTGACAGCGGCAGACATCTTGGATTTTTTTCTTCTTGCTATACCGCGGGCACGGCCTTTGTCGAGGGGCGGTTAAATAGATGGATAAGTGATCTGGGAGCAGGGGTTGTCCAATGGAAGAAATATTATTCAAACTACTTATTACTATTTCCAATCGTGTCGATCTAACAGAGGAACATATGACATGATATTATAATTTTACATTATATTTGGTGTCTGTGTGAATATCGTATCTGTGTGTGTTGCGTGTGATCTTAAAAAGTAAGACGTAAGGCTTGATGAGAGCTGAGAAGACGAGACTCATACTCAAGGACCAAGGAGGGATATGCTTAAGTTTTGGGTACTGTTCTCGTCTCCCGTTAAAGCTGTAGTCGAAATGAAATGAAATGAAAATTTATTTGCCAGAATGTATGTTGTTTCATATATGTTACATAAAGTTGTTGTCCATAATACATCCTACCTATCTCAGGTGTGCAAATGTTTAGTATAATTAATGCCGTCCCCCTACTAGATGGACCGACGACCTGGTTAGAGTCGCGGGGAGTCGCTGGATGCAGGTGCCTCGGGACCGGTCGATGTGGCGTACCATGAGGGAGGCCTATGTCCAGCAGTGGACGTTGCCCGGCTGATGATGATGATGAATTAATAATAATATTACCTGGTTATTTACACATTAAAATTACTTAAAATTAATTATTTTATATTATTAGTAAAACATGTCAGTATTGAGTTTATACATAATCTTAGTCATTTAAAAATTCATTAACTTTATAATAGCATTTCTGTAGCAGATAGTCAAACAATTGTTTTTTAATGTGTAAATATCATGAGATTTAAAATTGTCCGGAACTTTATTATATATTCGGACTGCCATACAGTAAGAATTATTTCTATGAACCGCAAGTTTTATCTCGGCTCTTACAATTTATGAATATATCCAGCCCTATACGCCCTGCCAGTATTGTCTTTCAATTATTTAAACAAACTCGAGTGTGTATGTACAAAATTGCTAATCTCATAAATATACATACTAGGCAATGGAAAATGCTATTTTCCTTAAATAATGACCTACAACTGTCAAAAAAATGGGCCTTACATATTGCTCTCATACATAGTACAAGGAGTGCTACTAAGGAGCTGTTCACTCCATACTAGACGAGGCTGTGTGATGTGGTACAGTGCCATGATGTAAGATTGAAGGGTGTACCTGTATGTGATACATAACATCAGGTCTACACCAGCGTCTTAAGAGACTTTGTTGGTTAGAGCACGTGGCCGCGTTCAAATTTGGATTGTTTTGTAGCTGTCCCTATCCGAGCCCTATCCTACCCGAGCGCGTACGGTGAGACAGCGTACACTACGCGAAGTTATCCACCCGTTATTTGGAAGTGTCGTAGTCCAGGGATCATTTGAAGGATACAGTATATTATGTAACCATTTTTTTAATACAGTATACTAATGAAATTTCAGATGTCGGTGGTTTTTCCAAATTGTTCTAAATTGATTCATACTCTTGTAAATCAGGTTCAAAGTTGGGGCTTTTTATTACCGAAAAATACAATTATTTGACGCACTGTAACTCTGGAAGTATATATTTAAACGAAAATCTGACTCACCACCGACACAGATATTTGTTTCTAGATTGTGTCTTGAAAATTTCATAGATTTTCATAGCTTAATACTCAAAATATGACTGGACTACGTTTGTATGGACGCTTTGACACCAGCATACCCTCTTAATTCCCACAAAGCTACAGTCTATGATTATGTCAAGTAAGGGGTGAACAGTAGGGTGGAGTGAACTTGGCAAAAAAAAAATTTTTTTGGAATTTCACTTTTCCTGTGTCATTAACCGATGACCGTACATAAAAGCTTTATTCAGGCTAAAAATCAAAACCCTACGACTTTATTTTGAGGTGGCGCGCTATGAGGGTAATTTGAAAAAACAAATTTTTTTTACATCTATCGTGTACCTGCACGTCAATGCTATTGTGTATCTATATGTAATAAAACATATATTTCACGTTACTTTAAAGGGTTAACTTGTTCGTCTTTGCATAGTTCTCTTAAACTTTCTCATTTAAGTGGTAACGACAAGTGTACAAAAAGTCTGATTATTCGTTAATAAAATGCCAAAAACTCGAAAAGACCTGCGATGACCCTTGTTTGGCGATCCAATAAAACTAAGTGATAATGTGTTACCAAGTTATTGTGATATTATAAAATATTACTTGAGGTTAAGAAATGACTTACTGCAACTGAATAATGCTAAAGATCCTGCAGTGAATCCTTCGTCATTTATTTACCAGCCTTGATGGTACAACTACAGGACCAAATAGTTTTTCTGAGACCATAGGGAAAATGTTAGAAAAAAGTCAAAATTGTCAAATACAGGTGTTCTAACGCATTCTAACACTGATCAAAAATATTTATATGAAATATGCTCTGTCATTTCGACAGGTACGGTCCCACAAAACTTAGCCAGCAAAGATCCTGGTAAACTTACACATTCACGGTGGTTGACTTGCGCTAATAGACTTCTTCGTTTATATATTTGAATAACGAAACCTTTTAAATCTTTAAAAGATCTTGCAACTTTCATAATGAAAGGTTGCACCAACTTGGTTTGACATTAAAACAAAACCTGCTTGCAAATAGTCCAATTCATATCTTTAACATAAATAAAAGATGTTTGTATCTACCCGATGACCAAAAAAGCGTTGTTATAAAAACTATTCAGACAAATACCTTCTTTGCACACCCAGAAAACATACTATTAGCAATGTTACAAGATGATGAGTAACTAGGGAGAGAGGGAGAGATAAGGGAACTAGGACTTCGTAGAGTTTTCAAGGCAAGAAAAGAGTTTAAAGGAAAGAAAGTAAGAGAATTTCAACTCACAAATCTTAAAATCGATTCATCGAATTCTTATGATTTGATTGACTGGTCAAATGAAAACATAACAGAAACTCCGATGACCATGAAATATAGTGACGCGGAAATCTCAAGCGTGATTTCCTCAGGTGGCAAATTATTTGAAATCAAAAAAAAATAAAAAAAAATAAATCGAAAAGTATCCTTGCCACACTCAGGCAGTAGAACGGTGCGTCAAGCTCGTTACTGCGGCTTCTTCATCAGTTTGTGGGCCAGAGGCTAGAGATGGATTCATTCGCACGAGGATAAAGGCAAGGCAAGACATACCAGTATTTGACACAAAATCACAATTTTTAAGCAAAAAGAAGAGTCTGTATCTGCAGCTTCAGAATGTTAAAATGCTTTTATTTAATATATTTTGTATATTTATAAGTACAATACTTAGTTTCAAGCTTCAGTATTTTCATTTTGATAAATAGTTTGTCTCAAATAAAAACTTTATAAAAAAAATTTTTTGTTATTTTCTTTAACTTTTAAATTTGATGCGACACCTTAAGATGTAAACGTAGGAACTTGAAATTTTATTTTTATATCTCTAAGAATGTCGATCATCCATTGGTGATACAGGAGTAACAAAGTTAAAAAAAATTTTTTTTCACTCCACCCTAGTGAACAGGCTCGTTCTAGACTAGAGTAGAGATCAAAGCTTACCATTGTCTGGTTGAATCGTGGCCAAGCGTTGTTCTATTAATACTTTAAATTTAATATAATAATAAATACTTTATCTAATTTTAATATTTGTTGTACCTACGAGTAAACGCAAGTTGGACTAAATGCGAGTTGGACGAAATGTGAATTGGAGAATCTAACTTGATGAAACTGCGTATCGGACCAACGGCTAACAAATCGTTTTAGGAGTTTGTCACAACATGCAAAGACTTGTGACCACCATCTCACAATGCGTGTCAATCGACATTGAACCGTGCACCGTTCACACAGGAGATTTAATCAAAAGTGACTGTAATATGGTTGCAAGTGTATATGTATATTTATGAAGCTGCCCGTGAAGTTCATGAGAGATATGTTTCTAGTAGCGGTAGTGAAATAGCTAGTTGAAGCCTGAATAACTATCTAGCAGCTTGCAGTTTACCTAGCTATGCGAACCTTTGCGAACTTTACACGGCTCCTATAATCATTCAACTATACATGTGAATTTTTGATGTGGTATTTCTTCAATGTACGATGAGCTTTGTATTTGCTCTTCATCTCACGTGATGTTAAGTGATGAAGGCCGTTGGATTACCATTTAAACCATTTATTTGCCACAGAAAAATTACACATACAAACACACACATATATAAAACTAATTCAAACATTTACAACATTACGATAAATACACATTAAAATGAGAAGGTTCTGTGGCAGGAGCTGTCTCAGTACCCGTTATGCTTTTCTGCTGAAAATCACAACACTGATTTTCAGCCAGCCCCTATTCTAGCCAGAGTTTAACAACTTGCACGCAGCGCTACACAAATATTACGTACATATACTTATACACACAACACTAATAAATATTGGTGACATACTGGAACACAATAGTGATATTAACACTTTTGTTTAGCGGTAGACTTAAGTTAGCAAGGCGGACATATAATATACCACCAATCAAACCGAGTACCGATAGGTACCCCCGTTATTTTATTTACTAACAAAAATATGGATTTTGTCTTATATAAATAAATAATAATAATTAATATGTAGATGCCACATCCAGTGCTTTTTAGACTGCATGACGCTGCCATCCGAGTTGGCGCTCTGCGAGAATATTTTCACTCAGTTTGCTTTGACGGGTGCGGACGGCGACACAGATGTATAGCTTACTAGATGTGACTGCATACATACGCCCAACGACTTAAATTACATTGAATTTTTAATCCAATCCCATGTAATCACTTTCCCTTGGATTTGGTTGTCAGCTGAGTCACGAAATAATCACATGTTTCCCGTTACTCGTCGAGCGAGGGACCACGGATCGGCTTCAAATTTAGTTTTAGCTAATTTTTATATTTCGTAGTTTTCCCCCAAAACGCCAAATATCATTGAAATATTTTCCCTTCACCGAAACAAAAAGAAAACAAAAATTGAATGAATTGACAATTTTTGTGGCAAATTTATGAAACATTTTTAGCAGATTTTCTGTTACTTTGATGTTAGGAACTTAATTCAGAAAATTCAGCATAAAACCAAGTAACGAATGAGCCCCCATTGGGAATAGAACCCGAGACCTCCAGATTGAAAGTCCCAGCGTGTAGCAACAGCAGTATAGCGAGAAGGAATATGTTGTTATATGGCGTTGTCCTTGTTCCGCTAGCTTCACATATATCACCTTGACTGGCGTCCGACTTCGAAATTATTCTCTGAGTCGTTGCCTGTATGTTTGCATGGAGTGTCGCAGGCGTGACTTGTGCGAGTGGTAGTTCAGTTAGATAGAGCGTCAGTGCTTGAACAATCGAAGTCTGGGTTCGATCCTGGCTCGTACCAATAAGTTCCAATTTGTTATTTGGAATTTATGTACGAATGATAAAAATCATTACAATTAGTTTTTCTTTGAAGGGAAACATCATTAGGAAACCTGAACACTCCTGAGAAGAAATTCAAAGGTGTGTGTGAAGTCTACCAATCCGCACAGGTCCCGCGTGGTTGACTCTGTCCCAGTTCAGTACAAAAATCGACGCCTGCGTCTGATCGATCACCTTTTCTGAACTATACTTGCTTTTGTAGCCACATCCATAATCTCAGCATCTTCGCCCTACGTACGCTATCGTAAGTAAGCGAGTTAAGTTTGACTTGAGTTCAGCTTAAGGGCCGCATTGTTAACGGTTTATTGGATTTCCGTTAACTTGCCCAGGGGTGGTGTTGCCGGTCCTGCAGTCTGACGTCAGCACGCCGCGGGCAATATTGATAGATATTACCAGCATGGCAGCAAACCGACGGGCAATATTGATAGATATTACCAGCATGGCAGCAAACCGAAGTTTGAGGGCTGATTTCAGCAGGATTGCAGTAGGCATTATAACGGATATGTACATAATTTTCTGATTAAACCTCGTTTTATATTGTGTAAGGTAACACACACACACGCACACGCGCACGCGCACGCGCACGCGCACGCGCACGCGCACGCACACACACACACACACACACACACACACACACACACACACACACACACACACACACACACACACACACACACACACACACACACACACACACACACACACACACACACACACACACACACACACACACACACACACACACACACACACACACACACACACACACACACACACACACACACACACACACACACACACACACACACACACACACACACACACACACACACACACACACACACACACACACACACACACACACACACACACACACACACACACACACACACACACACACACACACACACACACACACACACACACACACACACACACACACACACACACACACACACACACACACACACACACACACACACACACACACACACACACACACACACACACACACACACACACACACACACACACACACACACACACACACACACACACACACACACACACACACACACACACACACACACACACACACACACACACACACACACACACACACACACACACACACACACACACACACACACACACACACACACACACACACACACACACACACACACACACACACACACACACACACACACACACACACACACACACACACACACACACACACACACACACACACACACACACACACACACACACACACACACACACACACACACACACACACACACACACACACACACACACACACACACACACACACACACACACACACACACACACACACACACACACACACACACACACACACACACACACACACACACACACACACACACACACACACACACACACACACACACACACACACACACACACACACACACACACACACACACACACACACACACACACACACACACACACACACACACACACACACACACACACACACACACACACACACACACACACACACACACACACACACACACACACACACACACACACACACACACACACACACACACACACACACACACACACACACACACACACACACACACACACACACACACACACACACACACACACACACACACACACACACACACACACACACACACACACACACACACACACACACACACACACACACACACACACACACACACACACACACACACACACACACACACACACACACACACACACACACACACACACACACACACACACACACACACACACACACACACACACACACACACACACACACGTGTAACCGACACTGACGTGATACACGTAGTCGTTCACTCACATCTCATGACACGGTCGTATGGCTGACCACAACCTCAACAATAAACATAAACACACACATCCTCACCCTCATATACACACTAACATGCCACTCTCACATCTCACTTCACTAACATCTATATATTTTATATTGTATAAGGTAACACACACACACGTGTAACTGACACCAGAGATAAGGCATCACTTACGTGATCATTTACTTCTGATCAGTCTGGCGTCAGTTCTGAAGTTAGTGATTGACATACACTCTATACACGTAGTCATTCATTCACATCTCATGACATGTTCGTATGGCTGACACCAACTGTAACAACAAACACACACCCTCACCCTCATACACACACCAACATACCCTCTCACTTCACTTACATCTACATGTTTTTTGTAAATCTAATTAAAACTACTTCAGTATAATGTAACTCATAATTAAAATGGAACATGATAACATCAGCTTATCAAAGAATGCCGGGACCCGTCACACAATCATCAGATAACATTGTCTCATCTCCGTGTATCCTTAATCATCATTAGCTTGAATCCAGCACGTACGTAGCTGACTCTAATTTCACAGTCGCTTCACAAACTATACTTATATCAACTCGCGTCTAAGTCGGTTCAACTTTACGGCATCGTAAAATATTTTACGGCGCGACGCGAGCCCGGTTTTAGGGCCTACCTCCGCTACCGACGCGTAGATTAGCTGCCTGACAGTTTTTAATTGTCTAATGACATCTTTAGAGTTAGTTTCATTACGCTTTTGAAGCTAAAGGTAACTGACTCCAAAAATTTGAGGAGTTTTACCATTCGGCTGCATGTTGTTAGCCGAAATTGATGATTTTTTGATTCGGTCCCACTTCTATCATTCCGAATTAACTGAATAAACTCAACATACTCGTAGTTTACAAATGAAAATCAAATTATTATTATAAAATAGTTGTATCCTTCAAGGTAGTCTCATTGTAGAAAGTACTTCTAAGAGTGGATAGTTAGGAAATGAATTCCGTTTACTCATATTTAACGCGTCAGATATTTTATAGTTAATTTATTTTATTTTACAATTCTTATTAAGATTAACAGTTACAGAAACACAGAAAATAAATAATATAAGTGATGAATATCTATAAACTAATAATAAAAATTCTCACACTATATCAATCTAGGTAATTTCTTTGTGCATAAAACAATAATATAGATGCACCCGTCAGACTGAAGATATGAAGTTAAGGAAGTTCAACCAGAAACACGTTTAAAGTATAAAAGTCAAACACGTTTAAGTATAAGTGTGAGAATATGTGTGAGGGTGTGCGTGTGTGAAGGGGTGAGGGGAGGGGGATGTTGAACAATGGCACATTTGAACGTCGCAGCTTCAGAGGGAACGCAGAGATTGCCGGACCGACACCTCTACGAGAGTAAAATGGCGGGCAGGGACGTAGCAAGGGTCATATTTTGGGCCCCCTTTTAGTATCTAATTCAGGTCCGATTCAAACCAACCACCTATCTGACTATTTTTTTCTATTTTAATCTTTTAGGAAGAGTAACAGCTTACAACTTTACTGTAAATATAAACTAATAATTTCACGCATATAAATTTAAATAAATGCTAAACTATATTATTATACTACAAATTACTTAATATATAAAGTAAACAAAAAGAAACACAACAGAAAAAGGTTTGGGTGTTATTTATCTTTATGTTATTCTATTTATAAAAAAGTTTTTTGCCGACGGTACTTTGTTTGCATTGTCCTCGGATCTCATATCAAACGAGCCAAACACGGCCGGTTTATCACGTATAGTTTAGAAGTTCCTATGACCACATTTCGGCTTCACTGTCAGGCCCTGGGAACTACACAAGGTTGTAGTGTTTGTGATATATTTAGGTCAAACATGACGGGTTCATAATGTGTAGTATACTCATAGTAGAAGAAGAAGGTACCATAAAAATGCATTGTCATTGAAACTGAACCAACATGCAAAAACTCCTCTTTTGGAAGTGGTTCTAATTTAGATGACATATACTTCAGAATATTCAAAAGTTTATTCAATGTCAAAGATATTAGATTTACATGTCAATATTTTAAGTTACATTTGTTAGTAAACTTAACCTAGATTAGTAATAAAATTAAACCTACAACCTAAACAACAACACAACTAACAACAAACAACAACATTTAGATTACAAGAGTTGACTTAAATAAACAAACATATATACACACAAACATTGCCAGTTAAATAAAATATTGTAATATATAAGATAGGTTAATTAAAAAATAGTTGCGAGCTGCGAGTCTGTCAGTAAAAAATTGAATTGACCAAAAAACTCACAATAATTATTGAATCTTCTCACAAAATTTCACCAGAATGGGTTGAGGAATGCGACCTATAGAAGAAAACAGCCTGACATCGAGACACACGAAAACATTTTTTCCCAAGCTAAAACCGCTTTTCCGTTTATCACCCCACATGAATATAGATCCAAGAAGATGTAGTGTAAAATCATTTTTTATTTATTTTAATTATGTTTATCTGTGGCCTGTTCTGTCCGTACCCCCCTGAATCCCTCCCATGCCCCACTGTGGAATTCCTCGCACGTCACCCGTGAACGAGTGCGGCCATCATTTCAAATTCACCGCCGGCTCCGTCCCGCCATAACTGATTTATGTGAAAGGTCTGTGTTTATTTTTATGGCCCCGAGCTCCTAGACTAGGATCCGGGGCAATAAAACGCTGAATGCGATTTTGGTACCGAAAATGAGCGCCATCCCACCACGGTCGCGTGTTTGATGACCTCGACAGGTATGAATGCTTGATTTAGTGCTTCCGTATAATGTGATAGACTGCGCTGGTTTGATCTGCGACGTTAAATCAAAGATTCTTTTCATGCACTAGGATATGAGAGAGATTTACATACACATCAAACAGTGGAAAATATGGATTCCGTGTTTTAATTCGATAAAGGAAGATAACGATAAAGGGTTGCCATTTGAAACTTTGTGCGGTGGAGATTTGCTTCCCAGGTTTTTATGACGACTTTACTTTGTGCTTGTTTTCACAAAGAAATGCTATGAAACATGTGTAAGATAACAATTGCAAAAACGTGCTGGATTTCGCCAATGGGTTGACAGAACGTCGACAGGAACTAGAATTCTTCTTGAAAACAGAAAAAGTTGACGTGGCCTTAATCTCCAAAGCGACGATTATGCCGAAAACTTACTTAGCCTTCAAAACTATGCGACGTGCACCTCGAATCATTCTTCTGAGAACTCATATGCAGGAACTGCAAACATAAAGAGAACATCAAACACTATCTTCTCGAAGAATATATAAAACCGCGAAGATCAAGCAACTTCGGTCAGAATCCACCATTATCATATCAACAGCCTGTATATGTCCCCACTGCAGCGTCTCAAGCCTACTCTCCTACAGAGAGACCATAGGACATAGTACACCACGCGGGACCAATGCGGATAGGTAGACTTTACACACACTTTTGAATTTGTTCTCATGAGTGTGCAGGTTTCACAGTTTCATGAGGTATATTTACATCAAAATTTCTCGGTTATATGGTGAATACAGGAGCTACGAAGGCTGACACAGTAAACACACGCAGGGACTGATCCCCGGGAGACATGAATGTCGAGGGTGACAGCACGCATTCATTACTTACTATATAACTTATATACAGCACGGTACATAGCTTGGATATGCCTTAGTACGCTATGTACCGCCCTAGTACGGAGAGATTAAAACAAACTCTTAGCTCTCCCCCAGTAGTGGTACAGTCACCTAGAAAGAAATATTATGATGATAAGACAAGCAAAAACAACTGAAATGTGTCATACACCCAAAACTTGCCCCTTTTTTAACGGAGTGGAAATCTAATGATACCCGGTGCTTCGGGGAATGCTGGATTCTTACCAGCTAAAACCACTCCGGTATCCCTCTCTCGCCTTTGGTTGCTGAGTCAAACTTGCCACTCTTACGCAACTCTGCAGGCGGCCCCATACTCGTACATCCCTTACATTCCTGCATCCATCCATCATACATCTCTTGCCGGGCCGGTCACAGTCCGGATGAGAGGTAAGCACCCACACTGCCCCTACCCAGCACCACCCACACCCCTCCTCTCTCCAGTGTGGGCAGCAGCGCATTTCAAACTGCGCCCGCTGCCCCATTCCTCCATACTGTGCCATACATCCATCCCTCCATCCCTATTCCTGTGGCAGCCTTTTGCCACCATACATACTCCCATTCATGTTCCTCGTCTTCTGCGCCAACTGTATCAAGCTAGACAGAGTGCGAACGCATCTAAACGGACGCACCTCATCTGTCTGGATACCGTCAATGCACAACCATCTTCTCAACAGCGCAGGTGGCAAGACACCAGCCCGCTTCCTTCCTGTTTGGGCGGAGTGCTCTGCATACAATGCTCCATTCCTACCCAACACTAACCCTAGTTCGACATTGAGAATGATTTCTAGGGGTTGGTGATGATGCTGAAGCCAGTAAGTAAATAGTAAAACTCTTTCGGTACTACCCCTTCGAGTTTGGGCTCATTTAGTTTAATTTGATGAGTGCAATTATAAGTAGTACACTTGGTGACAGGGGTCTGATGATGAAGACAGTGAGTAGATAGTGACATAAGCATGTTTTTAGTTTTTTAACTATGTTTATTATGAAACCAACTACGGAACCCTACACTGCGTGTGGCCCAAAACGCACTTAGCTGGTTTTTATGAACAAATATTTTCTCCAAAAAGTTGGATCGAACCAAAACCGGGTTTGTGTTTCTATTATAGCAGCATCAATACGAGTATGTCAGAAGTTTAGAATCACCTTTAAACCCTGTGCGAGTGTACGACCCTCGCGTACTCGCTAACCCTCCCGAAGGGCTCGGATATAGGTCGCGGGGAGGCTCCCCAGCACAAAGCGTCTTGCACTCTCTACGAGTCAAAAACCATGACGTGTAACACTCAAGACTAAATACCAATAGAACTGTCTTCAACGCTGGCGGACCACCGTCAAGTCTCGTGTAGACAGTGTCGCCTTTAAATGATGCCGCTGCGATATCAAAGCAGGCCAAACTATATCCGCTGGTAAACTTTGTGTTTTATTTCGAGTTATCGCTGTGAGGAGTTTGTTTGTGACTTTGTGGTGACTGCTGCTTGTATAAAATGTTCGGTGTAATTTTATGCTCCGTCATGTGGACCCATGTTAAGTCGTAATGTCAGTGTTCGACGATGGCGTTTAGTCTATCGCTCGTCTCCGCAAAGAGTGGTCCCAACCACTCGTTTTAGAAGAGCGATTCAAAAATATCAATTTTCGTAAGTCGAACGAAAATTAGTAGTAATCGAGCGCTCGTTTCGCGTAGAGCAAATCAAAAATAGAGCTCCAGTTCTTTCGTGCTACTTACAATGCCTCTTCTATTGACAGGTGACTACGATTTCTGTGTATGTTACCAACGTGACCACGCACGCTGAGCCCTTTGATTTGACACACGGTTCAACGGGATCGTCTGTTTTAGATGTACTCTGTGGGTCCGGAAATAAACCTTTATTGACTTGTCATATCGTTTCACCACTGAGCTATGCGCAGAATGATTCTGTCACAATATTATAATGGCTTCTTTGAATGATTTCTTTCTTCTTCCTCCCTTGGTTAAACCATTCAACAATGATATATTTATATACTAGTGTTTTGCCCGCGACTTCGCATAGACATCCTGAACTATTTGTTTGATCGAGAAAAAAAATACCTAAGCCCTTTCCGTCCATTTAACTATCCTTATACAAAAAATCTAGTCATTTTGAGTCTGCTTTGTGACGTGTAAGGACAAACGTAAAGTCATCGCTAAAAAGAGATTTCTTCTAGACAACCTTTGAAGGCAGTGATAATTAAATTGCCTCCTCTTCGTAGCCTTATGGCTACGCGCTTGGACAATACAGAGGTCCCTGGTTTGATTCCAAGTGGGATAACCTTTCGGTACTCGGTTTGGTTGGTGGTAAGTCAGTTTCTATTTCTGCACTGCACTGCTGTGTCCGGTATGAGAGGCAGAGATGCACAGATAGCGCCTTATTAGCTTGAGGTTTCTGGCTTTGTCACCACTTACCATCACGTGAGATGGAGGTCAAGTGCGAACCCATTATACATTAAAAAAAACCATTTACAGTGAGGTAGTGTGTATCAAGCCCCGACGCTGGACCGCACCGCACGCGCGTCGGACCGTGTCGCACGACGCGTCTATAAATCTGTCGCGCGACAATCTGCCGCGCGACCACGCGACATTTCACGTTTATGTAGATTCCGGCTGTAAATTTTGTTTAATTGCGCTTGTTGGCTGCTTATCAATGATTTTCTGTGGACTGGGAAGATGGGTGAGCGTTGCTTGTTTTCAGAATATCTGTTTCAAACGTTTTGGGCAAATTCAAAAGATTTAGTCCTCGGCGGGTCAAAGGTTACCAGTCCATCTAATCCATATTTTTAACGTGTTATGAACTACCGTCTCCTTTAAAAGAAAAACATTTTAACACCCCCTTTTACATACTATAGTTAATTACACTAATTTTATGTCTGTTATCGATTAATAATCAAAAATTGAAAATTAATTATCTATCTAGCTCTCTCTAATCGTGCTCCTCGTTAATTATTATCCATTATAGTTTATTTGAATCTCTTTATAACACTTTAACTTAAGTAAAAAAATGTAGTTATTCATATACTTATAGTTATTATAGTTCGTTAGTCATTATTAAATAATCATTATTAATTAATTAAAATCTTACCCCAAACCCCACCCACCCCGCTTTTGGACCCGCTACTGCCCTCACGAAAAGCTGGAGCGCACACTATGAGGCAGTAACGCTCCCGTTCGATCCTAAATAATAAAATATAACTGGTAGACAAGGGGTAAGCGTAACAATTGCAAGATTTAGACATGAGCTAATAAATAACATCACGTATTGCCGACTGGACGGACAATGGCATCGGAAACGGGGCACATTCGGAAGTCGTGACAAAAGGCTCGAGAGCTGGTGCCGGCGAGACAACTTGACATTGTGTCTGCAATATCGGGCTGGCATCCACCGCATCTACTGACCCTCAGACACTGTCAGAAGTTCACATACTTGTGTAATTTATGGCGAAAGGGTCTTATTCTTGTCAATGCTCGTTGAGATAGTTTATTTGATCGACCAATGGGATTTTTATACAGTCGTGGTATGCGCCATATCATACGAGTGAATGAAAAATAGAATTCCAGGGCCGGCGCAGGAAAGCGGGAGCCACACGAAAATGCCCCAATTCTCACCGTCATGTACTGTTATTAAAAGGTAAAAAGCGTGTCTATCTCCGGAGCTCCCTCACAGCATCCGTAGTTTCCTCAAACACATTTCCTGCCCTTAAAAATTTCGCCCCCAACACAAACACTTGCATGTTTGCTCAGGCGAAACCGAGCGAGACGGGGATTCGTCACAACAGACAAACAAACACGCCAACATTTGTACAACGTATCAGAGAGCGTTTCAATCTGTTAGTACAAACAGACGTTCATACCAGACTCGGTAAATATTAGATATTTCACGGAGTAGTGGCTAAACACTTGGTACTCGTTTGGTTGGAGGCAGGCGCGGATTCCGGCAACGTTTTGGAGGGGCACCGCTCCTCCCCATTTGAATTTCTACATAAGCCTAAGACTTAGCTAATTTGTTTATTATTAATTTTAATGGTAAATTATAATGCTTCATCAAATGCATTCCTAAAATTATTTTGACTTACCAAAAGTTCGAAAAGGGTGATAATTAGACTTTTAAGTGTTGGTGGTGGTATTAAAGAAAATTACTTTAATCAATTTTTTATTATTATTATCACTAAAACAATTAAGGAATTAACGACCTGGAATAATAGTTATACTTAAAAATGAAAGTGTCACTTTCATTCAGTGGAAATAAGTAGTTTTCAATAAAACAACTCTTGCTAACTTAGTTATTACATCTGTCCACCCACCACCAACCCTAGGTACTGACAGAGTATCAGCGCTGCGTCCTCTCGTATATATATAAATCAGCAGTTGTAATGTACTAGCGGACAGACAAAAATATCGGAAACTCATAAAGAAAGATCCCGATAGAATTTATCAATAGAAATGTAACAATAGCCACGATAATGTCAAAACATTTATGAGAATCATCATCATCAGCAACAGCCTATATATATATCCCCACTGCAGGGCCATAGTCCACCACGCGGGCCCAGTGCGGATCGGCGGACTTCACATGCCTGTTCAAGACATGCAGGACCTCACGATGTTTTCCTTCACCGTTAAGTAATCGGATAATGTACTTGAATTGAAAAACAACTCATATGTACACGGCTGGATTCGAACCAGGAACCCTCAGATTGAGAGTCCGCGCCTTATCCAATGCGCCACCGACGATTTTATGATGCAACGTGTTATTAAAAAATGAGGACGTAACTGCGTTTGTATGGATATTCGAGCTTGCTGCGGACTCTTATGCCTGCAAGATTTGGGGTGTGGGGCCACTCCTGACTGCTGCCCTGGTTGGAGGCGCGGATTTGTTCTCTTGCCGTTCTGTTGTGTCGCTGGATGTTTGCCGAAGATTTTCTTGTGACGGTTTATTGTGGTTTCTCGTATTTACTTGGATGTTGGCTGCGTGTCCGAAGTTTGGTTCATTGTTTTTTTGGCAAATTACTCAAATCGCCACAAACTGGAACCACATGAACTCATTTATGTCTGTTTATATTTATATTTACAGTGGTTTCGCTCGGCCTTCGTCACTTGGTAAATGAGCCGTAAGGTACGTGCTTACCCATAAGCCTTTTTTGGTTGGCGGCGGGTATTTTTCTATGCCCAATTGGCTAGTTGCCAATATGTTGTGTCTGCAAAACAGCAGTTGTGCGGCAGTAAAACTGTGCAGTAATTAAAGATAACTTAGCCAGAGCATTACAGGTGAGCACGCTTAAGCCTTGTGATCGTGTGTCATAGTGTAAACCCATTAGCAAAAAAAAGGCTTAATTCGATAAGGGCTCAGCCTCAATTACTAAATAGTAATAAGTAATCATGACTCAATTTTTAAAATTCTTTACAATATGTATGTAGTACACTTTTTGCGGTAATTTTACGGTGTTTAGATGCAATTTTTGTACATTTTTAGAGTCTTTTAGTAAGTTTAATTGTTTAAAATTTACATAAATGATCATTACAGTATGTTTTCCTTTGAAATAAGTGGGCATTTTTGTAAAAAAATTCTAGGATTTATATTAAAAAACAGTCAAGCATCGTTCAATGCTTTGATTGCCTATATCTAAAAGTGCCTGCAACGAGAGCCTTCAACGAATTTTCATAGAAAACAGATGGAGCATCCTCCATCGCCTACTTTGAAGGCGTTGCGACGGTAACCTAACAATAAAATTCCAGGAATCTCAAAGGGATCACAGGAATTTTTCGCGTGGAAAATTATGTCAATTTTATAAGGGACAACCTTTGTGCCTGCTCTCTCTGTAGTCTTCGGTACTTTCAATTTTTTCGCGAGGAATTTTTTGTTTGATGACGTCACGGGAAATGCCTCCTACTTTTAAAGACGTTTTTAATAAAGGTGCGCACTTGACTTATTATTCGTGTTTTCGTTTGATTAAATGAATCTCATTTTGGGCGAATGTTTTGCAAATTTTCTAAGCTGGTTACAACTTGAGATTTCAATAAGGTTCATTTTCCTAAACATTAGTTCTGATACAGAGGGGAACGAAGAACCAAAAGCGAATATCATTTTCAACCGACTTCAAAAAACGAGGAGATTCTCAATTCGACGGGTACGTTTTTTTATGTTTGTTACGTCAGAAATTTCGACTGGGTGAACCGATTTTGATGGTCGAGTGGTCCCATTTCCAATTTGGTCAAGTACTGACAATGGCATCTATGAGAAAATTATGTAACTCTTAAATTTGCTGTAAACTTATCGGGCAGTTGAAGTCGCTTAAGTAAACTCGCCTGTTATGTATTACCCCTATTCAATAAAAGCTTCCACAACTTATCGTTATGTATGACTATTTTGCGTAACAATGTGTACCTTTCTGCCACCCCAGGTGGTAGTGTTAAAATAATATGCATAGCGCTGCAAATGAGCCACTGATTCAAACCGTTTACCAATTTAAATTATTTGAATACCTCTAAAAGTGGAGTGTGAAACTAACCATTTCTAACTGTCATCATATGTAGAATCCGAAGACATTTTATATTATAGACCGGACAAAGCAAACAAACGTTTTGATCCTAATCTATCTGATCTAGTGTCACATCACGTCACGCGGCCGTACAAGACATTTGACATACCGTTGACTTTTGAGATGAAAATGTTTATATGAAACGTTTCCCAATGACCGCTCTATAACCTATTACTATATTTAAATCTCTCTGGTAGAATCTTATGTTTGATGTCATCATCATCATCAGTTAGGAAACGTCCACTGCTGGAAATAGGCCTCCTCCATGGTACGCCACATTGACTTGCATCCAGCGACTCCCCGTGACCTTAATGTTTTATGTAAATGAACTTATCTGTATAAACTCCGACATATATGAGGGGGAGCTACTGTGCCATAACGACACGCTTCTGCTGCCATGGTTGATAGTGTCACACATCATCAATGAAACTCCACAAAATGGCGGCACCTCTCACATTCCAGCCTGCGTAGCATGAGACGCCCAAGAGCGCTCATAATGAGATACTGGCATATCTTAACGTCAAATCGTACAAACATTTGATATTAAATATGACATCTCGTTCTCGCCACTCTCGTGCGTCTCATGCTATGCAGGCTGGTCAGCTGGTTGATGACTCTACTTTAGATAAATCCGTGAAAATTATTCGAGGGCCACTTGAAGTTAGTTTTTAAGCAATTAAAAGGCCAATGATTTTTGTATATATGGTATGACTGCTGTAAGAAATTTCTTATAGTAATAAGCTGTTCATTTTGTGTATATTTTCTCTGTTTTTGTGTGTTTTGTATTGTATGTGTACAATAAATTGTTTAATAAATAAATAAATATGACAGGGTCTGCACTTGGACTTTATATAACCCGATAAGGCCGTTGAGTTGGAAGCGTGTGAGCCCAGAAGCCTGCTAATAAGGCGCTGGCTCTGCTACCTTTCGTGCCCGAGCACAACCGTGTTATTAACTGATGTTTGGCATCAAGCATAGTACGACGGTGACGTAAAATGGTGACGTAACGTCGTAACATGGTGGCAGCTAGCCAGTCGGACGGAGTACCGATATGTTCCCCTTTTTTACTGAAGGGAATCTACGAAAGATTCCCGACATTAGGAGAAGAGTCAGGTTATGTAGGATTTTACCTACTAAACCCTATTGGAGAGCCCTGGGAGGGCCAAAGGAACGTCTCCGGTGCTCCCCTAGAGCTATGCATTATAAACTCTCTCAACTTCGCAACGGAAAGGGGGCCACACCGTTTCCGCTGAGGGAACGAGGAAATACATCCAGAGCCCCAACTCTATCTGTCTCTGGTCCTTAGCCCTGTGAATCGAACCTTCAGATTATTAGTAGAAGAGTGTAACCATTAGGCTACGCAAGCGGTACGCATCACGTAGTTTATAAAGGGACATGATATTCATTTCAATCTGATCAATGAAGTAGTTTTATGCAGGTTCTACAGGCGACAACACAAAATACTTATCTTTATCTGTCACTAAATACGAGCATAACCATAATCTGCTCATAAATAAGTCTTGAGTTTCAATCAAAAGGCAATAAAAACAAACTTAAATTTTCACTAAAAACAACCCTTGACGTTTCAAAAACAAGACGCAAAATCGTAAAGCGAGAAGCTATATTGAAAATTGTAATGAAAAACCCAGCCAACCATAGCTTAAATGCAGTCTTTATCATCTAAATCCTGAACCATAAAGATCATATTTGACTGAAAGAAAAGCAAAAGCTTATGAACTTACAAACTTAACGATGCATCCAAAACAACTCTTAACACGGAAACGATAAAATCTAAAACAGCAGGAAGTAATGCAAGGAGAACTTAGATCAAAAACTTAGCAATCCAAAATTCTAATGCAGTTCCAATACATCGTAATCTGAGGATATAAGGTTGACAGTTGGTCAGAGAAGGTGTAAAGCGGCAGGGTGAATGAACTGGGTCCCACGTGGCCCTTGCAATTGCGCAGTTTCCAGCCCCCTGCAGCGGGTTACTTACTACGCATCTGTGTATGGGGTAGGGTAAACAGGACTATTTTTGCTCTTAAATTTAATAGGTTTTCCATCATATAAATTTCATATAGATAACAACATTGACGACCACATGGTTGGAGTTGGCCTGGAGGATGTGCTTTAACAAGACAGGGTTCAAAATATATCTAATTAATGTCTTGGGATAGACAAAAACACCCAACAATACCGAAAATATAAGTCCGATTGAAGAACCAACTTTACTTTGCAGTTATATTACATATCCGATGTATGGCTTTCAACTGCAAATTTAAGTTTGTAAACATAAAAAGCTGTTTTTGCTTGCTTCTTGCTGAATTTAAGGGTTCTAGGCCAAGGGGAAGTACCTAGTAAGTGAGAAGGCTTAAACAGCCATATCTTTTTAATGTGTTGATCTAGGTAGAAGTTTGATTTTTTCAACTATTAATTCCAACTTGTCTTGACAGACAGACGGACGGACAACAAAGTGATCCTATTAGGGGTTTCTTTTTCGTTTTGAGGTACCTAAAAACAGCTTGCGAAAAGTAACCGCCATTTTATCAAACCTTGTGATTCAATAGTAACTTTTGATCCAACACCAATCTTGATGAAATCAGTTATGCATGATAGCCTATGGCGTGGAGAGGAACATTTGCTAGCTATAATCCCGATAAAGGACTCCTGGCTGATTATGAAGATGAAAGGACTAACGTAGGATCAGACGAAACCGCGGGCAAACAGTTTGCAAGTTTGCTATAAAAACTACTGTAATTGATCAAGGAAAAACATGTATAACCACCATATGAAAAGCTACGTCACCTTAGGAAGAGAAGAAAATATATGTTGCAGGGTTTTATAATTTAATAGTGCAGCAATAAAACCTTTACTGTGGGCCGAATAAACAAGCTCAAAGTCACTCAGCGAGCAATGGCAAAGCTATGCTCGGAATTTCTCTAGGTGATAAGGTGGGGAATGAGGAAATCCGTAGACGAACGAAGGTCACCGACATAGCTCGACGAGTCAGTGAGCTGAAGTGACAATGAGCAGGGCACATCGCCCGAAGAACCGATAACCGGTGGGGAGTAAAGGTTCTCGTGGCAACCACGTACCGGGAAACGTCTACCAGGCCGTCCCCCTACTAGATGGACCGACGACCTGGTTCGAGTCGCAGGGAGTCGCTGGATGCAGGTGGCTCGGGACCGGTCGATGTGGCGTACCATGAGGCCTATGTCCAGCAGTGGACGTTTCCCGGCTGATGATGATGATGATGAATAAAATCTGTACCTCTATACCAAACTATTAAGTAACGAGAGTTTTTCTGTCAACATACTGCTGTTGTAGTTTTGTTATTCCTTACACAGCACCATAAATAGCTATATAAATCAATCGTTGAACATTCAGTTCAGAACAGTTCAACAACTCCTTCATTGAAGGCAACATCTCATTATCTATGATAGAATTTGCCAGAATTTATATTATACATCCAAATTACAACTGTAACGCCACATAACTCAGTTGCTTTTACAAGTTTTGACTTTGTAAAAGTTCTCGGTAAGTGTACGTCACGATTTTATTCATAATTCGAAAATACGGTTGGACACAAAAAAACTTTTAAATTATACGCTCGGAGCTGACAGAACTGATTCATATGCATTCTGGCACTCGGAGATAAAATTGAACTTATTAAGTTTGAAATAAAGTGTCGGCTAAATCTATTTTAGCGATTGGAATGTTGCCTCTTTTGCATTTTTGAATTATCTACCTTAGCTACGTGGGCAATCTAACAATGATTAATATGTCGAAAATACGAGTAATGTCTCTTGAAATAATGGCTGCTGAAAATTGAAGAGATTTATCTTGAACAGAAATTTACTTTTGAATTGCAAATAGTGTGCTAGTGTTAAAATAACTTGCATAGTTCTGTAAATAATCATATTAAATAAAGGCATGTTGTTAAAATATTTAACAATTTAAAATATTTGCTTACCTCCAAAGGTGGAATGGCAGATTTTTTTTAATGTACACTCGAGTACAAAAATATGTATCCACTTTTGCACCATGTCACATTCACATTCAACACACTGCATAGGAACAAGCAAGGGTGAATGTGACATGGTTCGAAAGTGGATACATATTTTTGTACTCGAGTGTACCTATTTGATGTAAATACGAGTAAACTTTATCTATATCTTAATAATTATGTTATTAAAAGTATAAATGTGACAGCTCGTATGTTTGTAACTTAAATACACGTAAACGGTGGATCAGGGATTAATTTGGCACATAGAATATGTTTAAAATGTTCTGGATTGATACTTTGGATTGTTTTTATCCCGGTCCAGTTCAGTTCAGTTGAATAATTTTTGAATACACTACAGACGAAGTCGTGGATTGGACAAAATACAGTTTTTAAAATAATAAATTTTATGCATCGCATTTGCACCTGATCATTATCACATGACAGGAAGTGAGGAATAGGCCATGACTACTCTTTATTCAGCGAATACTTTTCAAAAATACAACTTAACACAGATAGCTATGTGTGTTATTTGTGTTAACTAAGTCTTTTCTTGTTTAAGTATTTTAATTTCAGTTCGGGTCAGAGATTTAAATTCAACCATTTGCATCGAGTTCTCGAGATTATTAGATAAATTACCGCCATCTATCCGCTGGAACTAGAAGTGCGTTGACAATGACAGTTTCCTAACGCAATCGGCGCGTGATTGGTTGACACGTTGGTGCTGATCAGACTTTAGAACCAATCAAATGCTGCCATTATGATTATTTAGTTGAGGTACATTACAAAACACTATTTAAATGTGCATAAAAGTGTTTTTACACTTGCTAATTGTTTTGAGTAGAGTCAAATAACAACTGTCTGTGTTCGCTCGCTCTCTTCATCACAAATATTGTTGTTATAATTTTTTATTACACTTTTACCGTCGTATTTTGCTTAAGTCAACGCCGAGTAGCTCAGTTCACGTTATCTGCTTTACGTTACTCAAGTAAATTAACGACTTTAGTTTCGCTATTTACAAATGTAACTACCCATAAACTCACTAGTTTTGTTTTATTGCCGTTCTTCGTCCTTGCCCATTCGTGAATTATACGTAAATAGGTTTACTTATATACAAAGGTATATAAGTCTATATGCTAGCAAAATAAATCCGAACATTACTGTAATACAGGATGACACGCTACTTTCTCCGTTGAAGTTAATTAATAATTTAAACTAGATAAGTGGCTTCCTCTACACGCTGGGAGGACGAAATTAAAAAAGCCATTGGTCCAAAGTGGTGGCAAATAGCACAGGATATAGAAAAGTGGACATCATTGGAGGAGGCCTTTACCCAACCTGGGTACCAAACCCCTTGCTAAATAAATATAGTGTATTAGAATAATAGGAAACCAAGCAGCAATGTAATGTAGCAGGATCAATTAAAAGGCTTTTTATTTTATTTTAATTTTATTTATTATAAGTGGCTATTATATTGGGCTGACAAGAACTTTGAAGAAGAATGCTTTATTGATCGGCACATAAAGTAAAACATAAAATTAATTTAATACTGTTTGATAAAGAGGCGCATGCGACTAGGAAGCACGAAGCAAGCAAGCATTAAGCATGGTAATCTAATCTGCAATTAGTAATCTAATGTATTCATTACCCCACTAGTTCCCTATATACGTAAGCAGCTATGTATCTCTGCCATACTTTCTCTATCTGTTTGTTACCTTTTCACGACCAACCTGCTGACCTGAACTTGCTTTAATTTGGCACGCACGCCTATAAGACACGGAGAAGAGAAGGATATATACTTCTGATATTAATAAAAGAGACCTCGTGATTTTCGAAGCAACGCAACTGAAGTCTCGCGCAAAGTTTGCTGTCTCACATACTATATAACTACATAAGTTTTCTATAGTAGACCTTTTTTCGACAGTTATACTTTTTAACCGTCTCCGTTGCCCAATGTCTATATGTTTTGCTGATAATCTGGAGGTGGTAGGGCATTTTCTTTGTCAGCCTGGCTAGCTACCACCATGTTCCTTAATTCTGCCGCCAAACAACAGTATTACTACCACTGTTGTGTGCCGATATGAAAGGTAGCAGAGCTAGTGCCTCATTAGCTTGGGGTACCCACGCTCACCATCCACCAGCTTTATCGCCCCTTACCATCAGGTGAGATGAAGGACAAGTGCAATCCCATGAACAAAGTGATGGTTCAACTGAGATCCATTCAGCGCGCTATATCCTATTCACTGTAGCTATGTAGTGTAGTGGCTACACTGATCAACGATAAACAAACCGAATCTCTCTTAGAGGTAGTAACTTAAAATTAACAACCCCCCTCCCCCCCCCCCCCCCCCCCCCCCCCCTACACACACACATCACTTCAACACACACACCACAACTCACACTCCTCACTCCACTTGGCACACAGGCTAAATATCAATATTGTTTAACTTTAAATTTAAGTAACTAAATTAAACATAAATTCATAGATATTGGTATTATCTGCACAAAAATAAGCTGTATACATTATAGAAGAGCGGGGTCTCCTAATACAAGCTATACCCCAAAACCTGTGTATTAATTGTAGTAGATGATGCAATAAACATTTTTTCATTTTCATCAATTGACCAATAATCTCTAGACCCGACTTAACTTAAATATAGAAATTTTTTAATACAAAAATAAGTCTCTAAGTGTGCCGCTCGCCCTTCCGTAAGGGCTTATGTATTTAGGTGACCCATATCCGACCCTTCGGGGAGCCGTGTGGTGCACGAAAGTGCAATCAAATCATCGTTCCGGCTTGATGTATATTTTGGGTCCCCTTCGGTAATACAGAACCTACTAATTTGTATAAAATAATATGTATATTATACCTATATCTGTACAGTACAGTCCACTCTAATTGAATGAGGATTGCCCGTTTCTGGACATAACGTTGAAGTTGCGTTTTAAAACGAGCATTCATTTAATTTTGTCGTGTATTTACTGTAGACAGTGCATTTACGAAATTAAATGTTAGTTAGTGGTGCAATTCATTAAGGAAAACGTCCAATAGTCTCAAGGCTCACTGATGTTTACATTTGAATAATAGGCAGTTTATATGTATGTAATTATGTATATATTTGTTTATCATTTATATACTATGTAAATCGTGTTTTTATTGTTATGCTGTTTTCTATATACATTATCTTCTTCTGTAATATTTGCTTATTTTTTGTTTATGTACATGTATGTAGGTCTACTTTCAGTATATTTATTTTTTGAAAGCTCCAGTGTGAGTGCCGGCAGAAATCTCTCTTTAGGGATGGGCAACTCTAATTGTGCAATTTTATTTTAGTTATGATTGTCTCTGTAATATTTTTATATGTACAATAAACAAACAATAAACAATGTTTTTGATAGTTCCTGGTTTCTTATACAATAATGATTAATTTCGAATAACGTCAGCAAAAACATCAATGAGACCTGAGGTCACAAGGAAATTTTTCCGTAGTGAATTTCACTCTAGAATAATATTTGAACTGTAAAGTTACTGTTACGATCCATTTTTGGTTTAGTTTATTATATTTTTCCGTCTCTGAGCATCCGATGAAGAACGGAACTTATCATCTCACTCTGGTGTTTGTCTGTACAATCGTATGTGTGTCACAGCTCATTATCTCAGCAAATAAAAACAATATTAAAATTTAGAATAGTTATATAGAAATACTGATTTATTTATATTTAAAATGAGGCAAAAGTTTGTTTGGGGGAAGGGTATCAAAAGGCAGGCATTTCTTTTGATAAAAAATGTGTCTAAAATTACCATGCCCCTCTATCTCCGAAGATTGCAATTGAAAAATCTGAAATGAATATTATTTGTTAATTTTTTGATAAACAAGCTAAAGCTATGTCTATCTCTTGTAAAGTTTTTGAGGCATCATCAAAAACCTTGTCAAACCAACTTTATTATGCGGTCGGGAAAATGAACCTTATTTTACGGCAATAATATCAGTACGTTTCTTTCCATGGCTCGGAACACACTTGGTGCGAGAGTACAACTCGCACTTAACCGGTTTTTGTTATTATTCAAATGACTAATTCATTCTACAAAACAGTATAATTTTTTAAATTTATTTATTTGAGTAAGAAACTCAACCACTGTTTAAATACATATAATATTTATGTTGCACCTATGCCGGTAGTGGTTGGGAACACTACAATCGAAGTTGTAGACGAGTATGTATACCTGGGACAGATCGTTCAACTAGGTAGGTCCAACTTCGACAAAGAGGTCAACCGAAGAATCCAACTCGGCTGGGCAGCGTTCGGGAAATTACGGCATATCTTCTCGTCCAAAATACCTCAGCGTCTAAAGACAAAGGTCTTTGATCAGTGCGTGTTGCCAGTGATGACATACGGAACCGAAACGTGGTCTTTTACTGTGGGCCGAATAAACAAGCTCAAAGTCACTCAGCGAGCAATGGAACGAGCTATGCTCGGAATTTCTCTACGTGATAAGGTCCGGAATGAGGAAATCCGTAGACGAACGAAGGTCACCGACATAGCTCGACGAGTCAGTGAGCTGAAGTGGCAATGGGCAGGCCACATCGCTCGAAGAACCGATAACCGGTGGGGAGTAAAGGTTCTCGAGTGGCTACCACGTACCGGGAAACGTCTACCAGGCCGTCCCCCCACTAGATGGACCGACGACCTGGTTAGAGTCGCGGGGAGTCGCTGGATGCAGGTGGCTCAGGACCGGTCGATGTGGCGTACCATGAAGGAGGCCTATGTCCAGCAGTGGACGTTTCCCGGCTGATGATGATGATGATGAATATTTATGATTTAAGATCTTACATGTCGACTTCATAAACACATTGTTGAAATGTAACTTAGATTAAATAATTTTTAGAGGAATATGAGTTCTAGTTATTATAAGTTCTCATACTCTTTTTGAGAATAAAATTTTTAAAACCGAAACCGGACTAAGCTTCTCATCATATGGTAAATGCCAGATTTCGGCAACCCAATGACAGCGAGCTTATATTCTAAATCCGTTACCACACGGTAACTTAGACAAGAAGGCTTTAATGCAAACAACATCGTAAACGGCGCCTCCGTCCCCCATGCAGCAGCCGCAGTCTTCCATCACAAGGGGTCTCCAACTTAAACGAAATTACCGCCAGGGACGAACTAAGTTCCATAATGAAATCAGCGCAGATTACGTGCGGGAAAGATTACGGTACTACCAGTATTGTAAGTCAAAGTAATTAGATTACAGTGCAGTAAGGCATTGTGATTTGATTACAGTGTAATCTCAGTTAAGGTTTTGAATTAAATTGTCAGCTAAGGGCCCGTAAAGCACATTTTAAAGGAGTTATGGCGTTTCGGCTGCCGCCGTTATGGTGTACTAATTTTATGGTATTGTCGGTTTCAACGGGATGTGTTGCGGTGTGTTCTACTCGCTAGATGAAGTTTGTTTTGGTAACTGCAATATTTATTTTATTTTCTGTCTTAAAAACCGGTCAAATGCGAATTGGACTCGCGCACCGAGGGTTCCGTACAGAATATGAACAATTGACATACTTAGAATCGTGCTCTAAAGAAAATGTAAGTCCGATTGAAAAAACAACTTTACTTTTCAGCTAAATTTATGTATGAATGCAGCCGATGTATGCTTTTTAACTACAAAGTTAAGTTTGTAAGCATAAAAACGTGCGTTATAATTAAAACATTCTAGTTTTCAGATTTATTCCTATGGTAAGACCTTGCTTCTGGACATATTTTAGGATTCTAGGTCAACGGGAAGCACCCTTTAGGTTTTGGTTTCCTTGAATTTTGTATGGAAATAGCCTAAAATATAGCTATATCTTTGTATTGCGTTGATCTATAAGTATGATATTTTCACAGTTGCAAAAGACCGCAGACGTGCGTTTTCGATATTAATTTCATCCTCTACCTCTACGAGTTCCTGAGAAAAAGGGTTTTGACCGACAGACGGAAAGCAAAGTTATCCTATAAGGATTTCTTTTTTTCCTTTTACCAACTCGTCAGGAGCTGAAGTGGCAATGGACAGGCCACATCGCTCGAAGAACGGGTAACCGATGGGGAGTAGGAGTTCTCGAGTGGTGACCACGTACTGCACGTACTTCTGCCAGGCCGTCCCCCTACTGGATGGACTCAGGACTTAGTTAAGGTCGCGGGGGTCGCTGAGTGCAAGTGGCTTCCAAAGCGGTCATTCTGGTATACCACGGTGGAGGCTCATGCGCAGCAGTCGACGTTTCCCTGATGATGATGATTTATAAGGAGGGTGTAATAATACGAGTGTATTGGTTTTTTAGGTATGATGGATTTTCACTTGGCCTTAATTTCACCTGACAGTAAATGACGGTAAGGTCGTTAGATAGAAAGAGTATTCACACAGAAGCCTTTTCATTCCAAAATTGTACACGAAGAATTTTCTTTTCTGGAACTCTCTGAAAAGGTAACTTATTAGTAACGACCAAATTCGCTAACATGAAAATAAGCAGCCACCGACAAGAACTTCAAATTAAAAGCTAATATCACAACATCGTTAATTATAGACTAAACAACCGATTAAAAGTTCCAAGCACAACCGAAAAGCTGTTCTAAAAAGACCGAAATCTAATTTCCATATCTTTCTCTCTGACACGTATGAAATAGAGTTTATTTTTTTCGGCTCTTTCTGAAACCGAAGCTTTCGCTTATCACACCTAATTGAGTTTCGACCCGATTAGGGGAGGAAAGGATTCAACCTTTCTGCGGACAGAGACGGTTACAGTTACAGCAATCGGAATTAATATAAATCTGTACTACATATTTCAGAATGGTGCCCTTTAAGAACAAAATAGTTCTTTTCATTCATTGATTGATGACAACGTCGTAGTAAAATTTAACTGTTAAATTCATCATATTTTTCGCATGAGTTTGTGTACTCAATTATTTGATACAAAGCTAAACACCTACCAAAGAGAATATAACCAAAATTGCTAACAATACTTTTTTAGGATGTGTAAACTGCCATTTTGTTTATGACAGATTTATTTCTACCTCTTCCCGCCGGGTCTGAAAACAGCTCATTGTATCGTTAAAAATATTGTTAGAAAAAGTCAAACCACAGCATGATACTGGCTGTATGTGGTCAGAAGTTCTTCGCAAGGAGACTTGCTAGTCTCTGTGGTGGAGGCGCGCGGCCGACGTCGACACCCCCCGCGCTGCCCGCGCACTTCCCCGCAGATTGCGTCATCTCTTCGTTCGAGGAGCGTGCGCTAGTGTTTTGTCTCTGTTTAGGCTTTGATATAATTAAATTGTACCGAAATATAGTGGTGTTTATAGTATGTATAAATAATACGCAACTTTCATGACATTTTTATTTATATTACGAAAAAAACCATACCTTTTTACTTGATACAAAGTTTACCATATGGTATGTTAGTAGAATGGTGGCTGGCAATGGTACGCTGTGATGTGGCTCTTTCGTAAACTTCCTAGTACTTGACTATTTGTTTTAAGATTTATGATGGGTGTACATGTTGCCTTCACCTCACTTGATGGTAAGTGATGATATGGCCGTTGGATAATAAGCGTGCGCGCTCTAATACCCTTCATACCGGAAAACAGTTCTTGACATTGCTGTTTGGCGGCAGACTTAGGTAACATACGCTACCAATAACAAACCGAGTATCGACAGATACCCCTACTGTCACGGAGAAGGTTCAAAATTATTTTTATAATTCGGTCTTTTTCAAAATAATTCTTCATTATTTTTGAAATACGGACGCTAAATGATTTTCAATCCTCTAGATGCATGCATAATGAAAGATTGAAGCGAAAACCTATGGATATCGACTATGTTGTGGAAGTAAAGTGCTGTTGTTACATTACGGTGAAAAACAAATTGAAATTGGCATCGTCTAGACAAGGAATTCCTAAAGTAGAACCAAACGATTCCTTAGACAAGTCACAAAGCTTTAAATAATTGAAGCTATGAGACGAAACCAGGTGACGGGTTCCTTAAAATTAGAGGTATTTAATTAGGGTTTCGTGGTCGTAAAACTTTGGCAGTTACTGGACTAGACTATACCAACGCGTGAGATCGCCAAAGTCATGCAGTCACAATCAGTTCAAATCGTGTTGAACAAGCTTGTTACGGGAACCGTTAGTCGTAATAAAACGTAGCTTATGTTCTTCTCCATCTCATAGGCTATACATGAACACAATCGCCGTGAACACAGGCGGAAAGTGGCCTGCCTCTCTATATTCTACAGGAGGGCTACACAAACTGTGCGTCGCGAAATCCTGGGGCGTCGCAGCAGTGTCCCAGGAGCGTCGTGTGTCGATGAGAAGTTTCGAGAAGCTATGCTCAGAGTAGCAAGCACATCCTACTCATTAGCATCCAGCCAATAGTAAAATAAATATGTACATCCATGCATATGCTTTAGTTATTGTTTTCTAATGGTAATTATAAATGTCCAAAGTTTTTCTGGTAACCGGTTATTAGGCTAGTATTAAACTTGTAGGTATCTGGGTTGGGTGGGTTCTGGGTCGTCAAAAAATGGCAAATTCTCAAGGGCGTCACAGTACAAATAAGTTTGGGAATCTCTGTTCTATAGGTTACATTTTGGAGAGTGCGCGTAAAATATATTTTGTTGATTACAGCATCGCCTTTCAAGTACCGATCTAACAGACAAGCCGCAAGGCTTCACCAGTACATAGTCGACATTCCTTTAGCTTGCACTAAGCGTTTTGTTTCTAACTTTATCATGCGTACAGTCAAGGAGTGGAACGCACTGCAGGTGTCTACGCATTCCTACGAAGCTACGATTTGGTCGTATTTCTGTCGCGGGTGAACAGTCACTTTCTACATCAACGTGCACCATAGTAGGCCACATTGCCGCTTACCATCAGGTGAGATCATGTACAAGCGTTCTGTAGAAAAAAAGAAGAAAACCCCGCAGATATTTTGATTGCTTTTCCTGCGAAGTACAACCCTGGCTCTTCCCCTTCGATTAGAGGTCAAATTAGCCAATATTTTTATACGATAGCGAATTTTATGCATACATTTTTTACGCTGATAACCCCAAAAAACGGGCCCGATAGCTTTTTGGGGTAAATCGAGTGGAATCCCGTTGAATGGACAATGGTGATTTATATGACGTGCGAATTTTGCGGCTTGCCGGTCGTTTGCTCGACGTTATGTGACGTCGTTGTCCGTAGATTTATATAGGTTATATATCTTTTGTTTAATTTCGTACTGCGGTCGGTCCCGATTTAATCGGCTGATTAAATATTTGTGCGCTCCGCCCGTGAGTTGTGAGTTCTCTCCTTTGTACAAAAAGTGACTAGATAATTTGAATTTTTCATTGTTTGTTCTCTACATTGTTTCATCGAAAGTCATATCAAAATTAGTGCGACGATAATTACGATTTCAGTAAAGAGGTATAACAAATCGGCCGAATTAACAAGTCCCTCAGCGAGCTATACAACGGCTATGCACGGAATTTTCCTACGTAATAAAATCCGGAATGAAGGAATCCATAGACAAACTTCGGTCACCGTCACAGCTCGAAGAGTCAGTGAGGTTTCTTTAATCACGAAACAGTTTGATTCTGTAAAGTATAAAAAGCTCATACCTATAGCTCAATTTGTGTACATGCCACAGCACAACATATCGCGCGCGTCTTGCCCTGTCGATCAATACTGTTGGATGGAGCGTAATAATTTAACGAGCACCTTGCTTGGTGGCCCCTTTATTGTCTATACATACATCTCTGGTGGTCGGACACTTGTAGGGGATAAAAGGGTTAGTAGAGAGGGACAAACCATTTTAGAGCCCATCTAGATTTTTCGATCCTAGATTATATAAAAAATTAATAATAGTTTTCGGAACCGAAACGTGTACCTTTACTGTTAAAATCCAGCACGAGGAAGTTCACATATATGCCATAGCACAGCGAGTCAGTGCGCTAAAGTGGCAATGGGCAGGCCAAATCGCTCGAACGTACGGGTAACCGATGGGGAGGTAAGAGTTCTTGAGTGTTACCTATAGTTTACAATAAAATTTCATTTCATTTCGAAAACGTGTGCAGGGACGTCCTCCTCTAGATGAACCGACGTTCAGGTAAAGGTAGCGGGTTGTCGCTGGATGCAAGTCCTATGATCAGCAGTGTATTGTATTTCCCGAATGATGACGATGACTAAAATATCAGCAACGCTGTGCTCGAGTGGCCTTTTTTGTAGGTAAATATTTTTGGCCTTTTAATAGTCTCATGTGATGGTGTTTAGGAAGTCGGCTGGGAATTCCACTCTTTGCCAAATACATTCACATCACAGACCGTCAGTGGAAGACTGTGTTTTCAAGAGACTTTTCAAATTGGCAAAAATAAATATAACGGGAATGAGCTCGCATCAATGCAAAATTTCTTCTGCGAAAAGAATATCATTAACGTACATCTTTACTGTCAGCTACAATAGCCGTTGCGCAGCTAATGGTCCCTAGATGGCGCTTTGAACAATAACCGAAAACCTATGTAATAATGAAAATTGTATTTCACTATGGAGTTGTATATTAATGATATTCATTTCCCGAGATTTTTATCCGATTTTTATTTAATTATTTAACAAAGCCAACTATCATAATTAAAAATATTCTTGTAAAGGAAATGTTGTAAGAAACTTTTGTCAATTAAATCACCTTGATAAACTATTCAACATAAACAGTCCCCTGCTGTCATGCAACGCCGTTGTAATAAGGGGACTTTTAATAGTCAACGGTCTGCACTCAGTTTTCGCCAACAAACTGTGGTGACACTAATGACGTCACTCATCAGCTCGAGGTTTAATGGCAATCTGAAAAGCATCAAATAATTACAAATAAAAAGTGGAAGCGCTCGCTAGAACTTGGGCTGTGAGGTGACCACACGCGCCGGAAATTGTGGAGGGCTAAGTATAAAGATGACTAGATCGCAAAATGATTACAACCGCGTCATGACTACATCGCAGACATAAGAAATCGCATAATGATTTCATATTAGAGTTCATCGAAAAATTTACTAACGCTAATCATATAACGACAAATTCTACAAGCATTCAGAGCCGTGTAATTCATCAATCAATCAATCAATATATTCATAAACAATGTACATTGTGTTTGAATGTCACTTAACCTAGATAAAATATATACAATATTAAGGCAAACGCCATAGAGCTGTCAGTAGTAATTTATCCCTGTCTTATCCCTGTCGTGTATGAATTCATCAACAGAATAATAACATTTTTCTAATAAGAATTTTTTAAGATGTCTTTTAAAGCTAGTTATGTTAACGATTGATTTCAAAGCTACTGGGAGCTCATTAAATAGTCATCGCCAACTAATTTTAAAAAAATCCAACCACTTCTTTTGAATTTTTCTCTGCTACACGGAAAGTACGACAATTCTCGTTTATTTTCTTTTATTTAAAATCCTTTCGATACACATCCGACATTTTTTGATATAATCAGATATTTAAACACATTATGCACACTACATGTATACTTCTCATCTACCGACATAACGTCTCAACGTGGCTTCCGAAGCACGGAATTATCTTAATTTTCCGACAGTCAATTGATTCAAGTTTCAGTCAAAATAGGGAAAGTCTTACAAAGTTAATTTGTGTCAATGTCTTTACCGGGAATAGCACCCGGGACCTCCCGCGCGTCGGAGCCTAACGTTCAGACATCTGTGCCACGGAGACCGTTTCTCACACACAATGATCGCTTGAAGCAAGTTCGTACTATCCTAATTTTTGTAGCAGCCTGGCAACTCTAGGCAGAACATGCGGGCAACATTAATTAGTAAACAGTCTCGTCTGAGTGTGGCAACACCAACAAAGCCGGATTTCCCCGCCGTCCTCGCCCGCTGCCGCCGCCGCTCCCTCCGAAAGGTTCTGCTCTCTTTTCAAAATACTTAACGACTTGGTTTCTGTTTGGATTTTTATAATTACAGGCGCTTTACTTGAGACAATTGTTTGTCTGCGAATAGCATTTGAGTTGATCGCATTATTTTGGCTTTCAAATATGATCAACGCATCCCGTGGGAGACGTGCCTAGTGATTATGGCAAATCCCTCATCAAAAATCAATTCGTATCTGTGATCGGTGAGAAAGGTACAAAGCAAAAAGGTTTGCACTTGGCTTCCAATTTACCTAATGGTAATTGACGGTGAGGCCGTTGGATACACCCAGCCCAAGCTGATGAGCGCTGCCTCTGCTTTCTTCCATACCGGAACACAACACTGCTATTAAAACTGCATTTTGTCGGCAGACTAGGTAAAACGGTGGTAGCTAGCCAAGCGGTCATAGAAAATGACCTACCACCAATTGAACTCTGCTAATGATAATGTACCATGGAATTTTAAAAATATCTCACGACAATGTGTTCAAGCATCCATTACTAATATTGAAAAATGCGTAAGTTTGTTCGTTTATCAAGGCCTTTTCGAACACCAGACTAAATACGGAACCCTTATAATTTAAGTCTGGCGTCTGCTGTCTTCCGTTCATCTGTCACAGTTGATTATCTCAGCAATTTCTAATGCTATCCACAAAAAGTTTGGTAGTTATAAGAAATGGTGACCCACAGGTGCCGCTACTGAAATAATTGTTAAAATCCATGCTAATATTATCTGCAGCGCTTCGGGGATGTTTGCCGAGGCACATGTAGACTGCTTCTACAGCACGATGCGCAAGAGTGCGTCCTCTATCGCGCGCAGGGTGCGGGGCGGGGCAGCAGTCTGCTCGCAGTCGTCGCAGCGCACCGACGCACCGATGCTGCGACACTGGTTGTCATTACATGCACCAGGGTCCCAGTAGCAATAGTAGCATGTCCGACAATATATTTAATTACTAACATAGCACTAAGATTATAAACACTATGGATGTATGTCTGATTTAAATAAATAATAATAAACGCGAAAGTCAGTTTGTTTGTCTGTATTTCTTTTACGTTGTAACATAGTGTTAGGAAGATTAGTTTTTTGTATAGGGGTAGTTGAAGAGTTGGAAAAGAACATTTTATTCAGATCGAGATAGCGGTTCCCATGGGATAATTTTTTAAGTCCACTCAGATGAAGTCACTAAGAAAAGCTTTTGCCGTTTCTACTTAACCCTTGGGTCAGTGGTTGTTAACCTTTTGGTGATGACGGACTAAATTTGACTAAATTTCTTTCTTGCACGAATCACTAACTGTTTGTAGGTAATATACAGTAAATGTAAATGAACGAGAAGTTGTTATAACTATAAATTATGAATAAAAACGTATGTACTCGTAGTCGTTCAAAGCAAACACAATTTTAATTTCTTACGAAAAAATTTCGTTACTAAATACCCACACGAGTAGATTTATTATTAATTAGTCTATGAACCACTGCACTAATTACTAGAAAATGTTACTTTGTGACTTCATGAGCAATATATAACACGATCGCTTAGCAACGTCTCCAGTTCACGAGGCTGTGAAAAAGCGCGTATCTGCGCAATTTCCTCAATGGGGGCTAAAAACAAACGCCCTAGGACTAACTAGTGGCACTATAAATTATCTGGTACAGTAATGGGCACAATAAAATGCCTGCCTGTACCACAGACTACGAAAACAGAAGAGAGTAAGAGGTTCTGTGTTCATGTAGTTTATTACATCCATTCATCATCATCAACAGCCTATACATTATATGTCCCCACTGCTGGGGCTCAGGCCTACTGTCCTAAAGAGAGTGTATAGGACATAGTCCACCACGCGGGACCAGTGCGGATTCGTAGACTTCACACACTTGAATTTCTCACGATGTATTCCTTCACCGAAAAGCCGAGTACGAGTACCTAATGATTTTTATAAATCGTACATAAATTCCAAATAACAAATTGGAACTCAAGGGTACGAGCCAGGATCGAACCCAGACCTCGATGCTCAAGGACTGACGCTCGACCCAACTGTACTATTTACGCAAAAGTCTGTTTAGCGGAGAGTGATTTCAAAGATTCGTTCTCGAAATGAATAGTTGAGTGTTTAACTCGGGTTTAACTCGGGTGAAAGCACGATTGCACCCACGAACTATAGACGCGCTAGCTTCGCTCAGGCGCGGTAAATATCTCGTGATGCAATTGATCACTTTCATCCCTTGTGTAAAAATCTACTATTTATAAATAAATGGTTTGTCTTATGTGAGTGCAACAGTTTTCCTTAGTCCTGGTCATACGCCCGGGTTTATTTACTTGTCCGACCTTACAGCCTCTCTCTAACGTAATTCCTGACAACATAAAAAATTCAAACTAAAACGTTGTCCCCGCGGCGGGCTGTAAGTACAGTCGCGCAGAGAATATCTCCTCTTTTTTTAAGAGACCCATTCAACGAACTTAATGAAACTGTTTCGAGGAATTTTCTCCTTTCTACGCTTTCTTTAATACTTAATTAGAAAAGTTATTTCAATTTAATTAACGTGTTCAGTCTTCCCTTTCAACACTTGTATTTAAAAAATGTAATTTGTTACAAAATAATAAACACACATTAAACAGAATTCAACCGTCAAAGTAAATAAAAATACAAAGTGGTTTTTAAAGTTGAAGGTCTACTTTTAAAGTTGTTAATTTAACTTCAAATTTTGTACTGTTTTTTTAGATATATTTTTTAGTTTAAGGGTCCAGTCTCCTACATATTTTTCAATAACTTTTTAGACAAATTTATTATTGGTTGTAAAAAAAATATACAGTTAATATCTTATTATAAATTAGCTTTATTAAATATAAGTTTTTAAAATTTAGTAAAAATTTGTGGAGACAAAAGAAACTATTTTTTTAAAGTATCACTTTCTTAAATCGTAACTAAAATTTTTATGTCAATGAATTTTCTGCCACATTGTGACCATTCCTCATTTGATCAGTTTCTGACCAGCACCTATTCGATCAATTTCTGACCAGCGCTTGATCAATTTCTGATTAACACGAATTTGATACATTTTTGTTCAGCACCTATTTGATAAATTTCTGACCAGCTCCTATGTGATCACTTTCTGACCAGCCCCTATAGAATCAATTTCTGGCCAGCACGTATTCCATCACTTTCCGACCGACACGTATGTTATCAGCACCTATTTGACTTCATACTCTGATCTTCATTTGAAGCGACCCTGAATCTAATTCAAGTGGTCGTCTTATGGTCTTTTAAGATACTCACGGGATGGTACGTATCATATTCGACACGTGGACAAAGAACATGGATGTTGCATGCAATGTGCATTATGAATATGAGTGCAACATTTAAATATAAATAAATTGCAGTCCCGATAATATTGTCGTTTGATCATGCTAAGCTGGTCAAAGTTTCGCTTTCAAAGGAACCTGAGATATTTTTAATACACTTCTCATCAGAAAAATCGAAACACCTTGCAGGTTTAAGTTTTGTAAGGATTATCAGAAAAATGTGTATATTTAGGAATATATGTCAAATGTCATTTGATAGTGAATAATATGAGCCTTTCAAATCCTAATGTTCTAAATTCAAATTAAATTTTCCTAGGTTTTTGTGATAAACTTTACAAAACATAAAGTTGCAAGGTGTTTCGATTTTTCTTATATTACCTGTATTCATCTACTGAGCTAGAGCCCCAAGAACCGCACTCGCTGCAACGGAGGAGCGCCATAACTCAATCTTTTGTCTAATATCGCTACTGTCATCGGCTGCATTTGTGTGCATGTCTAGGAGCGGTGCAGGCAGCGCCTGCCTGTCCCAAGTTAGCACCCTTCATACTTAGCCAGTGCCGGGGAACGCTTGGTGCTAGCATTGATGAGGGGAGTTGTCGAGTTGTTGCGGTCATATTGCTGGCTGGCTATTTTTTTCTGAACTGCTGAGCTTCTCAGTCTTCTTCTTGAATGCAAAGGGTGACATCATCATCATCATCAGCCGGGAAACGTCCACTGCTGGACATAGGCCTCCCTCATGGTACGCCACATCGACCGGTCCCGAGCCACCTGCATCCAGCGACTCCCCGCGACTCTAACCAGGTCGTCGGTCCATAACCGTGACCGCTACCGTAGTCAGGAATAGCGGGGCCGCCGGGGACTGGGGGCCGTAGTAATGGGCGTACTGCCATAAGGGGTTTTTAGCGTAATCACCACGCTTGCTAGACGGGTTGGTGATCGCAGTACTCGATTTAGTTCTTCAGGAGGAGGCTGCTGCCCCTCCTCCCGGTGTAGGTTTTCCCTTAGTCGCCTCTTACGACACCCACGGGAAGAGATGGGGTGGTTACATTCTAAGCCGGAACCACACGGCGGCAAGGGTGACATGGATATTGTAATTTTTTGATGACGGGTTTACAGTCGAACTTACAACATGTGATGGTGACAGGAATGTCTTATGATAGAAATGTGCTCATCAAGAAGTCTCAACAAGTTTACAAGATACTGTCTATTATTACGTTTCAATAGCCTTTGACCACGACATTTGGTTGTTATTTGAAGCGATTTGGGCTGGGGTTTGGTTATATACATAAGTGAGGGAAGCCTGATTGAGTCGCAAAACTATTGGTGCAAATAGGCGGTAGCTTTTTTTTAACGTTTATTTCTTTATGAAAGAAAACGATTTTTTTATACTAATCGCCAAACTGTGGAACAGTTTGTTGGCGATAGGCGCTCTATATATTACTTATTCTATATTATATACATATTTATCTATCTACTATTTTATCATTAAAGGTATCCAACAACCATGCCTTTAATTTTTTCTTAAATTCTCTTTTTTTGCAGTCATCTTCGTATTGAAAATCATTAGATAATCACTTAGATAACACTGGTGGTAGCTAAGCAAGGTCACATAGTTGTACTATATATATTCTTCTTTTATTATAGACGACAATATTAACTGATGTTGATGGTATTGATTGATTGCTATCGCACGAATAATTTGAATGAGAAATATAGTTTTTTTCTACTGCTTCTTGTCGCCAGGTTAAAGAGTTTCTTCAAAATCCAAGATTCAGTAGGAGAACCTAAAAGGTATGGATTGCGTGAAGAAGGATATGTGTGTGAAAGATGTACTGATATGACGGTTGTTAGCCTTTCATATCAGAACACAACTGTGCTATTGACACTGCTGTTTGATGACAAACTGAGGTAACATGGTGGTAGCTAGCTAAGCGGACATAGAAATTCCACCAAGCAAACCGAGTAATGATTAATATAGTACTACGTGCAGAAAGGACGTCCCCCCCACATCGGTCCGTGCTACCTCACCTCTCAAGAAAATAGTCGGTCCAGGGGTCGATAGCATCGCGCGCACGTATACAAAAATCCGTTCGATATAAGGCAATAGGAACCGATATCACGACATTTATATGTAGTGTCAAGCCCGTGCCAATAGGTACCCTCACTGGGAATCGAACCTAGGGATTGTAAGTCCAATCGTGTAGCTACGTATTAGGATACGGAGTTACAAATCCCCACGAATTCAAATAATCGAATTCTGTTGCAATGGTTCACGTCAAATGCAACTCTCAAAGCGGCAATGTACATCGAACACATTCTGGGTGTGAGCATCCCTCACACTTGGTAGAGGGTTTCGTTTCAGCTTTAGTAATAAATTTCCAAGTTCAGCACTCGGTTAATATAATATGCCACCTCCGGTAACATGCAGTAACCAAATATCGGTGCTGGCAACTCTTCAACGTCTGTTAAAGTATATTCATTAGTTGCCTGGGGTTTGTCAGTGAGATCCTAGTCCATATTAATGCTAATGGTTTTATGAGAACTGCACTGAAATTGCATTTGTGTCAAGGACGCGTGATTATTATCTCTATCTTTACTATGTTACCTAATCTCTGTTATGTACGTATGTATAAGATGCGATAGCTATAGTTAAAGTGTCTTTCACAGATTTGTATGGTTTCTTTCGCTCTTTCGTTTCTTCATAATCACAAAAGAACGCTGTTACAAAAATGACTGTAGCCCTTGACATCAAGACAATATTTATAGTATTAGTCAGCGACCTTAACGTACGTTTTCACGGGCTGGGGTAGTGGTAATAGAGCAACAACCTTTATAACTTCTGTACTTTAGATTTCAACCCCATGTTACCAAAGTTTTAACAAAATAGTTATTTTTATATATATTTAAAAAATATTGTCATACTTGGTAATGGGCATTCTAATATTCGATAATCGAACAAGAAGATAGTAAACATGTAAACGTATGGATTTTTGTGACTGCATCACGCAAAAAGGTCAAAAAATAAAAATTTGGGATAAAGAGACTTTTTATCCATTTTAATTATATCCATTAGAATTTCAGAACCAATGCAGATGAATTTCATCTTACGTCACTGAAGCAGTTCAATTGAAATACTTTTTGTTTGCTAAACATATGTACCCAGTTTTGTACCATGTCATATTCCTTAGATGTTTCTGGACTTATAGCGTCGAGGGAAATGACAATTAAAGATGAATTTGACAAGCGAAACAAGCGATGACCTTCATCTAACTGTTTGAATGGCGGCAGACCACAAGATGGTATCTAGCCAGGCGAACAAAGAAAAATGCTACAGCACCAAACAAACCAAGTATTAAAGATACGCTTCATTGGGGATCGAACCCGGGACTTCCAGATTGTTAGCTCAAGTGAGTGGCAACTATGCCAAGGAGGCGGATAAAATACACATGTCATGTGGACATGATAGAGTGGATCATTGTGGGGTTTTGGGCTGGAGAAGTGACGGGGTACGAAAGTGAGGGTACATTTTGATGTCTGAGAGTATATCCTTGATGATTGATACGTTTTTGGGATGCTTTCGTATATATTATTGATTATGTAAATCAGTAAAGGATGGACGGGAAAAGACCACAGGTACCGACGCTGTGAGTCCCAACAATTTGAGACCCTTGTAGGAAAATCTGATAAATTATGTCTGTTAAGGGTATAGCATTATATTGTATATGGGATATTTGCTTACGCTTCATCTTCGGGTTGCGAAAATATGACCACGTGTCAGTTTTTCGCGCTCAGCTCAAGTGGCTCCCTATCCGCCTTCGTAGAAATGCTCATATCCTTTCCCTTCTGTACAATATCCTAAATAACCCTTCTTATCCTAGCTACCTAAGTGAGCGATTTACATACACGCATCCTGTTGACCAACCTTGTCGAGCTCACATTAGGACAATCCTATCCATCCCTTCCCATCACTCCGATTTCTTTTCCTACTCATTCACGGTTCATGCAGCCAGATTGTGGAACTCGTTGCCTCACACTGTACGCGACAGCAAAACTGTTTCCGCCTTTAAGAAAAACGTCAAGGAACATTTTCTATCACTATAAGATTATATATATTTATAGTATGTAAAGTATGTATGTATTATTATTGATATATATTAGTTTGTTTTGTATATCTTATTTATGTAATCGTTTATTATATTTATCATATCGTACACGCCTAACTGCCCTCCTTTCTTCAATATTTCTCCTTAACCTAGGACTGCTGTAAGAAATTTCTTTTAGAAATAAGCTGTTCCTTTTGTATATATTTTTTTCTGTTTTGTGTTATGTAAATATTTTCTGTGTACAATAAACTGTTTAAATAAATAATAAAAAAAAAACATATTAGCTGTTGACTTGCGACTTCGTGTTCGTGGATTTCTGAATTATTAACGTACAACTTTGTCGTCAGCTGGACAAGCCGTTACACAGCTAAAGGTTCCTAGAAGGCGCTTTAAACAAAAAACAAAAATAAATGGAAATTGAATGGAATGGAAGAATGGTGATTCTCTATAAAGTTTTATGTATCGCGACATTACAATCTAATGTCTTATTTTTAGATAATTACTGCACAAAGCCAGCTATCCTATTTTAAAGTATTATGGAAAAACAAATTTAGTATGAAGCCGGAGAAGTCCCATCTCCGATTTACGAGTATTTACTATACAAAAATTAAATAGTTAAACTTACAAATGCTCATTCTAGCTTTTTACATCGCCTCCTCATTACCCTCCTATACGTTTTCGACATCCCGTTTGCTTTTGTCTTCGAAAAAAACCTAAATATTTGTTACAATTTCTCCGAATTCTGAGTCCCCCATGGTGGACGACGAAAGCCATAGTGCGTTGCAGGAAAATTGTTTTTTCGCCCCAGTTTGCGATTGAATTATTGTGTATTGGATGATTTTGGCTTTTAGCTCGTTCGGTCCATTGTTAGTTTATATTTTTTATATTTCGTTTTCACTTTTCCCTTCCCCTAAACGAATGGTCCTTTGGAAAATTATCGTTGGCATTTTGTGAGATTTATCAAGGGAAAATTGGGACCGGGAACGATGGCTATTGTTATTATAGATTTGATTGACGAACGGAAATGTTCAATTTTTTAAACACGTCCGGAATTTTTTTCTAGTTCTAGGAGTAAATATTTTCTATTGTTTTACTATTTTATGATATAACAATAATACATTTCGACTTTTCAACCGGAACCTATTTTAAGATTGAATAAATTTGGGTTTGTATTTTAAATTACATCCCATTAATCGATTTTGAAACTTATAACATACTAATCTATTTACAAAATACTTTTGGTCAATGAAAGTCGGGATTTCTGGCGGCTGTTGTTAGTAAATATTGAATTGAAGAAGTGGTTTCAATGGAGTAATTCAAATATTCAAAACTATCTTTTGCCCGCGAGTTCATCCGCTTGGACTTTGAAATATACCCCACGGAATCTACTTGCTCCTTGAAAAAGTAGACTATGTATCTTTCCAGCCCTTCAACTATCCCTATACAAAAATGAAGTCATTGTGACCCTCTGTTACGACGAGAAGGAAGAACAAACAAACAAATTCACTTTCGATTAACAATTCTTTGACATTACACTGGACACGTTCAAATTAAAAACACAGCCCCAGTGCGATAGTTCCGCGTTTAAACTGTATTATATAACTTCAGGGTGATATTACATTATTAGTTTCGGACTTACGAATATTTTGGATTTCTTTCGAATTGGGTGCAAATATCCGAGATTCAAATTTTAAGCGGATTTCAATTTGTCGTATCTTGTAATATAGATCGGGCAGAGTAAATAATTTCACATCGGAGGATTAAAAACAACTCAATTTTTCAATTGAAGTGCTTTTTACTCGGTGTGATTTACTTTCTCAGTAATCGGATCGTATGTTGCCGTAATTGACAGCATTAACCTGCTATTAAACATGTTAGGCAATTTATTTATGAAGTAGCATTTAAATTTATCTACATGTATGTATACGACTATCTGATCCCAAAAATACGTTTTTTAATAAAGTTTACAACCACGAACTGTGCTGCCAATTAAACTGTTTGTGAACCGAGACTGAAACGTAAGTTTCCAAAATATACGTTTTATCTTAACATAAATCGGGATATATTTTAAATGTTAGACAAGCCCAATCTCGTCAAAAATTATAATTTACTGAACAGTATATTTTCTGGAATTTTGAATGTGAAAGGTCGTTTAATTTTTGATGGTTTATTGTAATTTTTATAAATACTGCGATTGAAGTGTTCATTTCTGAAAATATATTTTCTTGGCGCTTTAACATTCTGAAGATTTAAATGAATCTTGATATTTATGAATTTCTATTATGTTTGTGTTGTAATGTTAGGAATATTTACAGTTTCTGTACAAAATTCGTGTGTATTGTTGACATATAGTTCGTGTTGACTTATCGCACTTGGAAGTCTGTCTTGTTAAAAAAAAACATATAATCGAGTCCATTGTCGCAATATAATCACGACTCAGTACATAAATCCTTTTTCCAAAGCAGTTTATTTCGCGCTTTTCATATTCTCCCCTACCCATTCACTCCATCATACTGAACGAATGAGCGGAGTTTTTTCCGCTCTTCATACTCTATTCACAGCTTGTGGGTTTGACTGACATATTTCAAGCGGCGGGGGGCCCGAGCTGCCTGCTGACTGAATAGTCCGTGTTACATTAACTGGGGTTATGGGGTCAGTAAGTGGGTTTTGGGGTAATTTGGGGGTAAGCTTTTTTAGGCAAAAATGTGGAAGTATTTTTGGCGTGCTGGTTTGAGCTTGATTATTTTGTTTTCGCGATAGTTAGTATTATGCTTACTTAAAAATACAATGTATTGAAACATTAAAATTTGGGTGCTACGAACTTGTTTCAGGCGTTCATTTGAGAGTTAGAGAGAGAGAGAGGGGGGGGGGGGGGGGGGGGTTGTGATGAACGGCCTCCGTGGCGCAGGTTGTCTGATACTAGGGTTTGTGAGGTCTTTTTTTATTTGAAAGCTGCTACTTCCCGTGTGGCTTCAATTTGGCCCAGGGGCTCTATTTTTATTTGCTCTACGCGCCGCGAGCGCTCGATTTCTACTGATTTTCGTTCGACTGATGAAATTTGGTATTTTTGAATCGCTCTTCTGCAACGAGTGGCCGGGACCACTCTTTGCGGAGGCGAGCGATAGACTAAACGTTTGCCTTAGTATAAGTAGACTTTTAGGGCAATTGAAGTCGGTTTCCAGTTCTTTTTGAACGCATTTACGCATTTCACAATTTTACTTTTCAACCAAAAATAACAGTGAACAAATATGAAACGTGAGTAACATCGTCACTAATGTGTGCCCACTAGTAACAGTTACAGGTAACGTGATATTTTGTAACGCGTATCGCTGTGTTCACGTGAATCCGGAATATTCGAGTCCATTAAAGTTTCATTTGGTGTGCGGAAACCGCAACGGCATTTAATTAAAAATGATTTCGTGATGATTTTACGTATTCCCTTTTATGATTAATTAATGTCTGTCCATCATACATGCACGATATAATTCGGTATACAGATAGCATGAGTAAATTAATATTTGAGTTTTAATTGTATTTAAAAAATCACTCGTTATATGTTACAAAATGTAACAGCGTCGGCCATATTGGATTTGATTTGATGTATTTATTTGCATGGCACACATGTTGTAAGGGCACAGCAATCATACATAACTTAAATTTGATGATAGATTTATGATGACGTCATTAAAATATGACGATACCGGATCTATCGAAACTCAGCCGTATTGTGACAAAAACTTAATATGACCTTTTCAATCTCGTGGTCGTGTAAAAAGGATTCAAATTGACATGTACAAGGAACCGCCTCTGTCCCGGGTTCGATTCCCAGGTAGGGCATTTTCTATGTCCGCCTGGCTAGCTACCACCATGTTACCTAAGTCTGCCACCAAACAGCTGTGTTAATAGCACTGTTGTGTTCTGGTATGAAAGATAGCGTAGAAAGCTAGCGCCTCATTTGGTTGAGGCTTCTGGGTGCGCATACTTACCACCCAACGGACTTATCGTCACTTATCATCAAGTGAGATGAAGGCCAAGTGAAAATCCATCATACCTATAAAACAGATTCAAACTGAGCTGTACATAGTCTGTATGTGAAGAATCATTAATTAAAATAAAACGACAGCGTTAAAATGTGCATTAGCCTGAACAGCTCGTTGCGCCCCGGACGCTCATTATTTGCGCCCCTTCCATTACGCGAGGGGCGCCAATGACTTACGCCATTACTAAAACAAATGACATTTATCATACGGCCGTGGACTGCATGACGACCTGGGAAAGCTTTAGGCGTTGAATTTGCTTTACCTCTGTCTAAGAACGAGCTATGCTCGGAATTCCTCTACGTAAGGAAATCCGTAGACGAACTAAGGTCACCGACATAGCTTGACGAGTCAGTGAGTTAAAGTGGCAATGGGCAGATAACCGGTGGGGAGTAAAGGTTCTCGAGTGGCGACCAAGTAACGGGAAACGTCTACCGGGCCGTCCCCCTACTAGGTGGACCGACGACCTGGTTAAGGTTAAGGCGGACCATGAAGGATCCACATTTTTTGGCTATATTTCATCCCGATTGAATATATAGTATCCGTGGGATAATTTCTGAAGTCTACACGGAAGAAATTGAGGGCAAAAGCTACTTGTAAATAATATAAAAATATTATATTTTATAAAGCTTTTATGTCCTCATTTCGTTTAAATATTCCTGATTACGCCCCCGCGGCTGCTATAACTTTTGTTTACCGCGGGCCTGACCCTTGGACCGTCGTAAAGATTATCATACATTAGATGGACTGGTCATCCCCGCATCCTCATCCCTCCGAGGGTTATTAAGAGATAAAAAGAATGGTATGAAAAATATACGACGCCATTGTTCTTGCTGTGTGACTGGGGCAATGGGCCTCGTTGCGTAACTGAAGCGGACAAACAGCGTTACACATGGTTGTTTAAATTACTTTTAGGATTCCGAACTTCAATAGTGCGTAATTCAATACGCGCAGTGTAGGGTTCCGTAGTTGAACTGGTTATATAAAAAGTAATTTTGAATGAAATTTGCAGGTAATTTTCATTTTGACCACTTACAAGTACCAAGTACATTTTATATTTTGGTCGACTCGTTAACCTTTAAAGCCACTTTAGTCGTGATAGCTTTCCTTTGATATTTCGCAAACTGAATCAAAAAGTGATATCGTATAACTTCAATATTTTGGAATGACCTATTCAACGATAGACTACATCCCTATGTGATGTGTATGGGAGCCACCCTAAAAATATTCTTTAAGATTTTATTCTACCACTTTGTCAGCCTGATTAATATGTATACCTGTACTAAATTGCAGCTTTCTTATAGTAAGGGTATCTGAGCAAAGCCGCGGCCGGACAGAGTGAAATTATTGGGGTTCCTATTTGACAACAGAACCCTAAAAAAGAAACCCTTATAGTATCACTTTGTTTAACTTTTTTGACAAGAACGAGAAGAAGTTGAAATTAATACGAGGGCAGAGTGATAAGTCTGGTAAAAAGTAAACAAGGAATAAAAAGGTTTTATGCAATTTGCGATAACTTTATTCATATGACGATTTTACCAGACTTATCACTCTACCCTCGTATAGACTACGCAAGTCTTAAAAATGAAGCTTCTAGGTCAACGCATTAAAAAATTTCAACGTAGTAGAAATCAAAACCTATAGGGTATTTCCTATTGACCCAGAATCAACATCCACGAGGCTCTTCACCTGCACCGAATTCAATTCATCTGTTTCAATTCCAACGAGAATTTATTTTATTTTGGAAAAAAAGTCCAGCTGCATACCAGCTGTACAGTCGCGAACAATTTAGTTTAGTGTCGACTTGAGTGGATTGGATCCGTTGCACCAATCCTAGGATTACATGTTATATTATATGATATTCTCGTTCATAGCAAATGATGGAATTGATTGGGCTGTGGTAGCTCAGTTGGGTAGAGCGTCAGTCCTTGAACAATCGAGGTGGATCCTGGCTCGTACATATGACAATGAAATTTATGTACGAATGATTAAAAGTCATTTGCATTAGCTTGTCGGTGAAAGAAAACATCGTGAGGAAACCTGCACACTCCTGAGAAGAAATTCAAAGGTGTGTGTGAAGTCTACCAATCCGCACTGAGCCCGCGTGGTGGACTATGTCCCATACACTCTGTAGGAGAGTAGGCCTGAGCCCTTGCAGTCGGGACGTGTATAGGCTGTTGATGATTGACCTGATTTCTGATCTGATTTATTGTTCAGCATCCTTGAAACCATATGTGTCTGACAATATTGTCTCCTGCCAATATTGTTGTTTTTGTACACTTGAGTACAAAATTATGTATCCACTTTCGAACTATGTCATATTCACTCTTGCTTGTTCCTATGTAGTGTGTTAAAGGATATGTCAATTAAAGGTTAATGTTAAACATATTTTTGTCCTCGAGTGTACGATGTAATGATGGTTCGTAGTAGTTTTTTTATAAGTCCGCCAGGCTAGCTAGTGTTAATAGCACAGTTGTGCTCTGGTACTCCGCCATCATACCTGGCATGCCGATTGATCATCACGTGATGTTGTTATTGTTTTAAGGCACCCATGGGATGACATGGGTTAAGTTCATTATATTTCTTTGCATGTCACACTACTTGCACTTCTCACTCGATGGTAAATGACGATGAGGCCGTTGAAAGGAAAGCGTGCTCATCCAGTAGCCTCACGCTGACGAGGCGCTAGCTGTGCTATCTTTTATACTGGAATATGTTTGGCGGCAGACTTAGAACCGGAACATCGCGGTAAATAGGCAAGTACCGTTAGGCCTCCCTTGGAATTGTTAGGTGATCAAACTGTTGATACAAATCTCTGCCACTAATTTTTTTTTCAATTGTGTGGCACACAATATTTATCATTATCAATATTCATGTTTCATATATAAACTTACTCTAAGACTTCCGCACTACCGTATCCACTTATCTATTTATTTATATATATAATCAGTATTCAAACCGTATTTATATTTGTTTATCTGAACGTGCTTCTTGCTGAGTTAATATCAAAGAGACTTACTTAGTTAATATTGTAAAACTTTTATCTTGCCCTTGCATAATTTAAATGTATATATAAACCTTAGCGAGAATGTTTTTGGCGGCAGATTTATTTATTTTTGTATAATTTAATTTATTTAAGTTCAAAATAATCTGTTCACTGTTATTTCTCCAAAATTGAAAAAAATAAAACTAGAATCTCACCGTTTATTGCTATTCAAGTTGACGCAATATTACAATGTAATGCGACGCGACATCACAATAATCCTCTATTTTCTGCTCGAGTTCGAATGCCGTACTAAACAACCGTCTAAATTCCAGCGCCGCTAATGTCATTCTGACGTCTGACAATTGACGTATAACACTACGTTTTAAAACTGTTCATAAGCCTAACAGAGTCCGTGTAGCCACTACGCCACGAGACCGTTATTCGGTAATAAATTCATTCTATTAGTTTTACACAAATTTATTTCCAAAGTACAGTTGGCACCGCACGGTGTTGATACGTAGAAGTACAGTCGGCTATTTACTACTTATTTCTGTCAGTGCACTCGACGCAGTATGAATTGCCTGTCGACTCTTCCCGCCATGTTTCTTTCCCATTTAAGTTGACTGTACTTTTGTCTGCAGCTAGTGGAACGCCACGGATCTCAAACTGTTACACGTTTTCAAAACACATACGTTAATAATACATACGTTAATACAGTGGATTAGCACTTGGCCTTCATTGTACCTGACCTGAAAGTCAGCCTTTTTAGCCTCGGTAAATTGAAGTTTCTGGAATGAGGTAATCCATAGACGAACTAATGTCACCGACATAGCTCGACGAGTCGGTGAGCTCAAGTGGCAGTGGGTAGGGTAGGTAGGTGGGTAGGTGGGTGGCGTACCGGCCCGTCCCCCTACGAGATGGACTGGCGACTTAGTTAACGTCGCGGGGAGTCGCTGAATGCAAGTGGCTCGGGACCGATCAATGTGGCATACCACGAAGGAGGCCTATGTCCAGCAGTGAACGTTTCCCGGCTGATGATGATGATTCCTAAATGAAAATTGTAAATATTTGGACTTTTTTACATTTAGGACCTGAAAAACATATGTTTCGATAAAATTACCTTCATAAAGTTATTTGCTAACAGTTTGATTAAACAAAGACAATGCAGTATGCAGATTTTTGTAAATGTTTTCCACTCGAGAACTGTATTAGGAAATTTTAAATGTAACGAGAAGGAGGCCTATGTCCAGCAGACTGCCACAATATATCTGCAAAGGTCGCAGTGTCATGCAGGACACACGAACTGCACCATTCATCTCCAATGTCCAGTAGTGGATGTTTCTCGACTGATGATGATGATTAAAGCTCTATTGTACCATATGAATAATATATTAACTTAGAGAAATATAAAGGTTGAGAACCGCAGACATAAATAAGAACTACTTTTTGTGCTAACAACAAGTTTGTTGGACTTGAACTAGAGGAGACACGTCTTCATATTGTTTTTGTTTATTTTGTTCACCTCCTCGCTTTATTGAAGAATGGTTTCCGAGAAGTTTGTGCTTTACATCGCATTACGTTGGATTCTGAAGCCAGCGTCAAATGGGTGATATTTAATAGGGATAAGGGAGAGGGGGAGAAGTGTAAATTCTTTTTTCTAGACATACTTAGATTATTACTTGATTTTTTAAATAGTGTACAAGTGTATGCCGAATTTGATACATCTATTTTGTCTTATTGCAATCAAATCTGTCTTTTTTTATTCGGATTCGTCTGCTGCAACGATTGTTGAACCTTTACCAAGTTTGCCCTCCACTGCAGTGCTGGCTTGGTATCTGCAGAGAATTTGGAATTTTTCGACTGCTTTAGAAAGGTAGGTAATTCAAGTTTTCAGTTAATGAAGAAGGAAAGTTCTAAGAAAACTTAATTAAAGCCGTGTCAGACGTCCAGAAAAAAATATTAATTGCTACAGACATTTCGACGAAAGAGATTTTTGTAATATTTTTGTAATTCGAAAGAATAAAAGTAGCTGTTGATCTAAAGGTCCTTACTTTGATAATTAATTTTTCCCTTTAGGGATCGCTAGTTTAATAGTCCTTATTTCATCATCATCATCAACAGCCTATATATGTCCCCACTGGAGGGGCTCAGGCCTACTCTCCTACAGAGAGTGTATGGGCCATAGTCCACCACGCGGGCCCAGTGCGGATCGGCGGACTTCACATGCCTGTTCAAGACATGCAGGTTTCCTCACGATGTTTTCCTTCACCGCTAAGCAATCGGATAATGTACTTGAATTGAAAAACAACTCATAGGTACACGGCTGGATTCGAACCCGGTACCCTCAGATTGAGAGTCCGCGCCTTATCCACTGCGCCACCGACGCTTCATCCTTATTTATAAATTATCAATTACTGTGGATTTAATTTGATATACTTAATGAATTTATTGACATATAATAATGTAACATTTAGCTATGTTTATTTATATTTTAGTGACATATTAGCTCAGTTATAAGAGCCATGGTTGAGCCATGGTAGCTAAGTTGGGTAGAGTGACAGTCCTAGAACAATCGAGGTCTGGGTTCGATCCTGGCTTGTACCAATGAGTTACAATTTGTTGTTATTTATGTGCGAATGATAAAAATCATTACCATTGGCTTTTATATAGCTCTCATAGCTAGCCAGGCGGTTATAGAAAATGACAAATTCACCAGCAGGTGGACGCCGCAGACGGCCTTCTTTGATTTCGCGGCGACCTGTTTTGACTAGAGGCGGTGTTAGCTGTGGCGAACGTAATGTCTGAGGGCATACCTTTATTCTTTATAACCCAACTATTTTGTACATCGCCCCTCATTAATAACTATCAGGCGGCTAACTGCACAAGAACTCAATTAATAACCCTCAAAAGATCATCAATTAACCATAAGTTTTGATAAAGTGAAAAAGTTGAAATTAAAAAGTTCCCTTCATGGGAGCTCGGAACAAAATGTAACATTGTTTGAACTCGAAAGTTTAAAGTTTGCTCTTGAACGGAGGGTTTGTAAAAAGTGCTGAAAAACTAATAAGGAAGTTTAACCTTAGGGGGTCGGTTCAAATTCAATATTCGCTTTGCTTTGCTAGTTAATAAAAGTCAGGTAGAATTTTTCGAAATTAACATTCTATTATGTATAAAGGGTTTTGCTGTGGTATTCATCTCGTCTGATGGTAAGATGGACAGCGTGCTCACCCAAAAGTATCAAGCTTGTAAGGCACTGACCTTTCATTTCAAGGCCTGGGTTCGATTAGTATAGTTTTACATAGAGGAACATTGTCTGGGCATCAGTATTTTCAGTAATAAAACTCTTAGTTGATTCAATCCATCAGGCATGTATAATTGTATATTCTTCAATATATTCTCAACACACAGTCGGGCAGAGTAACGTTTACTAGTACTATTTCAACAAAATTCACAACAGGAATGGTTTACAAAATGAGTGTTCATCAGTTTTATACTACGATCCTCATAGCTACCACCATCGTCAGTTCCTACATCAAAAACAACAACTTCGTGAATCAAAACAGGCACAGTTATACAATATTAATTAATCTCTATAACCAATTACGTTAATACTGAAATTCCAGAATGGATAATTAAATACAATATTTGTTACTAAAGGCTCACATTATTTAAATACATAATTATTCCAATAAATTAGATAAACCGTGCTGGTTGAGGCAGCGTGCATCGCCTTCTCGCCGGAAGTAATTGCCTACGACATATTATACAATATTTATCTTTCTCGTTAATAAATCATAGAATCAAGTATACAATATCAAAATACAAACGTAGTTATTGTTTAAACATTTATGAATAATTGTTAATATCGTTCAGTCACGTATCCGAGTAACTTGTATTAACTTAATTTGATGTGACGCGCGTTTCGGGCACCTGCTGGAGGTGCTTGTTATGCCTCTTCATATAGATGTCGCTAGTAGCCCTTGCACCAGATGTTATTGCCGGTAACATTAGTATAGTCTTTATTTGCATGAAATCATGGTTACAAAGATGGTAGTATAGATAACAGTAATTTGGTTTCACATGATTCGCCGCACAGCAGCGTGCAAAATTTAGTATGTACAATCGTCAGGATATGATCAATAAATAAGTCTAGTATCAACGTTATACAATATCAAAATTAAATACTAAAATAATTACATGTCATTTTTTTTCTTAAAATCTAGATATTATTTAATACTATGATTCCCAGGGCACTTATCGGTACTCGGTTTGGTTGGTGGTAGGGCATTTTCTTATTTCGCCTGGCTAATTTATTTACTCGTATGTGCGATGGGTTTACCCTTGCATCTCACCTGATGGCAAGTGATAAGGCCGTTCGAAGGAAAGCGTGATCAGCCAACAGTCTCAAGCTTAAGAGGCATTGGCTGCTACCTGTTTAGCGGTAGACTTAGGTAATATAGTGGTAGCTATAACTATTACTGTGAGTTCTGGGTTTGATTCCCAGTTGGAGTATGTATCGATACTTGGCTTGCTTGGTGGTAAGGCATTTTCTATTTCCGTGTTATGTTATGTACCATGTTATGCCACAAAAGAGACATCCTTATGTCTGGCCTTCACCTGCACCAGGTCGTCGGTCCATCTAGTAAGGGAACGGAACGGTTTGTGGTCGTTAATAAAAAACGCTTAATCCACAATATGTATAACAATGAAAATTTTGATTCACAATGAATTTATACATAAGATGATATTAATTTACCGAATTACTGTACAAAGACAATTATCCTTGACTTGATTACTTTATCTGCAACTTTCGGGAAGACATAATGCATACAATACACATTCCTGTGGGATTAAAAACAATACCATTGTAATATCTGTTCGAGTCAATGCGGCATCCGAAACCAAATTGACACTGACTTTCTCAACTTTAACTAACACTAACCTGGAGATGTGTGAAACTGTACCTTGTTTTACTTCGGTTAGGAGTGCATTTCATTTGTCGATATGCTACAATATGCTAGAGGCAAGCCACGCTTGGGAAATTATCGAATATGACTATTGGAGAAGTTGACGCAAATTATACGAAACTTAAATTGTACGAAAACGACACAAAATTGACATGTTTTATTAAACTATCATTTATTTTCTGCCAGAAAAGGTTGAATTTTCATCTTCGCTGTCTTCTTAACGTTACATATATAATTACTAGTACGTTTGCACTCAAATTCTTATTTTTAATTCTAAAATATTCATCCTCGCTTGCGACAGTTTGAAACATGGAAAGAACAAACATACTTTCGTCCTCAGATTCACATGAAATGCTTCTCATGATAAACTATCCTAAATGACAACAACAAACTATCACTAAAAAGGCTAACAACTTTCCACCAGCAGCTGTAAGTGTCCTACAGCAGCGATCTTTCTTCCGTTCAACAAATCAATCTTTCAATTCAGGTAGCGACAGCAAGAACACTCGCCCGATGTACCGCCCGCGCCGCAGTCCACAAAGAAAGTCGTGGAGGAGTAAAAAGGCCATGAATGGACTTTGTAACGTATGGCCCGGGGTCTGCCGGCGATACTATTTGTCAATGTTCCGTACATACGGACAGGCGCTGAGCGGAGTCAGGGAGGTTAGCGCCCCTTTGTGTGGCCGCAGCGCCTTCATCTACGACTATACCTCAACTGCTATTTCGCTATCGTGCGCGTCTACAGACTGCAGAAACGAAACATTCGCGTGGTTGCAGCAGACGAAACAGTAAGACCTAATATCCCTAACGCTTGCGTAGTGCTTATGTCAAGGGGTCAAGGGCGTCGGGGCGCCAACCACAGCCGTAGATATAAGTACGCAGATCTGTTATACAACAAAAGGTGACAAAGTCAAACAAGGACTGTCAAAGTCTTTGTAACTTCAAAGCTAGTTATACATAATAATTAACAAAAAGAACTAGAAACCGACTTCAACTGCCCAAAAAGTCTACGGCATTCTTCCCCTAAAATGTTCACCCTTAGAGGTAGAATTATCATATTTGGTTTTTGTAGATTTTCTCAAAAAGCACTGCATCAATTTCGATAAAATTTATATGGGACCACCTATGAAGTATACCGATTCATAATTGGCGGAGCTATTGCGTAACCTACATACAAAAAAAATCCCCACAGAAAACAACAACAACTATACAGTTGATTTGAGATCCCGAAAAGATACGGAATAGTAGTAATAAGTGTATCTACATAAATAAATTTCTAAAAATACATTTTACTGTATGATATATAACTAAACAGGGGCGCTAATATCCTGGCTCCGTCCCTGTTCAGGTCCCGTAGCTTTCCTTTCTTTTATTAAATACTGTATCCCGATTCGTTGTGGGTTTTTCGTCAATAAATCTAGCCGGTGAAAGGCAAAAACCTCAGTGAAAATGTGGGATTTCGCGCAGAGGTCGCCGCCGAGTGGAAATGCCCATTCGTCTCTCAAAACGGACACCTAATTTTACAAATAGAATTAAAACCTAGCGCTTTTCAAGTTAGGTCCTTTGATTAATTAGACGAATACATTAAAGCTAGTATGGTCGACACATGCCGCAAGCAACCGTTCGATCAATTCATTTGATTAGCATATTCGTAAAACTCTCGAATGCCAACCAATACATTTCTCAATTAATTCTCAAAAATATCAAAATATATCAGTTGGGTGATAATAGGTTTTTATATAAGAACACGGCTTAGATTTTAAGAAAAAAAAAAACTGATTGCCTTCTCGAAAACTTGCTTTTACTCGTATAGCTTTCCAGAATTTTTAAATCATAAAGTTACATGACTGGTGGCTCGGGACCGGTCGATGTGGCGTGCCATGAAGGAGGCCTATGTCCAGCTGTGGAAGTTTCCAGTCTGATGATGATGATGAGACTTACATCCTTTTAAACTGACAATTGTAGTCATTTTATTATCATTAAGTTGATTGAAATTGATGGTTCTTTCTTTAAAAATAAATTAAGAACTTAGGGAAAATTCTTCCTGTCTTAGTTTCTAAAAAAAACCTATCAACTGTTATTTTTCAATGATTTAGTACCTTCACCAGCGGCACTGTACTTGTTCGATATATGTTATACGCGTAAATTAATTTTTTCGAGCAATATGAGGTTTGTGGTATAAATTCTGAAGTCCACAGAGTCAATAATGTTGATACTGCTGATCCTTTAAGTTTGTGAAGCAAGTCGAGACGTTCCTGAAAGGTTTTTTCTCTGTAGTTCTCAAATACGTTTCCTTCGCTTTAGGCAATTTCGAAGCAAAAAGAATTTTATTTATTTTTCTAGTGACACTACAGAGATGGATGGATGCTGAGCCCTCTCCAATAGTCGTCAGCTTAAGTGATTCGTCTTAGCAGCGAATCGGAAATTGAATTGGGGTACTTTGCGTTCAATTTCAAGGGATCTTATTCAGTTTTCTTTGCTGTTGTTTTTATTTCTAACTAGCTTCTGCCCGCGGCTTCGCCCGCGTGGACTTTATTTTTCGCATTAAAAAGTAACCTATGTCCTTTCTCAGGGTCTAAAGATTGTCTGTGCCAAATTTCATCAAAATCGGTTGAGAGGTTTAAGCGGGAAATCGTAACAGACAGACAGAGTTACTTTCGCATTTATAATATTAGTAGGGATTTCTTCGTTCTTTCAACTTGAAGCTTGAAATTTATTGTCAAAGTATTCACATGTCAAATAAATATACATATTTTAAATTAGATTTGTTAGTAGACTTAGCCTAGATTAGTAATAACATTAAACCTACAACCTAAAGAAACACGTAACCTAACCTAACTAGCGTGGATCTGCTCCCGATCCAAAGGTCCTCATCACCCTTGCCGCATGGCCACGTTGGATGGCAATGGAGATCAGCAAGATCAAGAAGCTTGAAATTGTAGTCTTTGTAAACGAGTAAATGGTTACGAATCTCATATTTCAATGCATTTAATTTAAAAACTATATTTCCAAAAGGTTTGTCCGCAGATTCATCTGTTTTTCCTTTATTTCACCGAATTTCATTATGATTGGTACAGTCTTTTACCCGTGAAAAGTCATACAAACAAACTCACTTTCGTCTTCCTAATATTGGTATGGAATTGGTCGATTACCAGATTCCCAACGGATTTTTGTATCTTGACATGCTCTCACTACATCCTACATTCTTTCTTTACACATATTCTTCTGTGTTTAAGTCCCTAGTATCTTCATTACTATTGACTTTGCTTCGCTAAATCTGACTCCTTCACTAAAAACCTATTTATATGTACTACTACTGAAAGGGATTTAATCCGTACAAATTGGCGGCGCATCACATGCTGCGACGTGAACGCGACGTGAATGCGACGTAAATGCGACGTGAATGCGAGGACAGTGCGAGCGTCGCGCCGTAGTTAGTTCAAGCTTTCAGACCGGTGTGAACTGTCTCTAATTGCCATTACACTAGCACAGTAATACGCTTTCATTCAATTATTAGGAAATTGGCAGCCATTGATTCGCTATTGAGTTGCATTGGGATGACAGACTATTGACAGCTGAGTGGATGTATAACAACATTGTTACGCGTAAGGTATCTAAACCCTATAGAGAATATCGTAGACGAACTAAACATACCGTCTGACATGGCGGGACGAGTCAGAAAGCTGGGGTGTAGTTAAATAAAGACAAACAACATTACGGTTCACGAATGTTTTTACCGGACTGTTTGGCACGGTCTGCGGCTTAACCGCTCTATGTATTTTAGCTGGAGAGGTGTCGTTAGATTCATATTTACAGTGAGAGTGACACTGGGTATATCTTAACCATTAAAAGTAAAAAAAATTAACGCAGTTTAAAAAAATCATTTACAGGATTGCTGACGTTATCTTTAATTTTTACGGAATCCGTAGACGAACAAAGGTTACCGACATAGCTCGACGAGTCAGTGAGCTGAAGTGGATAAGTGGGGGATGAATGTTCTCTAGTAGTGATCACGTACCGGGAAGCGTCTACCGGGCCGTCCCTAGGTTAAGATCGCGGGGAGTCGCTGGATGCAAGTGACTCGGGACCGGTCAATGTGGCATACCATGGAGGCGGCCTATGTCCAGCAGTGGACGTTTCCCGGTTGATCATGATGATGATGAACAAGGATCAAAATCTAAGGACGTCAGTAAAAGCATCCGTGAGGAAGAATGTTTGTCTTTAGTGAACTGCACCCCAGAAGTGGCATATAGCTCTAAGAATGGATACCCGACGGAGAGTTATCATGTTTTATTCTATTATTCTAATTAAAATTTATTCTAAGAATGTGAACGTAAGTTATTTTAAATGAATTTATATTAATTAAATAAAAATATTGTTCTGCTCTACTAGGCCTGCATGATATGACCCACAGATGCTTTAAAAAGGGTGGATTTCCCTGCTGGACTTATAGTTGATAAAGTGCATCAATTAAAAATACAGCCACAGACAATGACTTAAAATGAAACCAGCCGCGCTAGAGCAACCGCAATACGAAAGTGTCAAGAAACGCTGCTCTAATAATCGATTTGAGACTACGATAAAGCCAGCCGTAGAGGATCCGACTGCGGGCTTTCAAACCGAGAACTGCTAACTGAAACCGTTCGTATAAGATTCTCATTTATCGAGATCTGCAGCGCGCGCTCCGACCGACTACTGCTATCCACGACGTAAGTTGAAAAATTGACTTACAATTTTTCACAGTCTACGATTTTCTCGACATTTTTCGCTGGATCTTTTTAAATTTAATATATTTTGGTTCGTTCCCGTGATTTATATCGTGAGACATAATTTTTATTACACGTGGAATTGTGTTTTAGGGGAATAGATATTGGGGGTGGACAGGTTTATACCTACCTTAATTTAGACAAAGGTTAACCGTCTGAACATCAACCGTCAACAACAAATGGCGATGGCGGAATCAACATGAATAGTTCAAAAGATATATCCTGTAGAAGAATCCTGGAAAGTTACGGCATAGCTTCTCGTCCAAAATACCTCAGCGTCTAAAGACAAAAGTCTTTAATCAGTGCGCGTTGCCAGTGATGACATACGGAACCGAAACGTGGTCCTTTACTGTGGGCCGAATAAACAAGCTCAAAGTCACTCAGCGAGCAATGTAACGAGCTATTTACGAATTTCTCTACGTGATAAGGTCCGTGAGGAAATCCGTAGACGAACGAAAGACATGGCTCGAAGAACCGATAACCGGTGTGGAGTAAACGTTCTCGACTGGCGACCACGTACCGGAAGACGTCTATCAGGCCGTCCCCCTACTAGATGGACCGACGACCTGGTTAGAGTCGCAGAGAGTCGCTGGATGCAGGTGGCTCGGGACCGGTCGATGTGGCGTGCCATGAAAGAGGCCTATGTCCAGCAGTGGACGTTTCCCGGATGATGATGATCCTGTAGAAAATATCTAGGGTCAAGCTACTTTCCGTCTGTGTTCAAGGCTTTTGAGTTTGATCTCTGAGATCCTTTCAATGAGTATTTAATAGTCATCACAAGGAACGTTGACAATAGCGACCTAAATTAGAAGTGGAACTCTCGTCATGACACCTAGCCCTAACAATGGATGGTCTGATGATGAAGTCGGCACGTCAGTTTGTGCATCGACAACTGCACGAACAGTTACTGTTGATTAATCGACCTCGTCGGTGTATCTCGGATGTTGCTGCACGTGATGATGGATGGCGCGACGCGTCGCAGGACACTAGTTAACTCGAATGCATAAGTCGTTTGTCATGGAGTAGCTACCAACTACAGTGTGGGTGTACACAGGGACCATCTGTGTGTCCAGCAATGTTTATCGCTTCAGTATTTGTCTTGTGTCGATCAGACACCTCAAAAACTAAAACAAGTGGATCTGTAGACCTCGCGAGTCTGTCTTTGGTTATCTTAAAACTTCATAAATGTTCACCGCGATCCTTTAAACAAAAGTTTATGTTCCCCATAATTTTCTATTCCCTCGCACATCTCCTACACCCCCGATCACTTAAAGTGGTTAATAAGGGAAATTATATCAATACAGTTTTGCGACATTTTAAAAAAAATATTCAAAGTACCTAAATTATGATTTTTTACGTCCTCGACTAATATTCTAAAAAAATCGATGTACTGAATGGACAAGAATTACATATATTTTTCGATCGTGCTTACAAAATTTCGCGAGAACCAGTTGAGAAATTCAACCTGTAGAGATCAGCTGGACATCCGTCAGACATACGAAAACATTTTTCTCGAGCGGAAATGAACACGCCTCGCTCGTGCTTCACGCTCTATCGGCCAATGAATGAAAAACCGTCAAAGGTGTACGAAAATGACTTACAGCAGGCAGATTGCTAGTTGACCCTCGAATAAAAAAATGAATTTTTAGTAATAAAATGCAGTGTTTGTTCTACTAAGCGATAATACTACTATCCCTACGATACAATTTTTAGCCCATTAATTCGTGTGTTTGTCAAGATTATCACAAACATTAATAAACATACACACTGAACACACTACCTTTCTCACTCTCCCTCTTAAATTAAGTATAG